>CM018694.1:39567773-40167773 GCA_009363875.1 Mikania micrantha | reverse complement strand
TTATACAATTCTCTCTTCTCTCTAAAATCTCTTCTATCTTTCTCTTCTAATCTTCTCTAAAGATTGTTAATGTGAGCTAATCATAGTTAAATTATAAAACGTTATCAGCACGAAGAGTTCTTATATCATATTTAAGAAGATCATTAAAAGCACAAGTCATCCATCAAAGGCAAACATTTTATTAATAACAACTTGTATAAAATTCTAAGAAGTTAATTACGATAATGAACTAAATAATTATCCAAGACTTACTATTATGGACATTTGATAATCATGGAACACTAACTATCTAACTTTTATTTCTGTATCTAACTTTTAGTTATGAAACTAACATTTTATTTTTATGTCAACTAACTTTTACTAATTTTACTAACATTTATTTATGCATCCTAACATCTTATTCTTATGCTAACATTTATTTATGTATGCTAACATTTATTCTTGTATCCTAACATTTATTTTCATGTTAATAATACTAACAACTTTATGCTAACATTGATATTAACGTTTATTAGTATGCTAACATTTTATTATATACGCTAACATTTGTTTATATTTGGTAACAATTTTTTTTTCTTTACTCATATTCTTTAACTTCTAATCTACTAATTTTTTTTCATAATTATAATTTTTATACACGTACAACGATCATAAACGACCATATTGCCGTTGCAAAGGGTTATATAACCGTTATCAACGGTCAATTTTTTTTCCTATAAATAAACAATCTCTTTTAATATATATAAAAACATATTATCTTATTCTCTCAAGCTTTCTCAAGATAATTTTTGAAGATGATTCACCCACTTTTGTTATTAGTTACCGTAATGCTCTGTTTCTTTATCCGCAATCTCAACTCCCACCTGAAGAATTTAATTTTTTTCTAGTTATGTATCTTTTTGTAGCTTTACCATTCTATTGTATCGCATTGCTCAATGATATATATGGATTCTAATGTTTATTTTTTAATTGATTTATTCATGTTTGGCAAGAAAAAAAATGTCAAATATTGCAAAACTTGAATTCCCAGCGTTAAACATTAGTTGAGAACATTACATGACATGGACAGCTCATGTAAAGAGACATTTAAAATTAATGGGTGTTTTAGAAACAATAAACGTGAACAATAATTGTTCAGAACAGGAAAAAGCAAAAGCAGATGTTTTTCTTCACAAACACATTGATGGGATGTTACAATTCGAATATTCAAATTGTGACGATCCTTCCGCTTTATGGAAGGATTTGCAAGAAAGATTAAATCATCAAAAAGGTGAATGGTCTAATTTAAGACTTCAAGATTTTAAAAAGGTGAATGATTACACATCTGCTTTATTCAGAATATGCTCAATACTTCGATTTTGTGGGCAAAATGTTACTGAAAAAGATATGCTAGAAAAAACTTCAGCACTTTTCATGCATCAAACGCGGGCTTGCAAACGTATTTACGCATGCAAGGATTCAAAACATATTCTGATCTAAATGCTCTACTTCTTGTAGTAGAGAAAAACAATGAAGTTTTAATGAAAAATCATATTGCGCGTCCCACAGGATCAATGGCATTACCAGAAGCTATTAGTCATATTGATGCTAAAAATTTTAGACACACACGTGACGTGGACGTGGGCACGGTCGTGGTTGTTTTGACAAAAACCGTTTCAACCATCCATTTAAATGGAACAATAATTATAATGGTCGAGGTCGTGGTAGTGGTCGTGGGCGTGGTCGTAGCCAAAGAGCTAATAACTACCACAACCTACAAAATGAGAACCAACAATAAAAATTTCAAAATGAAGTTGGTACATCTCAACATAATGATAGTTCATGTTTTAGATGTGGAAGTAAAAATCATTGGTCGAAAGCTTGTTGCACACCCTCTCATCTAGGAGAAAGAAGTTAACCATGTGGACAAGTTCGATGATGCGAACATCGAACTGAATAATGCAGATTTTTTTACCTAATTTGGAACTTTGAATGAATATATTATCTTAATATTTTAGTTTAATCAGTCTAAGTTATGTATAATAAATTTTTCCTGTAATGTAAAATATTCAATGGTTATGTTAAAATTTTCGTAATATCTCATTATTTTTCTTTTATTTGAAGAGTAAAATGAATATCAACGGAGCACTCATTCAAACAAGTGACGGAGAAATGTGCATAGCAGATAGTGGTGCAACACACTCTATTCTGAAATCTAAAAACTATTTTCATGTATTGAAACCAACAAAGGGAACCATTAATACAATATCAGGTCCTACAGAACTGATAAAAGGAGTGGGAAAAGCAAATTTAATTTTACCAAATTGTACAAAAATCTTAATAGAGAACGCTTTGTATTCCCCCAAAATAAACAAGAAACTTGTTGAGTTTCAAGAACATATATCGAAATGGGTATGACACCCAGTCAACTACCATTGACAATGAAAAATATTTGTATATCATGATAAAAAATGTCATACTAAAAAAATTGTCAATGCTTAATTCTGGTTTGCATTATACGCAAAAAAAATGTGCCTCAAGCACATATGGTAGTTAAAGAGAAATGTTGTGATCATGTTACCTTTAACTTATGGCATGATAGACTAGGTCATCCAGGATCTACAATGATGAAAAGAATAATCGAAAATACAAATGGACATCCATTAAGAAATCAAAAGTTACCCCAAATAGATAAAATACCATTATGTGTATCATGCTCTCTTGGAAAACTTGCTACAAGGCCTTCACCATTAAAGATTGAGCAAGAATCTCCATTATTTCTTGAAAGAATTCAATGTGATATATGTGGACCAACTCATCCACCATGTGGACCATCTAGATACTTCATGGTCTTAATAGATGCATCTAGCAGATGGTCTCATGTTTCTTTATTATCGACTCGTAATGTGGCATTTGCAAAATTTTTGCTCAAATTATAAAAGTACGAGCACTTCCGGATTATACCATTAAAAGGGTGAGGCTTGGTAATGCGGTTGAATTCACATCACATGCTTTTAATGATTATTACATGTCAATTGGAATTGTTGTTGAACACCCGGTTGCTCATGTACACAAATATTCTCGTATACAACTTGCTTCTGGCCAAGAGCCTAACATTTCCCACCTTAGAATATTTGGATGTGCGGTGTATGTGTAACATCAGTCCCGAACGCGTGCCGTAACAGTGATCGCAACAGTAACTCGTACAGTAAATCAGGTACACATTACGTTAAACTATGTTTTTATCATTAATACATTATGTTTAACACGAGGCTATTATACGATTGTCTGAAATCTGATTAAAACCTTAGGGTTTAACAGTCAGAAACATGTCAGACAACACAGCGTTGAAACATAGGTACTTGATTTGATACTATTGTGTTTAAACGTATGTGAGGTTAAACAGAACAAAATCATAACGGTTATTGTTACGGATTGCTAAACCGACGAATTATTTGTATAGGTGACGATCTGTACGAATGATTCTGAGAGTTTAACGTTCTGAAATAATAACTGAACAGTAGAAAACAAGAATCAGAAAGCTAAACCATCGACGTGTTCGTTCGAATGACGATTCGAACGAATACGCGCGATGGCGACGCGATCTGACGAGACGAAAACGAAAACGAAAACGAAGAACGATCATAAATTTAAGGAAATATAATATTTCCTATTTTACAATTTTGAAACTCATCATAAATACAAATTTAAACTAAACTATTTTATTAATTCACGAACAAATTAACAGAACGCGTATATTAATTTATCTCGACAAATAAATTAAGATAATCAACATTTAAAATAAATCCTAATAATAAATATAGTCCAAACACCCTATAATAAATCTTTTTATTTAAATTTACGGAAACTACGCGTAACGAACCGGAAACACGACGAAAACGTGAACCGAGCAACCGAAACGAACCCGAATACCCACGGGGTATATAAACCCTAAATGACATCATTTATTTCATTTTTTCTCTCATCACTCTCTCTACTCTCCATTTCCGTATTCAACACTTCACTACCATTTTCAAGCATTGAAACCTCATATCTCCTTCATTTCACAACGAAATCTGGTGATTATTGGACCTAAACGATCATCTCGAAGTCCTCTACGCAGAAGTACAACCGATCTGAGAGTTTGGTCGACTGATTTCAAGGTATGAAGCTTTGAAAGGTTGAAAAACTAGGGTTTTCTTAACCTAGTTGTCCACACCTAACCAAACCGTGTAAAACTCTAAGCCACGCATGCTTTACACCCTTGTTAGATCGATATTTGCTTCACAACCCTGTAGGAATAACGTTGTAACCAGCTCATGAGTCGGGGACGAGGATGGAGTGCAGGGTTCGGGAACAACAAAGCCACGGCCGAACCCTGTTGGGTTCCACCTGCCACCGAGCCTATGACGAACCCTGGATGGCTGTTAACCGCCGTACCCATTGCAAGGGCTACGAACCATGAGCGAACCTATGTAGACACAAGAACCTTCGAAGACAAAGAAACCATGCACGAACCCTTACTGTAGAGGCGAACCCTTCTGATGTACTCACGAACCTTGGTCGCCAACCGTTGTATGGAACAAACCTTAACCGGAGACGAACCCTGGCGTGGGCAGTCACGAACCCTGTTGCCACTCACGAAACCATGCATGCACGAGTCCTGCGAACCCACCACATGGACGAACCTATATGCCACCTGTGCGAACCTTCGTGGCAAGCTTCAGCCTAACCTTCGGCCAAATCTATAGGTTCGCTGCCATGAGGATTGCTTTCTTCGATTACCCGATCAAACCAAACAGCCGGCCCAGTTCTTGGACCCTCGGCCCAATCCCTTTTAACCGACCCACACACGTGTTACTGTCCAGTTGATTAGGCCCAATGTCGATTGAATGGACCCACATAACCCCTAAGGCCCAACTTGTTCTCTTGGCCCATTAGGATTGTTCGGCCCAAATCAATTGCTAGGCCCATTTCTTATATTGGTCCAAGCCCAAAGGATGGATACACGACCCATCTACATTCGGCCCATTCGATTTTGAGCATAACCTAAAATAACATGACACTTAAATCGTTAGGCTTTACAAGAATAATTTATTAGTTATTTATTAACTATGAAACTAATTATTCAAAATGTTATAAATTGTAAGAGTTGATAATCTTTAAACGAAAGTTTAAGTTATATCATTATGAACTTTGGAAGTTCAAGGTTATACACATAAGAAGTTAGATCAAGTTAATGAGAACATATGATGGGAAATGCTAAACTCAACTTGAATAGACAATGTATCAATATAAATCACATCTAGCAAATAGGGCCGAATGAAGATCGCGACTCACGAGTGTTAGCCAACTTAGGGGCTAACACTAGTACGTATACGCACACAAGCCACTACAATGAATACTTATAAGTTACAAACTATGTGAAATCAGTACAAGATCGTGAACATTACAACAAGTGCAATCAAAGAGCGCGTGTATTCTTATTCTACTTAGTCAATCATTTCGGACACAAGGTGAGTTCGTTTGTCCCTTTTCAAACTTATTTGTTTTACTTCGGGACTGAGAAGCATGTTAAACATTTTCATAAACTATTGAAATGTTATTTAATGCTTTTAAACATAAACATGACGCTTATATCGATGCTTATGCTTGGAACCTAGTATACTTTGAAAAGCAATAGACTTGGAACTTATACTTTAAACTTGAGGCTTGAAACCATATGTTGGATGCTTATGAGACTTGATGCTTAAACATGAGATTAGATGCTTGTGAAACGATGTGCTTAAACATGATACTTTATGCTTGGGAAAAACTATATGCTTAAACATGAGACTTGATGCTTATGAAACTTTATGCTTGAACGTGAGACTTTATGCTTGTGACAACTATATGCTTAAACATGAGACTTGATGCTAACCTATGGAATTCATGATGAAACTATCTGTGGACACTTAAACTATATGCTTGTAACTATTATTTGCGCATGAAACATTTAGCATGTATCTAATCATAGGCTACGTAATTGCTAAACGACTGCTAGTGCAGAGCTTGTACCTATGTATTGAGATACATGTAAACTAAACCATAACGAGACTAAGCTATTACCTATATAAGAGACATGTAATTGCTAAATGACTGCTAGTGCAGAGCTTTTGTCTGCTTATATGAGGTATGTAATTGCTAAACTTAACCATAACGAGGCTAAGCTATTATCTATATAAGAGACATGTAATTGCTAAACGACTGCTAGTGCAGAGCTTTTGTCTGCTTATATGAGATATGTAATTGCTGGATTACTTGTGTATGCATGGCTTGTGTCTATGTATGAGATACGCAATTGCTAAACGACTGCTAGTGCAGAGCTTGTATCTTGTATAGGAGACACGTAATTGCTAGACTAAGCTTAACTAATTCATAAGATACGTAATTGCTAAACGACTGCTAGTGCAGAGCTTGTATCTATCCGTGAGCTACGTAATTGCTAAACGACTGCTAGTGCAGAGCTTGTACTCACGCATGAGATTAGGGACAGCTAAACTATGTGCGTGTGAAACTATGATGCTTGATAAACATACTTTGAAGCTAACACTTGTGAACATTATAGACTTGTAAACTTTGAAACAGAAAACAAAAGCTTTGATGAGGAATGGGTTGATTGGTAGGTAAAAGGCTTAATTATCATTAACAACAGTGTCATATCCAAATTAGGATGTGGTGGGATGGCGTCTGGGCGGGTTGTAGGCTCAACCCATGGGTATGCCCTATATATAAGCATACCGATTTGGATATTACATGTGGAGTTAATGAGATTAAGGTTTTAACGAAAGAGGTTTGTTAAAACTATTTTAAACTTATAAACTTTATGAACTCACCAACCATTGTGTTGACTTTGTTTTCTTACATGCTTTCTCAGGTGAAGAACATGTATAAGCTAAGGCTTCAGGATTTGCATACTAGGCTGCCCAGATAGAGGACCTAGTAGACTTTTGGGAAGCACATCTTTTGTTGATGATACATATTACTTTTGATATCTTGTACATATACAAGATATAAACATTGATTCTTTTATTAGGTTTACTTGTTAAATTGCAGAATATTGATATTGTAATTTAACTTTGTAATCCTAGTTTAATGTTTGATTGTGCTTTAGTTACTCTTGACATTGGTGCTATGTAAACAATCTGATCATCTTGATTATCATTCACGATATCATGCCCCGGGAACCTTCTGCCTGACGGGGACTCCGATCCAACCCCGCCGGCTCGGGGTGTGACAGATTGGTATCAGAGCTCAAGGTTATGGAGAATAATAGGTCATTACTTAAACGGTTTGGCATAGACTATAACTTAGGGACCCTCATATAGAGAACATAAGATTTAAGTATGCATTATGTCTTCTGCATTCGATCACTTCACTGACCAAATTCTTTTGGTTATGATCAGAATGCCTCCTAGAAGACAGCCGACTCCTATACCTACTACTCAGACTTCTGCTCCACACTCCTCTACTCCGTCACCACCAGATTCACCACCGCCACCTCCTCCTCCTCCGCAAAAGCCTCCTCCGAACCCGAATGCGGGTCCAGTTATTGATCCTGCTACTGTCGCTCTGGCGACACTTCTGAGCACTCAACTGACAAGTCAATTGAAGGATGTCATCCCAGAGATGATAAAACGGATTCAAGGTCATGGCAACAATTCTGGCCATACTATTGGAGAGGCTAGTGGAAACACTCGTCATACTTCTGACTGCTCCTACAAATCCTTTGTAGGATGCAAACCCCCAAGCTTTATTGAAGTCGAAGGTGCTGTTGGATTAATCCAATGGCTAGAGAAAATGGAGAACACTCTGAACATTAGCAGTTGTCCAGAACACCATAAAGTTTGCTATGCAGCCGGTTCATTCAGCAAGCGAGCTTTAACATGGTGGAACGCACAGATCAGGGCTAAAGGAAGAGATGAGGCAATGGCGATGCCTTGGGCAGAATTTAAACTTCTTTTGAGGAACGAGTTCTGTCCGAAACACGAAGTACAACAGCTGGAGATTGAGCTCTCGAACCATGAGATGAAGGGAGCTGATCATATGACTTTTACTAACCGCTATCATGAACTGGTAGCCCTGGTGCCAGAGATGGTGCCAACCTTGGAAAAGCTAATTGATCGCTATGTAGCAGGATTACCTTCTTGTATACAAAACATTGTACTGGCTTCATATCCTGTTACTCTGGAGTCAGCCATCTCCCTCTCGGCTAAGCTTACCAAGGTAATGGTAAAGTCTGGAGTTTTAAAAGATGATTCGAGAAAAGCCAAGGAAACAACCTCAAAGAAACCAGAGTACCATCAAAAGAAGAAACAGAAGGTCGTCAAAAACTATGCGGCCGTTACTCCTCTAAGACAGGCACCTGCAGCACCTGTCAACCCTGCTATCAGAAACTATGGGGGAGAACATCCCCAGTGCACTCACTGCAAGTATCATCATCCTCCTACTGCTCAATGGAGGAAGTGCACTAATTGTGGTCGGTTTGGCCACTGGGTTACTAAATGTCGTGTTGCTGTAAATCAGGCTACCAACACTACAGCAAGGGCACTACCACCACCACCACAGAACCCAGGCAACAACAACAACAGGGGATGCTACACCTGCGGGGAACTGGGTCATTTCTCCCGTGACTGTCCTAAGAGAGTGCAACCAGGAGCACAAGCACCTCGCGGACGAGCTTTTGTTATAGGAGCCAATGCTGCACGCCAAGACCCTAATGTGGTCACTGGTACATTTCTTTTACATGACTCTTATGCATCTATACTATTTGATACTGGTGCGGACCAGAGTTTTATTTCATCTGATTTTGCACGACAACTTAGTCTTACTGAGGAAACTTTAGACTCCCCATACATTATCGAAGTAGCGAACGGAAAGCAAGTTACAGTTAGCACTATACTTAGGAACTGCCTACTTACACTCACTGATCACACATTTACCATCGACTTGTTGCCGATGGAGTTGGGTAGTTTCGATATCATTGTGGGGATGGATTGGCTATCACTCAATAGAGTTGAGGTCATCTGTTCGGAAAAGCTACTTCGGATTCCAGTGACGAATGATCGTGTATTGGAAGTTCGTGGGGATCAAGCAAAGCGAAGCGTAAAGATCATATCATGCATAAAAGCGCGTAAGTGTCTACAAAAGAAATGCATAGCTTTCTTGGCTCACGTAGTGGAGAAAGAAAAAGACAAGAAAACAATACAAGATGTCCCGATAGTGAAGGAATACCCTGAAGTGTTTCCTGAAGATCTACCTGGTTTGCCTCCTGTGCGACCGGTGGAGTTTCGTATTGACCTAATTCCTGGAGCAACACCTGTTGCTAAATCTCCTTACAGGTTAGCACCTTCGGAGATGCAGGAATTATCTAATCAACTACAGGAGCTGCTGGATAAAGGCTTCATCCGACCGAGCTACTCACCTTGGGGAGCTCCGGTTATGTTCGTGGAAAAGAAGGATGGATCCTTTCGCATGTGCATAGACTATATGGAGCTAAACAAACTAACCATCAAGAATCGGTATCCATTACCGAGGATTGATGATTTGTTTGATCAATTGCAAGGAGCTCAATACTTTTCAAAGATCGATCTGCGTTCCGGATACCATCAGCTAAGAGTACAAAATGAGGATATACCAAAGACGGCGTTTCGTACCAGATACGGGCATTACGAGTTTCTGGTGATGCCTTTTGGGTTGACGAATGCACCCGCGGTCTTCATGGATCTCATGAACCGTGTGTGTAAGCCGTACTTAGATCAATTTGTTATTGTTTTCATTGATGACATATTGATCTATTCTAAAAGCAAAACAGAGCACGAGCAACATCTTAGGATGATCTTAGAACTGTTAAAGGAAGAGAAGCTCTATGCCAAATTCTCCAAGTGTGAGTTTTGGTTAAAAGAGGTTCAATTCCTAGGGCACGTAGTTAACAGTGAGGGAATACATGTTGATCCTGCCAAGATCGAGGCAATAAAAGATTGGGACACTCCGAAGACACCTACGGAGATACGTTCTTTTCTAGGTTTAGCAGGCTATTATAGAAGGTTTATCTCAAACTTTTCTAAGATAGCCCTGCCACTCACCAAGCTGAATCAGAAGAGTGAGCCGTTTATTTGGGAGCAAAAGCAAGAGGAAGCCTTTCAGACTTTGAAGCAAAGACTATGTGATACTCCGATCTTATCACTCCCAGATGGTTGTGATGACTTTGTTGTGTATTGTGATGCATCCCATTAGGGACTTGGCTGTGTACTTATGCAGCGTGACAAAGTTATTGCTTATGCTTCGAGACAACTAAAGATTCATGAGAAGAACTACACTACTTATGATCTGGAACTGGGAGCAGTAATATTTGCTTTGAAGATCTGGAGACATTATCTATATGGCACCAAGTGTACCATATTCACTGATCACAAGAGTATGCAACACATATTTGATTAGAAGGAGCTCAACATGCGACAGCGACGTTGGGTGGAACTTCTGAATGACTATGACTGTGTAATCAAGTACCATCCGGGCAAGGCAAACTTTGTAGCCGATGCCTTGAGCCGGAAGGAACGAGTCAAACCCTTGCGCGTCAGAGCAATGGGAATGACTGTGCAGACAAGCTTACACGATAACATTATGAAAGCACAATAGGAGGTAATTGAACGTGAAAACTTGAAGAAAGAACTTGATTGCGGTGTGGAGAAACAATTGGAAACAAAATATGATGGACTCGTTTACTACAAGGATCATGTATGGATTCCTGCAGTAGATGAGTTAAGAAAACTTATTTTTGATAAAGCACACAAAACCAGGTACTTTGTGCATCCCGGTGCTGATAAAATGTACCAAGACTTACGTGCATATTATTGGTGGCTGGGTATGAAGAAAGACATAGCTGAGTATGTTGGTCGATGCCTTACATGTGCTAAAGTGAAGGCGGAACACCATAAACCGTCTGGTTTACTGGAACAGCCTGAAATTCCACTTTGGAAGTGGGAACAGATAGCTATGGACTTTGTTACCAAGCTACCCCGCACTTCCAGTGGGCATGACACTATTTGGGTTATCGTTGACCGATTAACCAAATCTGCTCAATTCTTGCCGATGCGAGAAACTTACACGATGGATAAACTAGCAAAGCTATACATCAATGAGATAGTGGTACGCCATGGTGTGCCATTGTCTATCATTTCAGATCGTGACAGCAGATTTACATCAAGGTTTTGGCAATCATTGCAGAAATCTCTGGGGATGCAATTAAACCTGAGTACAACTTATCATCCACAAACGGATGGTCAAAGCGAACGTACTATACAAACCCTAGAGGACATGTTAAGAACTTGTGTTCTAGACTTCGGTGGTAATTGGGATTCTCATTTGCCACGAATCGAGTTCTCCTACAACAACAGTTATCACAGCAACATCGGTTGTGCCCCATTCAAGGCTCTTTATGGTCGGAAATGTCGGTCACCGATCTGTTGGTCGGAAGTGGGAGATAATCGAATAACAGGGCCAGAACTTATTCAAGAAACCACAGACAAGATTGCTCAGATACAACAAAGGCTACAAGCAACACGAAGGAAACAAAAGAGCTATGCTGATAAACGGCGCAAGCCGTTGGAATTCCAAGTGGGAGACCGTGTCATGTTAAAGGTTTCCCCATGGAAGGGCGTAGTTCGTTTTGCAAAGAAAGGCAAACTAACACCACGGTACGTGGGATCGTTCGAAATCATCGAACGCATTGGTCCTGTGGCATACAGATTAAGATTACCGGATGAACATAGTGGTGTACACGACGTGTTTCACGTCTCAAACTTGAAGAAATGCCTTGCTGATGAAAATCTAATTATCCCGGTTTAAGAAATTCAATTGGATGAACACTTACATTTTGTTGAAGAACCTTTAGAGATTATGGATCGCAAAGTTAAGAAACTGAGGCGAAGCCGTATTCCGATAGTTAAGGTTCGTTGGAACTCAAGGCGCGGACCCGAGTTTACTTGGGAACGTGAATATCACATGAAGAACAAGTATCCCCAACTCTTTACAAAGGAAGCAGTACCGAATAACGAGTCTTAAATTTCGGGACGAAATTTCTCTAACAAGGGGAGACTGTAACATCAGTGCCGGACGCGTGCCGGAACAGTGATTGCAACAGTGACTCGTACAGTAAATCAGGTACACATTACGTGAAACTATGTTTATATCATTAATACATATGTTTAACACGAGGCTATTATACGATTGTCTGAAATCTGATTAAAACCTTAGCGTTTAACAGTCAGAAACATGTCAGACAACACAACGTTGAAACATAGGTACTTGATTTGATACTATTGTGTATAAACGTATGTGAGGTTAAACAGAACAAAATCATAACGGTTATTGTTACGGAATGCTAAACCGACGAATTATTTGTATAGGTGACGATCTGTACGAATGATTCTGAGAGTTTAATGTTCTGAAATAATGACTGAACAGTAGAAAACAAGAATAAGAAAGCTAAACCATCGACGTGTTCGTTCGAATGACGATTCGAACGAATGCGCGCGATGGCGACGCGATCTGACGAAACGAAAACGAAAACGAAGAACGATCATAAATTTAAGGAAATATAATATTTCATATTTTACAATTTTGAAACTCATCATAAATACAAATTTAAACTAAACTATTTTATTAATTCACGAACAAATTAACAGAACGCGTATATTAATTTATCTCGACAAATAAATTAAGATAATCAACATTTAAAATAAATCCTAATAGTAAATATAGTCCAAACACACTATAATAAATCTTTTTATTTAAATTTACGGAAACTACGCGTAACGAACCGGAAACACGACGAAAATGTGAACCGAGCAATCGAAACGAACCCGAATACCCACGGGGTATATAAACCCTAAATGACATCATTTATTTCATTTTTTCTCTCATCACTCTCTCTACTCTCCATTTCCGGATTCAACACTTCACCACCATTTTCAAGCTTTGAAACCTCATATCTCCTTCATTTCACAACGAAATCTGGTGATTATTGGACCTAAACGATCATCTCGAAGTCCTCTACGCAGAAGTACAACCGATCTGAGAGTTTGGTCGACTGATTTCAAGGTATGAAGCTTTGAAAGGTTGAAAAACTAGGGTTTTCTTAACCTAGTCGTCCACACCAAACCAAACCGTGTAAAACTCTAAGCCACGCATGCTTTACACCCTTGTTAGATCGATATTTGCTTCACAACCCTGTAGGAATAACGTTGTAACCAGCTCATGAGTCGGGGACGAGGATGGAGTGCAGGGTTCGGGAACAACAAAGCCACGGCCGAACCCTGTTGGGTTCCACCTGCCACCAAGCCTATGACGAACCCTAGATGGGTGTTAACCGCCGAACCCATTGCAAGGGCTACGAACCATGGGCGAACCTATGTAGACACACGAACCTTCGAAGACAAAGAAACCATGCACGAATCCTTACTGTAGAGACGAACCCTTCTGATGTACTCACGAACCTTGGTCGCCAAAATTTGTATGGAACGAACCTTAACCGGAGACGAACCCTGGCGTGGGCAGTCACGAACCCTGTTGCCACTCACGAAACCACGCATGCATGAATCCTGCAAACCTACCACATGGACGAACCTATATGCCACCTGGGCGAACCTTCGTGGCAAGCTTCAGCCGAACCTTCGGCCAAATCTATAGGTTCGCTGCCATGAGGATTGCTTTCTTCGATTACCCGATCAAACCAAACAGCCGGCCCAGTTCTTGGACCCTCAGCCCAATCCCTTTTAACCGGCCCACACACGTGTAATTGTCCAGTTGATTAGGCCCAATGTCGATTGAATGGTCCCACATAACCCCTAAGGCCCAACTTGTTCTCTTGGCCCATTAGGATTGTTCTGCCCAAATCAATTGCTAGGCCCATTTCTTATATTGGTCCAAGCCCAAAGGATGGATACACAACCCATCTACATTTGGCCCATTCGATTTTGAGTATAACCTAAAATAACATGACACTTAAATCGTTAGGCTTTACAAGAATAATTTCATAGTTATTTATTACCTATGAAACTAATTATTCAAAATGTTATAAATTGTAAGAGTTGATAATCTTTAAACGAAAGTTTAAGTTATATAATTATGAACTTTGGAAGTTCAAAGTTATACACATAAGAAGTTAGATCAAGTTAATGAGAACATATGATGGGAAATGTAAACTCAACTTGAATAGACAATGTATCAAAATAAATCACATCTAGCAAATAGGGCCAAATGAAGACCGCGACTCACGAGTGTTAGCCAACTTAGGGGCTAACACTAGTACGTATACGCACACAAGCCACTACAATGAATACTTATAAGTTACAAACTATGTGAAATCAGTACAGGATCGTGAACATTACAACAAGTGCAATCAAAGAGCGCGTGTATTCTTATTCTACTTAGTCAATCATTTCGGACACAAGGTGATTTCATTTGTCCCTTTTCAAACTTATTTGTTTTACTTCGGGACTGAGAAGCATGTTAAACATTTTCATAAACTATTGAAATGTTATTTAATGCTTTTAAACATAAACATGACGCTTATATCGATGCTTATGCTTGGAACCTAGTATACTTTGAAAAGCAATAGACTTGGAACTTATACTTTAAACTTGAGGCTTGAAACCATATGTTGGATGCTTATGAGACTTGATGCTTAAACATGAGATTAGATGCTTGTGAAACGATATGCTTAAACATGATACTTTATGCTTGGGAAAAACTATATGCTTAAACATGCGACTTGACGCTTATGAAACTTTATACTTGAACGGGAGACTTTATGCTTGTGACAACTATATGCTTAAACATGAGACTTGATGCTAACCTATGGAATTCATGATGAAACTATCTGTGGACACTTGAACTATATGCTTGAAACTATTATTTGCGCATGAAACATTTAGCATGTATCTAATCATAGGCTACGTAATTGCTAAACGACTGCTAGTGCAGAGCTTGTACCTATGTATTGAGATACATGTAAACTAAACCATAACAAGACTAAGCTATTACCTATATAAGAGACATGTAATTGCTAAACGACTGCTAGTGCAGAGCTTTTGTCTGCTTATATGAGGTATGTAATTGCTAAACTTAACCATAACGAGGCTAAGCTATTATCTATATAAGAGACATGTAATTGCTAAACGACTGCTAGTGCAGAGCTTTTGTTTGCTTATATGAGATATGTAATTGCTGGATTACTTGTGTATGCATGGCTTGTGTCTATGTATGAGATACGTAATTACTAAACGAATGCTAGTGCAGAGCTTGTATCTTGTATAGGAGACACGTAATTGCTAGACTAAGCTTAACTAATTCATAAGATATGTAATTGCTAAACGACTGCTAGTGCAGAGCTTGTATCTATCCGTGAGCTACGTAATTGCTAAACGACTGCTAGTGCAGAGCTTGTACTCACGCATGAGATTAGGGACAGCTAAACTATGTGCGTGTGAAACTATGATGCTTGATAAACATACTTTGAAGCTAACACTTGTGAACATTATAGACTTGTAAACTTTGAAACAGAAAACAAAAGCTTTGATGAGGAATGGGTTGATTGGTAGGTAAAAGGCTTAATTATCATTAACAACAGTGTCATATCCAGATTAGGATGTGGTGGGATGGCGTCTGGGTGGGTTGTAGGCTCAACCCAGGGGTATGCCCTATATATAAGCATACCGATTTGGATATTACATGTTGAGTTAATGAGATTAAGGTTTTACCGAAAGAGGTTTGTTAAAACTATTTTAAACTTATAAACTTTATGAACTCACCAACCATTGTGTTGACTTTGTTTTCTTACATGCTTTCTCAGGTGAAGAACAGGTATAAGCTAAGGCTTCAGGATTTGCATACTAGGCTGCCCAGATAGAGGACCTAGTAGACTTTTGGGAAGCACATCTTTTGTTGATGATACACATTACTTTTGATATCTTGTACATATACAAGATATAAACATTGATTCTTTTATTAGGTTTACTTGTTAAATTGCAGAACATTGATATTGTAATTTAACTTTGTAATCCTAGTTTAATGTTTGATTGTGCTTTAGTTACTCTTGACATTGGTGCTATGTAAACAATCTGATCATCTTGATTATTATTCACGATATCACGCCCCGGGAACGTTCCGCCTGACGGGGACTCCGATCCAACCCCGCCGGCTCGGGGTGTGACAGTATGTTCCTATTGCACCACCACAACGCACAAAAATGGGCCCTCAAAGAAGATTGGGAATATATGTTGGATACGAAACAACATCCATCATAAGATATCTTGAACCTCTAATAGATGATGTCATTACAACACGTTTTGCTGATTGTCACTTTGATGAGACAAATTTTCCAACCATAAGGGGAGAAAAGAACATAAAAGAAAAGAATGTCTCATGGTGTGAACCTTCGTTGTTATATCTTGATCCAAGAACAAAACAATGTGAGACAGAAGTTCAAAAGATAATTTATATGCAAGATATAACAAATCAATTGCCAGATGCATTTACTGATACAAAAAGAGTAACAAAATCTCATATACCAGCAGAAAATGCTCCAGCTCGGGTTGAGATTCCAAGTAAGCAATTAGATAAAGATCCAACTCACGAATCTCAAAGACGTTTGAAACGTGGCCGACCAATCTGATCAAAGGAAAAAAATCCTCGAAAAAGAAAAGCATCAGAAAAAGAAAATGAACATAAGGAAAATGATTATGATGAAATTCAAAATATCAAAACATATTCCGATGAAGAAATGAATGATATTAACAGAGAGATGTCAATTAACTATGGTCACACAAACACATTATGGAACCGATATGAAATGGAAAATATTGATGAGATATTTTCATATTCTATGGCAAGTGATATTATAAATGGAGATGATGCTCCTGAACTAAAATTAGTCAACGATTGCCAAAATTGAGATGATTGGAACAAATGAAAAGATGCTATGCAAGCTGAATTAGATTCACTTAACAAACGAAAATTTTTTGGTCCAATTGTTATTACACCAAAGACCGTAAAACCTGTGGGTTGCAAGTGGATATTTGTGCGGAAACGAAATGAAAAAATGAAGTTACAAATATAAAGCCAGACTTGTTGCTCAAGGTTTTTCTCAAAGACCAGGGATTGACTATGATGAAACATATTCTCCTGTTATGGATGCAATCACTTTTAGATATTTAATTAGCTTAGCAGTATCCAAAAATTTAGAAATGCGTCTTATGGATGTGGTGACATCTTACTTATATGGATCAATTGATAGTGACATCTATATGAAAATTCCCGAAGGATTTAAAATCCCTGAAGCATTAGGTTCAAAACCTAAAGAAATGTGTTCAATCAAATTACAAAGATCTCTGTATGGATTGAAACAATCGGGAAGGATGTGGTACAATCGTTTGAGTGATTATTTGAAGAGTAAAGGTTATACAAATAATCTTATTTGTCCATGTGTCTTTATTAAAAAGACAACATCAAGATTTGTGATCATAGCTGTGTATGCATAGATCTAAATATAATTGGGACGCATAAAGAAATTCATGAAGTAATTACTCTTTTAAAGAATGAATTTGAAATGAAAGATCTTGGAAAAACTAATTATTGTCTTGGTTTACAGATTGAGCATATGCCTAACGGAATACTTGTGCATCAATCAAATTATACAGAAAGGCTCTTAAAGCGTTTCAATATGGAAAATGCAAATTCTTTAAGCATCCCAATGGTAGTTAGATCACTCAATGTTGACAATGATCCATTTCGCCCATGCGAAGATGGTGAAGAAGTTCTCGGTTCGGAGGTACCATACCTTAGTGCAATTGGTGCTTTTATGGATCTTACTAACTGTACAAGACCAAATATTTCTTTTGCAGTTAACTTACTAGCAAGATTTAGTTCAGCACCTACAAAAAGGCAATGGAATGGAATTAAACATATTTTTCGATACCTTCGAGGAACTACTGATTTAGGTTTATTTTATCCTAACGATTCAAAAGAAGAATTGGTTGGTATGCATATGCAGGTTATTTATCTGATCCTCATAAGGCAAGATCTGAAACGAGATATGTTTTCTTGAACGGAGGAACTACAATTTCATGGCGTTCTCAAAAGCAAACACTTGTTGCAACATCATCAAATCATGCTGAAGTTATTGCACTACATGAGGCCTCTAGAGAGTATGTATGGTTAAGGTCTATGACTAATTTTATATTGACTTCATCTGGGCTAGATAAAGATAGAAGTCCAACTACAATTTATGAAGACAATGCAGCTTGTATCTCACAGATGACAGAAGGGTATATCAAAAGTGAAAGAACAAAACATATACCACCAAGATTCTTTTCATACACTCAAGATCTTATCAAAGAAAATCAAGTTGAAATGAGATATGTTTCGTCTAGCAACAATTCAGCATAACTTTTTACAGAAGCACTACCTATAGCAATTTTCAGGAAACATGTACATGATATCGGAATGCGACATGTACAAACGATATAGTTAACATCAGATGATAATTTGAGGGGGAGTTATATACTGCACTCTTTTTTCCTTAGCTAAAGTTTTTACCCACTGGGTTTTCTTTAGCAAGGTTTTTAATTAGGCTGTAGTTTAAAATAAAACTCCAAGTTTGAAAAGTATCATACAAGGGGGGGTGTTATATATTTTATATATTTAGATGAATTGGAAGAAAGCTTTTTCAACACTCAAAATTTATATGGACATATTCTTGGACTAAGCATTAAATGTTTTTGTTTCCTTGTCTCCCAAAAGCCAACTCTTTTGTAGTATAAATACCACTTCAATATAAAGAGAAAAATGCGCCTCGTGTATACATTCTCAAGTGTTATACAATTTCCCTTCTTCTCTCTAAAATCTCTTCTATCTTTCTCTTCTAATCTTCTCTAAAGATTGTTAATGTGAGCTAATCATAGTTATTTTATAACACTTCTTTTATTTTTACAGTGTACTTATTATTTATTCTTATTTTTTTTCAGAGCCCGTACCTTCTTTTACTTTATCATTTAACTAACAAATTTTGTCACTCACATCACCATATTTCCAAACCATACTACCCTATGTGATGTTCTATTTTGACGGCAATCACACCCCTTCCTACTCATCATTTACTTGCTTAAGTCAACAAATAATGAACAATAATAATATTTCCCATAATTTGAACAGTCAAACATTAAACAAAAATAATAATAATAACAAAAAAAATAATAATAATAGCAATAAAATATCCCTTCCTCATACCCTTATCTTGAGAGGATTACTAAATACATATGCCATACTCTTGTTTTACTGGCCTGTAAAAGCCAAACAAATTTTTTCTAATAATTCACTCCAAATTCAAAACACGAACTCAAATCATTGTTTTTCCTCTCCTGCACGTACCTTGTCAAAGACACACAACAACACCTAAAAATCTTCCTTCAAAGTTACTAGTTAAAATCACTACCTCAAACCATCTTTCATATGCATACACAAATAGACGAACATTGTGCATCATATGATTTTTATAAAACAAAAATTTAATCTTTCTAAACTTAAAAATGTGATTATATCATAAAACTTGAAATTTTACACTCCAATGATTTGTCAAAGACTATTTCTTATTCGTGTATTATGCATGAATACCATCATTTGATGGCACTAAATAAGGGTCAAATACAAATGTGTAAATTTAAAGACAAAAAGGTGTTAAACACTAAAACTAGTGAACCTTGAGCATCAAAACTTGGATTAAATTTCATCAAAATAATAATCTAAATTTATATTTGTATGTATATAATTTTAATAGAAAGATCACGGAATTCATAGAATTTTTGGAGCTAATATGGAATTTTAATAGAATATGTTGTTATAATGCTAAGGTACCAACATAAATACGGGAAAAACACCTAAACAACTCAGATTAAGACGAAACTTTTAAAGTCAATTTATGATGTTATTTATAGTATACTCACCGAGTGTCACAATTTTTGGAAACTTCTAAATGTTAATTTAAATTTTTATCTATTAAACAAATCTAATTAATGAAACCTTATAAGAAGTGTAAAAATAAATTTTTGTAATTTTTGAAAGCTTTGAACTATTTTTCCCAAATTATGAACATTTATTAACTTTAAAATTGATAAAAATATATAAAAATACCTAAAAGTTCTAAATTTACGGAATGACTGTTTTTTTAGTTAATAACTAAATATAATTTATTTATTTATTTATTTATTTATTTTGATCTATTAGTTGATATAAAGATTTTTGGGAAATAAATAACTTTACTTTATGAATACTCATATTTTGCAAATGTTAGCATATACATATTGTTAGATAACATGACATTTAGTTAGAAGTTTATATTAGAGTTAGTCTATAAATCTCTTTTTGGGTCCGAATTATTTAGGATCGGAGTAGGACTTCATACCCGAACGTATCGTGTCGGTCATCCACTCAACTAATTAGGTGAGACTTGTGGCCCTTTTTCTTAAACTTTTTATTTGGGAGGAAAAACATGCTTATGTTATTTGAATCATCCATCTATGCTTATTTGTTATGATATATTTAGTTTAAAATGTTTACTTCATGAGTTTTTATCTTCTCTAAGACCCCTTTGTTGTTACACAACCATTTAACTCGTTATGAGCCGATGGATTATTAGTGATAGTATTATTTGGCTGACACCCCCATTCAGTAGACGTTGGTCCCTCCACTGTTACCTATATTATGGTCATAGTGATTGTTTATTTCCATGTTTATGTTAATATCTGGTGATATATATTAACATGGTACAATTATTGTAAATAGGTTTGGTTGTGGGCTCATGTTGATTTACATTGACTTGTATATTTCATATAGCTTAGAATGGATTGATTTATGTAGGATCAGGTTGTGACATAAACACAACACTTACAATATTTATCTTCTACAAGATTGATAGATGCAGAATCTCTATCAATCTTCTTATCTTCTAAATGACAAAGGAATAATTAACAACTACAGAAATTCCTTCAAGCTCAAAGTATATTTCGCCCAACTGCAAATATTATAAGTTAGTAAGCAAATGACACTTGCAAGCTTACCTCCACAGGGATAAAAGTGAATAGATTTATACGAAAAGCTACAACAGCATTCTCGTAGGATTACAAAGCTGGACAACTAACTAGAAAACAAGTGAAAGCTATAACTAGTATACTGCTATAACTAACAGGCCAAGTTACACTAACTACAATTAATACAGATAACTTCTTTGACTTTTACGTTAATTACATACACTACAAAAGACATTAATGTTGAATGACTTCTGCTGTTATGATGAATGTTCTTTGATGAAAGTGTCTTTTGAAGCTTTCTTGATTGAGATAGACATCAGCAAAATAATCTTCTCGGAAGCTATTTGTATATGAAGCTTTATGTTTGTCATGTGAGCTATCCCTTCCGAAGTATTCAGTCTTTCGAAGATCTAACGTATCTTTCGAAAGACTAATGTCTACGGAAGGATGGCTGTATTCTTCCGTTGTTTATCTTGGACTTTCGGGGATGAGACCAGGAGCTTGGAGAAGTTTGGAAAGCATCAGACTTTAGATCTTACAGTATCCCCGTAGGCTGATGCTTCCAAAAGATCATTTTATCTTGCCAACATGATCATTCAGAGTCCTCAGCTTTTTAGCTCTGCCCTTGGCCCATCTTATGGCAATATTGCCATGTGGGTGATTGTCAGGATTTAGGAGAGGAAGATTTTCGAGGTTAAAAACTATAGAAGCTCAACCCTTTGGAGATCTTCAAGATTGAATTTCATGATGCGTTTATTACTTTATTTCAAGGTAAACATGTTAGCTTTTGAACATAAACTCCACTCTATAATAGGAAGATAGCATCTAATGGATTTTGGAGGTCTGTCAAACTCAAAGGGTGAGTCTCCATCATAATCATCTCCAGTCTTAGATTCAGAAATCTTCTTCCGTTTTGAAATAGACTTCCTCCTTTTTGTAATGTTTTGAGATCCTTTATCTTGATCTCTGGCTTCTCATGTTGTCTGTCCCTCCTCTGTTCCTATGGCTTCCTTGAATGCTACTATCTCAGTAGCAACTGCCTCTTCAGTTCTCCTCACATCTTCCCTTGTAGGTTCCTCATGATTAGAAGTTGTTGATGTTTTTTTTTTCTAACTTCTTGTTTATTTTGATCACTGAGGAAAGGGGAACATTGTCATAATTCTCCCCTGGCTATTTTCTTTTTGATTTCTATTAAATGTAGACCCATGGTAGAATTCTTCATTGGGCCAAGCTGTTGTTTAGAGAATCCATAGTTCAAAAGAAACTCATTCAGACTTTCTCTATAGGCAGCATCCTTTTGTTTCTAGGTGGATGCTTCCAAAACTTTGGATGAAAAAGCAGCATGTTCAAGCTGCAGCACCCTTTCCAGCGCAGTCATCATTCTGGAAACCAACCAGGTGAGTACCTCATCTAAATCATATCCTTTTTCTTGAAGGATAGTGGAAAACTTGAGCATATCTCCATCCGTAGAGGTATCTGGTCGACCCTTTCTTTTTCGGTGGTCTCCTCTTCTCCTGAGCAGCTTCCTCCTCTGGGGTCAATTTCCTCTTTCCTTTATCTTGTAATATTGTCCTAGAGGAGAGGACCTTGTGGCCTCTCAAGTTGGTTCATTGGCCAATTTCACATCTAAGAAGGAGACTTCGAGTATGACTGGGATTTTAAGGACAGTTTCAAACTTTAGAGTTAACTTTTGCATTCACTGCCTTCTCTAGTTGACCAATCACCTCAGAAGGCTCCTTATTAGCGTCCTCAGTGAGTTCAAGGATGGAGGAAAGGTATTCAGCAGCCCAAGTCTCAACAGGGGACTCAGGTTCCTTTGAGTCAGAAGCTGTTTCTTGTACAGGATCTTCCAAAGTTACGTGGGCTGTAGTCCCAAGAGGAGACTTAGATTGCTTTGAAGCAGAAGATCTTGGGTCTTCCAAGGTCACCTGGGATCTAGTCCCAAGAGGGGACTCTTGCTCCATGGAAATTTGAGAGGTTTGCAGTTGAGCAACTTCGATGGAGATATCAGCATCTTCAGAAGAAAAGCATATAGATGGGTGAAAATAGGTACCAAAGAATTGATCCGATTCACTATCCAATTGATTATTGAATGGAATGGGTTCATAAGACTGCTCCCTCTCACTTTTGATTGGACTACCTCACCCCATATTAATCACTGTCTCCCCCTTTTTGGGGGCATCAACAGTAGGAGAGACTAAATGAACCTAACTGGGGTTAGGATGAAAGGAAGTTCACACAATTGTAGGAAATGCTGCAAATCAAGGATGGTAGCATCCCTTTCCTGAACTTGCAACCTCAGAGTAGCTACTTCTGTTTCAAGAGAAGATACCCTGGATTCAATTGTGTGTATGATAGCCGTCAATTCCTGTTTATGTAGGACCTTGGAAACAACTAAGTTACTTGCGGATTCTACTCGGCAGGCCCTCGAATAGTGCGGAATCCTGTTCGGGGGTTTTCCAATCGAAATCTAGGCGCCCCGTGAGAATCCGATGATAGAGAATCAACGTTTTGATCAAAATAGAACACCACGGGTCGTGATACAAAGTTGGATTTCAAGGGAGGCTCTGAAAACTAGGTGATGTGACAAGGGAATATTCAAAGGTGTTAAACATTCTGTTTTTGCATGTATTTATAAGGATCTGCAGCTCGTGCGAATGAGTCACGCGAATGACTTATTCACACGAATGACGATCCACGAATGAGCCTGTCACACGAATGAATCAGATTTCTGATTCATTCGTTAGACTGGACATTCGTTAAGAGTTCATTTGTGCGAATGAACTCAACTTTAGGCTCATTCGTACGAATGGTCCTGTTTGTTATATAAATTCAAAGTCAAACATGTTAAACACAAACAAACAATGAAAAATACTTGATTTCATTAATTATATCAACTTTGTACAATTAAGATAGACTATTACATTGAACTAGGGACACTACATGCATCAACAGTTTAGAAGGGCCCTCCCTCACCTGAGTGAAATCATTGGCCGATGGAGTCCTAAGCCTAGCTTCTGCACCTCCATCATCAGAAGTGGTTTCTTGGCACCTTGGATTCCTCTCATCGAGAAGGACTTCAAAGAAGTCATCCCCAATATGGGTTGCCACAGAAGAGGTCCTATTGTCTGTACTACTGTCCTGTTGAATCTGAAGAGGTTCAACAGTAGTAGCAGCCTCTTCTGTATTGACCCTTTCATTACGCCTAGGGTCAACCTTTGAGTGTGTAGGTTCTAGGTCAAGAAACATGTGCTGAAGTTCAGTCACCACTCTCAATAAAGTTAGGGAAGTGGGAGAGAGTGAGTCATTCAGAACAATAGCAAAGGCTCTAGAGCCTGGGTAATTGTATGAGTAGGAGGCATTGATGGGTAATGTCACACCCCGAGCCGGCGGGATAGGATCGGTTGTCCCGTCGGGCGGAAGGTTCCCGGGGCGCGATATCGTGAGTGATAATCGAAATGATCAGATTGTTATATTGCACATGATACATAAATGAGAAATGCTAAACATGATAGAATTACAAAGTTAAATTACATCAGTATTGTTTATAATTTAACAATGTAAATCTACTATTAACATCATAAGTTTTCTATCTTGTATATACACAAGATATACAAAATGGTATGTGTATGATGTCTTCAAAAGTATGCAGGTCCAAAAATACTAAGTCTTCTAACTGAAGTCCTAGCTCAGAAGTAATGACTTCCTAATTGACCTGTTCGTCACCTGAGAAGTCATGCAAAAAGATCAAGTCAACACATGGTTGGTGAGTTCATATAGTTTTGTAAATTTGAAAATGTTTTGAACCCTTCTTTCGATAAAGATCCTAACCTCATTAACACCACATGTATCATCCAGATCGGTATGCTTATATATAGGGCATACCCCTGGGTCAAGGCTACAACCCCGCCCAGACGCCATCCCACCACATACTAATCCGCATAGGACATTGTTGTTAATGATAATTAAGCATTTTTACCCTTAACACCATTCCATAAGTTCTTCTGTTATTGTCCCTGTGTTACAATCAATTGAAATCTATGTTGATTTCACAAGTTTATCACACAAAATGATCAACCACAGTAATTGTATAAACAGTTGTAAATGTTTAAGTAATTAAATAAATAAACATTTAGTAAAATCTAAGTCCTAATGATTGGGGCCTATGGTCAACTCGAGTAGCCTAGTCTGTCAATCAAGGTACTTAGTAGTGAAGGAGAGCTGTAAATCTCATCAAACATGTGACCTATAATCAATCAGTCTAGCTAGGACATCTTTGATATATAGGCTTTCATAGTTCTTTAGACCGTCCATAGTTCTTTAGTTCTTTAGTTCTTTGGCACATGTTATCTTTGAGCATTTCCCAGATTTCCCCTTAAAATAGTTCTTTGTACTTAGTTCTTCCAAATAGACCGTTAGTTCTTTGACATCACACCCTTGAAATAGTTCTTTGAACATAGATCGTTAGTTCTTTGAGAATAGACCGTTAGTTCTTTGAAAATAGATCGTTAGTTCTTTGAAATAGACCTTTGAAAATAGTTCTTTGTTGAGATCCTTAGTTCTTTGAAAATAGTTCTTTGAAAATAGTTCTTTGATTTGAAACAGTTTACCTAAACAGGGGTCTAGGATAACAGTTATACAAGTACAACATGTAAAAGCATTCAAGTAAACAATTTACATAAAACAGTTTACGCATGCTTCTCAGCCCCGCGTTTTAAAACAAAAATGTTAGAAAAGGGGCAATGAACTCACCTTGTTGCTGTTGAGTTGACTTAGCTTAAACGAAAGACTGCACGCGCTCTGTATTGTAATTTGGTTTGTTTTCACGTTCCTGTATTGATTTCACGTTGTTAAGACTCGTAAGTATAAGTTTTGTAGGGATTTGTGTGTAGATATATGTGTTAGCCCTAAAGTTGGCTAACGCGCGTAAGACTTGGTCATGATCCCTGTTCGGTCCCATATGTGTGATTCAAGTTAATGACCTTATAAGTTATCATATTGTCATTAGTTACATGCCATTAGCTTTGATGAAAGACTTAGTGCTTAGTTTCCAACTCGTCTTTGTTGACTTTGTACGTTTTGAACATTTATCGCATAATTATGAATTAATTAAGCAAACATTCTTTTGACATATCTTATTTTGATCTTATGAAATGTAGTGAACTCATGTGGGCCTAATCATGGCATATGGACCGAACATTGTGACCAAGTTACTTGTTGGGCCATTTATGTAACCAATTGGGCCTTGGGCCCAAATACATGGCCTTGGAGTAGTTCTTGAACATTGAGGATGGTGAGGCTTATTTGAAAGTGTGGGACATTGATTTGGACTAATGGAATACAAAGGCCTTGCCAAAAGTTACAAGGGCTAGAGTTTAAGTAGCCTTGTGGGCCTTGTTTTGGGCCTCTAAGGAATTTATCGGGCCCAAGGTGGGCCTTGGCAATATTTGTTGGGCCTAGTGTCATATAAGGCTGTAGGAATTGAGTTTGGGCCAAGAACGGGCTGTTGGCCAAAGGATTTGCACGGTGGCCTCAAATTGAGGACATGGGCCTCAAATAGGCCTTGAATTGGTTTTCTGTGGGCCTCGGGCTGATTTTGTTGGGCCCTTTGAGATTTGTCTCAGGCCTTCACTAATATGACTCATAAGCCAAGTTGGGCCTGGCTAAATAGGGCTAAAACAATGATGGGCCTAAAGATTGGACTATTGGCCTTAAATGGTGGCCTTGGGCCAAAATCTGTGGGCCAAAGGTTGATTTTACTGGGCCCCTTGAATCCTATCAAGGCCTGCAGTAAAATAGAGTATGGGCCAACCTGGGCCTGGTTCATTTGGGCTAAATTCGATCGTGGGCCTATTTTGTCCAATAAACATGGGCCAAATGAGGTTTTTGAGGTAAATTACTGGGCCTACTATAGGTTCTGGGCTGGAATAGTAGTTTTGGGCCAAGATATCACTGGTTCTAAGTAGTATGAGGTTGGGCCCCTCCTGGGCCAACCAGGACACGTGTGGGCCTAGGGTTGGGCTTAATGGAAACCACTTGGGCCTATTAGGGTTTGTGGTTAAATCTTTTGAGCCTACATGGCTACCTCAATGGCTTTGGGTCTTGCTACTGTTTATTGGGCCGAAATCCAGTTCTGGGCCTATTAGTTGTAAGTTGGGCCCTACTAGTTATATAATGGGCCTTAGAGTTTGTGTTAAGGCTTCTTGGTCAACTAGGGTTTTCAGCCATGTGGCTAGCCATCCAACTCAGGTAGGTCTCAGTCGAATGTGGGTTGTGTGTCCCTCAGATGTCACTGACCAACTGGATGGAGGCTGAAGGGCGCATGAGAGGTGGCCGAATGAAGTGCTGGGCAAATGGGGAGGCCTTGACTGGCGAATGGCTAAGGCCCGAATGGGGAGGGAATGGCGAATGAGGGACCAGCAAATGAAGAAGGGTCGAATGAGGCTGCTGGGCGAAGGAAGCTGGCGAATGAAGTGAGGGTCGAATGAAGCTGCTACTAGTCGAATGAGGCTCTTTCGGCTTGAGCCATTCGCGGCCCTGGGCCACCATTCGGCCGGGGTTAGCTTAGCCATTCTTCATCTCCCTTTCAAGGGTTCCAAGGTGGTGGTGGTTTAGGGTGGTTATCGTGGTCCTTTGGCTCAAGAATGAGGGTGGAAAAACCGGTTATCATGGTGGGCGGCCAAAGGGTTTGAAAACCCTAATTTTTCGTGGCTTTCTCATGCTCATACCTCAAGTTCTAGTGGTTAACAGCTCCGATCTGTTGTACTTTCTTGTAGAGCTCGTCGAGGGCTTCGCGTGGGCGCAAGAATCACTGATTTTCGTTAAGAAATGAGAAAGTTATGAAGAAAAGAAGATTGGTGGAGGCTAGGGTTTTCAAAACCGGGTTGTGGTGTTTTTGTGGGGAAGATGAAGTGGGAAATGAGGGATTTCAACTCATTTAAGGGTATTTATACCCCGAGGGTGTTCGGGTTCGTTTTTGTTGCTCGGTTCGCGTTTTCGTTACGTTTCCGGAAAATTACGCGTAATTTAAATGGTTTTAAATAAAAAGAGTTTAAATTAATTATTTTGATGAGTTTCAAAATTGTAAAATGTTATTTATTTTATTTTATTAAATTACTTTCGTTCGTGTCGTGTTTTCGTTTTTTGTTTCGTCAGATCGCATCACCTTCGCACGTAATTCGTTCGAATCGTCACCCGAACGAATACGACGATGGTTTTGCTTTCTGACTTTTGTTTTCTACTTTTCAGTCATTATTTCAGAACTCTAAACTCACAGATATGTTTGTGTGAATCGTCACCCACGCAAACACACTGTCAGTTCGTTATTCTGAAATAACACTGTATTTGTGTTTAGATTGTGTTTCCTCACTGTCGGACTCAACTAAACATCCTGTTTTCACATTGTTCTTGTACTGACTTGTCGGTCATCTGATTCCTGTCAGTTGTGGACATCAGATCGCAACCGATTTGTTTCTGAGTATTGTTTGAGCATCGTTGTTTCTCGTGACTTGTTGTGTTAACTGTAATTAAGTTTTCACTTAATAAATGTAACAAATGTTCCAAATGTACGTTGTACTTAATGTATTTAAGTTTATACGAAAATACGTACAACGATTTCTTGTATTTAAGATCTTGTTAATTCAAGTACTGTTTACAATCGTATAAGTACACATAGTTACTGTAGAAAGTACACGTACCGTACGGACTTGCCGGACGTTCTGGTACTTGCTGTTACAGTCTCCCCTTGTTAAAGAAATTTCGTCCCGAAATTTAAGAGTTGTTATCGGGTACAGTATCTTCTTCAAATAGTTGGGGATACTTTAACTTCATGTGATCTTCACGTTCCCAAGTAAACTCGGGTCCGCGTCTTGAGTTCCAACGAACCTTTACAATGGGGATACGGCTTCGCCTCAGTTGTTTAACCTTGCGATCCATAATCTCTAAAGGTTCTTCGATAAAGTGCAACTGTTCATCAACTTGAATCTCTTCGAGTGGGATGACGAGTGATTCGTCAGCAAGGCATTTCTTTAAGTTTGAAACGTGAAACACGTCATGCACACCACTGAGTTCATCTGGTAAGCTCAATCTGTATGCCATAGGACCAATACGTTCGATGATCTCGAACGGTCCCACATATCGTGGTGTTAGTTTGCCTTTCTTCGCGAATCGAACTACACCTTTCCAAGGAGAAACCTTTAACATGACACGATCTCCCACTTGGAATTCCAACGGCTTGCGCCGTTTATCAGCATAGCTCTTTTGTCTGCTTCGTGTTGCTTGTAGTCTTTGTTGTATTTGAGCTATCTTGTCTGTGGTCTCTTGTATAAGTTCTGGCCCAGTGATACGATTATCTCCTACTTCTGACCAACAGATCGGTGACCGACATTTTCGACCATAAAGAGCCTCGAATGGGGCACAACCGATGCTGCTGTGATAACTGTTGTTGTAGGAGAACTCAATTAGTGGCAAATGAGAATCCCAATTACCACCAAAATCTAGAACACAAGTTCTCAACATGTCCTCTAGAGTTTGAATTGTACGTTCGCTTTGACCGTCCGTTTGTGGATGGTAAGCTGTACTCAAATTCAACTGTGTCCCTAGAGATTTCTGCAGTGATTGCCAGAACCTTGAAGTAAATCTGCTGTCTCTATCAGAGATAATCGACAATGGCACACCATGGCGTACCACTATCTCATTGATGTATAATCTTGCCAGTTTATCCATCGTGAAAGTTTCACGCATCGGCAAGAAGTGAGCAGATTTTGTTAAACGATCGATGATCACCCAGATTGTGTCGTGACCACTGGAAGTGCGGGGTAGCTTGGTAATGAAATCCATAGCTATTTGTTCCCACTTCCAGAGTGGAATTTCTGGTTGTTCCAATAAACCTGAGGGTTTCTGGTGTTCTGCCTTTACAAAGCACACGTAAGGCATCGACCAACATACTCAGCTATGTCCTTCTTCATACCCGGCCACCAATAAAATGCACGCAAGTCTTGATACATTTTATCAGCACCAGGATGTACGGAGTACTTGGTCTTGTGTGCTTCGTCGAAAATAAGCTTTCTTAACTCATCTACTGCAGGAATCCAGATACGATCCTTGAAGTAAACAAGTCCATCAGGTTTTGTTTCCAAATGTTTCTCCGCACCGCAGTCAAGTTCCTTCTTCAAGTTTTCTTGTTCAATCACCTCCTGTTGTGCCTGCATGATCTTGTCGTGTAAGCTTGTCTGCACAGTCATTCCCATTGCTCTGACGCGCAATGGTTTGACCCGTTCCTTCCGGCTCAAGGCATCAGCAACAACGTTTGCCTTGCCCGGATGGTACTTGATCACACAATCGTAATCATTCAGAAGTTCAACCCAACGGCGTTGTCGCATGTTGAGCTCCTTCTGATCAAAAATATGCTGCAGACTCTTGTGATCAGTAAATATGGTACACTTGGTGCCATATAAGTAATGTCTCCAAATCTTCAGTGCGAAGATTACGGCTCCCAGTTCAAGATCATGAGTAGTGTAATTCTTCTCATGAACTTTTAACTGTCTTGATGCATAAGCGATAACTTTGTCCCGTTGCATCAGTACACAACCAAGTCCCTGATGGGATGCATCACAATAAACGACAAAGTCATCACATCCTTCCGGGAGTGATAGAATTGGAGCATTACATAACTTTTGCTTCAATGTCTGAAAAGCATCTTCTTGTTTCTGTTCCCAGATAAACGGTTCACTCTTCTGAGTTAACTTAGTGAGAGGCAAGGCTATCTTAGAAAAGTTCGAAATGAACCTCCTATAATAACCTGCTAAACCCAGAAAAGACCGTATCTCCGTTGGTGTCTTCGGAGTGTCCCAGTTCTTTATTGCTTCAATCTTGGCGGGATCCACGTGTATTCCCTCACTGTTGACTACATGTCCCAGAAATTGAACTTCTCTTAGCCAAAATTCACATTTAGAGAACTTGGCGTACAGCTTCTGTTCTGTCAACAGTTCCAAGATCTTCCTGAGATGTTGCTCGTGTTCTGCTTTGCTCTTGGAATAAATCAGTATGTCATCGATGAAAACAATAACAAACTGATCTAAATACGGCTTGCACACTCGGTTCATGAGATCCATGAAAACCGCTGGTGCGTTTGTTAATCCGAAAGGCATCACCATGAATTCGTAATGCCCGTATCTGGTTCGGAATGCCGTCTTCGGTATGTCCTCATCTTGAACTCTAAGCTGATGATAACCAGACCGCAAGTCAATCTTAGAGAAGTACTGAGCTCCTTGCAGTTGGTCAAACAAATCATCAATCCTCGGCAATGGGTACCGATTCTTGATGGTTAGTTTGTTCAGCTCTCTGTAATCTATGCACATTCTGAACGATCCGTCTTTCTTCTTCACGAACAAGACCGGAGCTCCCCAAGGCGAGTAACTCGGTCTAATGAATCCTTTGTCCAATAATTCCTGCAACTGGTTTGATAATTCCTGCATCTCTGAAGGTGCTAGCCGATAAGGAGATTTAGCAACAGGAGTTGCTCCAGGAACTAAGTCGATTCGAAACTCTACCGGTCGCACTGGAGGCAAACCTGGTAGGTCTTCAGGAAATACTTCTGGATATTCTCTTACTACCGGTACGTCTTGTATCTTCTTCTTGTCTTTCTCCTTTTCCACTACGTGAGCCAGGAAAGCTACACACTGCTTCTGTAAACACTTACGTGCCTTTATGCAAGAAATGATTTTGACACTTCGTTTTGCTTGATCCCCTCTGACTTCCAATACACGATCATCGGGCAATGGAATTCGAAGCAGCTTTTCAGAACAGACAACTTCCACTCGGTTAGAGGAAAGCCAGTCCATTCCAACAATGATGTCGAAACTACCCAACTCCATCGGTATCAAATCGATATAAAATGTATGACCATCAAGTGTCAATGGGCAATTTCTGTGAACTGTACTAACTGTGATCTGTTTTCCGTTAGCTACTTCTATAATGTAAGGGGAATCTAACTGTTCTTCTATGGAATCTAATTGGCATGCAAAATCGGCAGAGATAAAACTCTGATCCGCACCAGTGTCAAATAGAACAGATGCATAAAAGTCATGTAAGAGAAACGTACCAGTGACCACATTTGGGTCCTGGCGGGCTGCTGGTGCTCCAATCGCAAAAGCTCTTCCACGAGGAGCTTGAACTGCCTGCTGAGCCTTCTTAGGGCAGTTCTTTGCAAAGTGGCCTTGTTCGCCACAGTTGAAGCATCCACCATTGTTCTGGTTTGCAGGTGGAGGGAGAGCTAAAGCAGCATTGTTGGCTGCTTGTTTTGGTGTCATCCGACATGTTTGGACCCAATGGCCCTTTCTTCCACATCCCGTGCAGTGTTTGCAGGGAGTGTCAGCAGCATGGTGGTACTGACATTTGGCACACAAAGGGTATGCACCATTGTAGGGTCTCTTGTTGGGGATTGTTGGTGCAGCTGTTACTTGTTGAAGAGGGGTGGCCATCGTGTAGTTCTTGATGACCTTTTGTTTCTTCTTGGGTTGATGATGAGGTCTCTTTGATGACTCTTCCTTGTTCTTGCCAGCATCAGCCTCTTTCTTTAACACTCCAGAGGCAACCATCAGATCAGTGAGTTTCCCAGACAGTCTCACTGCTGACTCGACAGTGGTAGGGTTGGCTGAAACAACCATACCCTGAATACAGGCGGGAAGTCCACCTACATACCTGTCGATCCTCTTTTCTAGAGTCGGTACCATGTCTGGCACCAAAGCAACCAACTCGTGATAACGAGTAGTGTACCCCATGTGATCAGCCCCTTTCATCACATGGTTGGATAACTCCATTTCCAACTTCTGCAGTTCATTCTTGGGGCAGAATTCTGTTCTCAGTAACGCCTTGAAGTCCTCCCATGGCATTGCCATAGCTTCTTCTCTACCTCTAGCGTTGATCTGACCATTCCACCAGGTTAGAGCCCGCTTGTTGAATGTTCCAGCAGAGTAGCGGACTTTATGATGCTCTGGACAGCTGCAGAGGTCCAGAGTAGCCTCAATCTTTTCAATCCATTGGATTAATCCAACGGCGCCTTCAGACCCACTAAAGCTGGGTGGTTTACATCCTACAAAAGACTTGTAGGAGTAATGAGATGAATCTCCAGTATTCCCACTGGCTTCTCCCGATGTGTTGCCAGTGTTAAGGATCTCATTACGAAGACGAAGGAACATCTCCGGTATGGCTTCTTTCATCTGGTTTGTCATCTGGCCACTCAGTAACGTCACCAAAGCGATGGTGGTAGGATCCAGTATGGGAGTCGTTCCTGAACCTGATGCCTCTGTGATCAGTGGAGGAGGAGGTGGAGGCGGTGGAGGAGGTGGCGGTGGTGAATCTTCTGGTGATGGTGTCGAGGAATGTGGAGCCAAACCTAGAGGCGGCAACGATGGAGTCTGTCTGCGCGGCGGCATTCTGATCATAACCAAAGTAATATTGGTTAGTGCAATGATCGAATGCAGAAGACATAATGCAATAAGTCTTAATCTTAAGTTCTCTACATGCAGGGTCCCTAGGTTATAGTCTAGGCCAAACCGTTTAGATAAATGACCTATATTTCTCTATAACCATGGCTCTGATACCAATCTGTCACACCCCGAGCCGGCGGGATAGGATCGGTTGTCCCGTCGGGCGGAAGGTTCCCGGGGCGCGATATCGTGAGTGATAATCGAAATGATCAGATTGTTATATTGCACATGATACATAAATGAGAAATGCTAAACATGATAGAATTACAAAGTTAAATTACATCAGTATTGTTTATAATTTAACAATGTAAATCTACTATTAACATCATAAGTTTTCTATCTTGTATGTACACAAGATATACAAAATGGTATGTGTATGATGTCTTCAAAAGTATGCAGGTCCAAAAATACTAAGTCTTCTAACTGAAGTCCTAGCTCAGAAGTAATGACTTCCTAATTGACCTGTTCGTCACCTGAGAAGTCATGCAAAAAGATCAAGTCAACACATGGTTGGTGAGTTCATATAGTTTTGTAAATTTGAAAATGTTTTGAACCCTTCTTTCGATAAAGATCCTAACCTCATTAACACCACATGTATCATCCAGATCGGTATGCTTATATATAGGGCATACCCCTGGGTCAAGGCTACAACCCCGCCCAGACGCCATCCCACCACATACTAATCCGCATAGGACATTGTTGTTAATGATAATTAAGCATTTTTACCCTTAACACCATTCCATAAGTTCTTCTGTTATTGTCCCTGTGTTACAATCAATTGAAATCTATGTTGATTTCACAAGTTTATCACACAAAATGATCAACCACAGTAATTGTATAAACAGTTGTAAATGTTTAAGTAATTAAATAAATAAACATTTAGTAAAATCTAAGTCCTAATGATTGGGGCCTATGGTCAACTCGAGTAGCCTAGTCTGTCAATCAAGGTACTTAGTAGTGAAGGAGAGCTGTAAATCTCATCAAACATGTGACCTATAATCAATCAGTCTAGCTAGGACATCTCTTGATATATAGGCTTTCATAGTTCTTTAGACCGTCCATAGTTCTTTAGTTCTTTAGTTCTTTGGCACATGTTATCTTTGAGCATTTCCCAGATTTCCCCTTAAAATAGTTCTTTGTACTTAGTTCTTCCAAATAGACCGTTAGTTCTTTGACATCACACCCTTGAAATAGTTCTTTGAATATAGATCGTTAGTTCTTTGAGAATAGACCGTTAGTTCTTTGAAAATAGATCGTTAGTTCTTTGAAATAGACCTTTGAAAATAGTTCTTTGTTGAGATCCTTAGTTCTTTGAAAATAGTTCTTTGAAAATAGTTCTTTGATTTGAAACAGTTTACCTAAACAGGGGTCTAGGATAACAGTTATACAAGTACAACATGTAAAAGCATTCAAGTAAACAATTTACATAAAACAGTTTACGCATGCTTCTCAGCCCCGCGTTTTAAAACAAAAATGTTAGAAAAGGGGCAATGAACTCACCTTGTTGCTGTTGAGTTGACTTAGCTTAAACGAAAGACTGCACGCGCTCTGTATTGTAATTTGGTTTGTTTTCACGTTCCTGTATTGATTTCACGTTGTTAAGACTCGTAAGTATAAGTTTTGTAGGGATTTGTGTGTAGATATATGTGTTAGCCCTAAAGTTGGCTAACGCGCGTAAGACTTGGTCATGATCCCTGTTCGGTCCCATATGTGTGATTCAAGTTAATGACCTTATAAGTTATCATATTGTCATTAGTTACATGCCATTAGCTTTGATGAAAGACTTAGTGCTTAGTTTCCAACTCGTCTTTGTTGACTTTGTACGTTTTGAACATTTATCGCATAATTATGAATTAATTAAGCAAACATTCTTTTGACATATCTTATTTTGATCTTATGAAATGTAGTGAACTCATGTGGGCCTAATCATGGCATATGGACCGAACATTGTGACCAAGTTACTTGTTGGGCCATTTATGTAACCAATTGGGCCTTGGGCCCAAATACATGGCCTTGGAGTAGTTCTTGAACATTGAGGATGGTGAGGCTTATTTGAAAGTGTGGGACATTGATTTGGACTAATGGAGTACAAAGGCCTTGCCAAAAGTTACAAGGGCTAGAGTTTAAGTAGCCTTGTGGGCCTTGTTTTGGGCCTCTAAGGAATTTATCGGGCCCAAGGTGGGCCTTGGCAATATTTGTTGGGCCTAGTGTCATATAAGGCTGTAGGAATTGAGTTTGGGCCAAGAACGGGCTGTTGGCCAAAGGATTTGCATGGTGGCCTCAAATTGAGGACATGGGCCTCAAATAGGCCTTGAATTGGTTTTCTGTGGGACACTGGCTGATTTTGTTGGGCCCTTTGAGATTTGTCTCAGGCCTTCACTAATATGACTCATAAGCCAAGTTGGGCCTGGCTAAATAGGGCTAAAACAATGATGGGCCTAAAGATTGGACTATTGGCCTTAAATGGTGGCCTTGGGCCAAAATCTGTGGGCCAAAGGTTGATTTTACTGGGCCCCTTGAATCCTATCAAGGCCTGCAGTAAAATAGAGTATGGGCCAACCTGGGCCTGGTTCATTTGGGCTAAATTCGATCGTGGGCCTATTTTGTCCAATAAACATGGGCCAAATGAGGTTTTTGAGGTAAATTACTGGGCCTACTATAGGTTCTGGGCTGGAATAGTAGTTTTGGGCCAAGATATCACTGGTTCTAAGTAGTATGAGGTTGGGCCCCTCCTGGGCCAACCAGGACACGTGTGGGCCTAGGGTTGGGCTTAATGGAAACCACTTGGGCCTATTAGGGTTTGTGGTTAAATCTTTTGAGCCTACATGGCTACCTCAATGGCTTTGGGTCTTGCTACTGTTTATTGGGCCGAAATCCAGTTCTGGGCCTATTAGTTGTAAGTTGGGCCCTACTAGTTATATAATGGGCCTTAGAGTTTGTGTTAAGGCTTCTTGGTCAACTAGGGTTTTCAGCCATGTGGCTAGCCATCCAACTCAGGTAGGTCTCAGTCGAATGTGGGTTGTGTGTCCCTCAGATGTCACTGACCAACTGGATGGAGGCTGAAGGGCGCATGAGAGGTGGCCGAATGAAGTGCTGGGCAAATGGGGAGGCCTTGACTGGCGAATGGCTAAGGCCCGAATGGGGAGGGAATGGCGAATGAGGGACCAGCAAATGAAGAAGGGTCGAATGAGGCTGCTGGGCGAAGGAAGCTGGCGAATGAAGTGAGGGTCGAATGAAGCTGCTACTAGTCGAATGAGGCTCTTTCGGCTTGAGCCATTCGCGGCCCTGGGCCACCATTCGGCCGGGGTTAGCTTAGCCATTCTTCATCTCCCTTTCAAGGGTTCCAAGGTGGTGGTGGTTTAGGGTGGTTATCGTGGTCCTTTGGCTCAAGAATGAGGGTGGAAAAACCGGTTATCATGGTGGGCGGCCAAAGGTTTGAAAACCCTAATTTTTCGTGGCTTTCTCATGCTCATACCTCAAGTTCTAGTGGTTAACAGCTCCGATCTGTTGTACTTTCTTGTAGAGCTCGTCGAGGGCTTCGCGTGGGCGCAAGAATCACTGATTTTCGTTAAGAAATGAGAAAGTTATGAAGAAAAGAAGATTGGTGGAGGCTAGGGTTTTCAAAACCGGGTTGTGGTGTTTTTGTGGGGAAGATGAAGTGGGAAATGAGGGATTTCAACTCATTTAAGGGTATTTATACCCCGAGGGTGTTCGGGTTCGTTTTTGTTGCTCGGTTCGCGTTTTCGTTACGTTTCCGGAAAATTACGCGTAATTTAAATGGTTTTAAATAAAAAGAGTTTAAATTAATTATTTTGATGAGTTTCAAAATTGTAAAATGTTATTTATTTTATTTTATTAAATTACTTTCGTTCGTGTCGTGTTTTCGTTTTTGTTTCGTCAGATCGCATCACCTTCGCACGTAATTCGTTCGAATCGTCACCCGAACGAATACGACGATGGTTTTGCTTTCTGACTTTTGTTTTCTACTTTTCAGTCATTATTTCAGAACTCTAAACTCACAGATATGTTTGTGTGAATCGTCACCCACGCAAACACACTGTCAGTTCGTTATTCTGAAATAACACTGTATTTGTGTTTAGATTGTGTTTCCTCACTGTCGGACTCAACTAAACATCCTGTTTTCACATTGTTCTTGTACTGACTTGTCGGTCATCTGATTCCTGTCAGTTGTGGACATCAGATCGCAACCGATTTGTTTCTGAGTATTGTTTGAGCATCGTTGTTTCTCGTGACTTGTTGTGTTAACTGTAATTAAGTTTTCACTTAATAAATGTAACAAATGTTCCAAATGTACGTTGTACTTAATGTATTTAAGTTTATACGAAAATACGTACAACGATTTCTTGTATTTAAGATCTTGTTAATTCAAGTACTGTTTACAATCGTATAAGTACACATAGTTACTGTAGAAAGTACACGTACCGTACGGACTTGCCGGACGTTCTGGTACTTGCTGTTACAGGTAAGTATCTCCTATGAACTTGGAAGATAGTCCTTTTTCTAAGGGAGGTTCTCCAATAGAAGAAACCTCATCAGTGTGGGAGTCCATTTGGATATTCTCAGACATGTGTTGTGACATGTGCTGAGGGCTTTCAGGCTGGTATGGAGCATCCACTGGATCCAGAGGAAGATTCAATGGGTGATTAGTAGGTGTGGCTGACAAGTTAGGCAAAGCTTTACCTTTATTTAGTCTTTTGGACTTTTTCTTTGAGGGAACGGAAGAAGGAGCCTGAACATCGTTAGAGAGATGTTCAGGATTTCGTTTGCATAACTGTTTTGGAATGTAGCATTGTTGTTGATAAAGGTGGGGGATCAGCATCTGTTGGGTTTGCAGAGCTGCCACCTTCAGGAGCATGAGGCCCTATGGTGGCAAGAAGAGGAGTGAAAACCCCAGAAAACCGGGCACTCTTCTTCTTAAGTTGAACAAAAACCTTGGCAGTAACCAAGGGAATAGTGTATGTATTCTTTGTACATGAGAGAGATGAACTCAGCTCATAGTTAAAAATATGCTGTAGAAATCTGGGATACATACAAAACTTCTTAGAGGATGAAAGGTTGTCCACTAAATTATTGAAAATGAACGATGAGAATTTAAAGGTTTGACTGGTAATCAACCCATGGATAGCTGAGGCTAGGTCTGATGGAATTTGATCTCAACCCCCTGTCTTATTGGAGATACAATGTAAAAACAAATGTAGGAGATACTTGTAATTATAGGACACTCTACCCTTCAAATATGTTGTTGAAGGTAGAGGACCTTCATATCCCATTGACCGAAAGCTCATTGCTATATCATTCTTAGTGAATGAGAGCTTTCCATTAGCATCATTGAGATGAAGATGCTGACGAATAGTCTCTCCACTGTAAGGAGAATAGGATGATTATCAATGGTGGCAGAATTCGATTTACCATTTGAATCAGACGAAACTAAAGCAGGGGTCCAGAAATGACAATGATGGGATTCATAGACTAACGGGTTGATGGTTCATGATTGATATGTTGTGTGTTGAGAGGGTACCGAATCTGTTAAAGGTTGTCGTGAAGCTGTTGGTAGCTCCATCCGATAATCATTTTCTTTTCTGAGTTGAGATGAAGTTGTTTCATTTGTCTAAGTTCCTGTATCATACTCTTCTGAAAGATTAAATGCAGATGTGAATCCATTTAGATCAAATAGCCAGTCAGGACCAATTTCAGGATTACTACCAGTGTGTTCATTGAATTGAACGTTCGCAGACTCTTCAATGATCCTGGAGTTTTTGATGTATACTATATATACCTTACCATTGGTAGAGTATCCAACAAAATATTCGTCAACCGATTTCTCAGCAAACTTGGCTAAATGGTCCTTGGTATTTAAGATGGTGCATTGACATCAAAATGGTTTTAAGAAATCCAATAAATGGTTTTCTCGTATGCCATATCTCATAAGGAGTCATACCATGAGTCTTAACTTTCAAAATCGTATTCTAAACATAACAGACAGTGTTGACTGTTTCGGTCCAAAAAGTTATTGGTAGTTTGGCATCAGATAACATGGTTCTTGCAGCCTCAATCAGTGTCCTATTCCTTCTCTCAGTAACACCATTTTGTTGTGCAGTCCTAGGTGCACTGAATTGTCTTGTGATACCCTTGGATTCACAAAATGAATTTAGAGTGTGGTTTTTGAATTCTGTTCCTTGGTTAGATCTAATGATTTTAACTTTATTGTCACATTAATTTTCATCTTTTAGGATGAATAACTTCAAGATTTCGGCTGTTTCATCTTTGGTGCTCAAGTAAAAACACCCAAGTGTATCTTGGAAAGTCAATAGTGACCAGTAGACAGTATGACTTACTGCCTAAACTCTTTACACTTGTGTGACCAAACAAGTCCATATGAAGTAAATGTAGGAATGTTTTAATCGAATTCATTTCTTTGGCATGATGAGAAACCTTATGATGTTTTCCTTTAAGACATGCTACACACTTATCCACACATGTGAATTCTTTTGATGGCAAACCTGCTACTCACAGATTTTTAACAAGTTTATTCATATTTTTGAGATTCACGTGACATAATCCTCTATGCCAAAGAGATGATTCATCAAGTGAAGCTTTTGATACATAACAACTTATATTACTAAGTGGTGAAGTTGTGCTCATGTCCAACATATACATGTTATTCCTTCTGGGAGCTCTGAGCATAGTTTGTTTGTTTGGAACAATAAAACTGGGTTTTAGTACAATACATTCATGCTCAGTGAACAACATGTTATGCTTTTAATATCTTACAAAGTGTCCAAGTTGCTGATAGTTGAAACACTTTAATTTGGACTTAACTAATCCAAAACCAGTTTTCATGTTGTGCTTCTTGAATTGTCTTCTAGTTCTTTGATAGAACCTCTTGGCTCGATATGAGATCATAGCCACCTAGTAATTGATGTCCATATTTTCCATATTATCAGCAGGGATGCCATCTAGATCGTTTTGACATAGTTGAAAGTAATTTGATTCTTCAGCTAAGAATGCTCTTTGACCAGAGGTAAGTAAAGGCACAATTTTGAAGAAAGGGTTTGTGTGGGATGATGATAGTGTAGGTGTATCTGGATATGTGATTATAGGTGTAGAGTCTGAGTGCTATATTGGTTGGTAACTTTGAAATGGTGGGTTATTGATGGTTGCATAAAGAGCTGCTGACCCTGAGGGTACAGAAGTTAGAAGTTTTTGTTCTTGTGCATCAATCTCTATTTGTTATGCACTTAAGAAACCAAAGAGTTCTCCTAGCTCTAAGTACCCTGATAGCATCAGCCTTAGATGTTGAACTGATGATTGAAGATGTTGCTACTTTAAAGTGAAAAATTATGATCTTGTATTTTGTTTATTTGTATTTTCTTGTATACGTTTTGTTTTGCTTTTCTGTTTATGTTTTGTTTGTATTTGAATTATAATAAATGACAAGTATTGTATCGATGCTAATAGTATCGATAGCCTTTCTACTGTCGATACTTTTAATATCGATACAAATTTATTAGGAGTATATCATCGATACCGTTAATATTGATGGTAAGGATTAGTATCAATACCATCCATACTTTTAGTATCGATACCATCTACACTTTTATTATCGATGGTATCAAATTTCTCCTATATATATGTTGACTTGTCGAACTTAGAAGGGTGCCTAGAAACATTAGAGTTCAGAAGTCATAGTTTTCTCTCAACTTGTACAAGCTTAATTCACAACATTCATACAAGTCCTATATTTGAATCCTATTTGTTTTGTATTCATCTTTACCCACATACATTAGATATGGAATCCACACAATCTAGTATGTGAAACCTATTCATTTAGATCCTAATCTGGACCTACAAGTGATATCAGAGCTTTAATCTCGGTTATGATATCGGTTGAGTGAAGAAAGTGTGTTTCAACGATCAAGCAAGTATATTTCATTCAAATTCTCATAAACAAGTGATTAAAATTATGGCTAATGTTGAAAAAACATATTAGATAGTAGCAAGAATCAAAAAGTTGTCAAAATCTTGAATTTGGATAAACAAAGGCTAGTATCGAAGAAAGAGGTTATAAGTTTGTTAAGTATCGATATTACTAATATCAACAGCTTTCACATCGATATTAATAGTATCGACAACCTTCTCATAGATACTATCAGTATCAACATTCTTTCATCGATAATATTATTATTGGAACTCTTCTATTGTTAATACTACTAGTATCGACAAAACAGTACCTAGCAATTTTCAAGTGCAATTGATTTTTTTGACAAAATGTCTTCAAATGGCAAATTTATCTTCTTTATCAGCACTATTGAGCGACAATGAGGTTGGGACGATGACGAAGCCTTCGAAGTTTGTATCTTTAAGTGAGTACTCATCTTGGGGTGCTCGTTTTGAATCTTTTCAATCCATTGGCAATCCAAGGTTGATGATTCCTTTGATATATGGATACGAGCAACCTCAACTCAATGGGGTTTATAAAAATGTCTCAAGACTGACAAAGGAAGAAAAGAGATCTTATGATCTTGAGAAGAAAGCCTATGCGCTTCTCACAATGGCACTACCCATGGAGATCTTTCAATCATTTAAATCACACAAACAGTTAAAAGCATTGTGGAATGCCTTGGCTAAAATATGTGAAGGTAAAGATCAGGCGAAGAGGAGAAAAAGAACTCTTCTGAAGAAGCTACTAGAAGTCTTCAAGTATCTTGATAATGATACGTTTGATGAACTTATAACAAGATATACTTTGCTTCTGAGTGAGCTGAGCAACTTAGATCATGAGTAATCTTTAGAGGAACAAAATGATAAACTTCTTGATGCTCTTCTTTCTGCTTGGGAGACTTTTGTGATGATCATCCGAGAGAGTATATAGTTAGAAATTACTGAGTTGGATGTGCTTATTTATAAACTTTAGTCCTTTGACTTAGGTATGCGAAAGAAGAAGGCTGGAAACAAATATTCAACTCAAAATCCAAGCTTATATATGAAACATGCTGTTGCTACTTCCACTACTTCAGGCTTTGTTGCTTTTCTATCTAGCACTGAATATGGTGAGGTATTTGCTATATTTGATGACACAACAGAGGTCTGTTTTACCTCCACAAACTCTAAGGAGAAAACATAAACAACAAATCAAAAATGGTGAATATCAAAGTGCCTCAATAACGTCTGGCATTCTTCATGCAGTTTGTAAATGCTTATGATTGGGTAGTGCCTTATGATGCATAGAGGCTCACTAATGAAGACATGGATCAGCTGGATCCATTTGATTTAGAAGAGATGGATATTCAATGGCATATGGCCATGCTGACAAGAAGAGCCTGGAGATTTTTACAAATGATTGACAGACCAGAGATTTCTGGCAATTCAAAAAGAAAACTTGGATTTTCTAAGCAGAAGGTCAAGGGTTATCACTATGAAATCTTGGTGAGTTTCTTGAGAGTGTGAATTACCTGCAAGGAATAATTCAAGATTTGAGGTTGTAGGCAAACAAGACAAGTTTGACCCCAGAAGGGGTGCTGCTACTACTGCTTTAGTTGCAACAACTTCAAAGACATTTCCTCCAAATAAAGACAAAGCCTTGTTAGTTAAAGATCAATTTGGAGCAAATTGGTCTACTTATGCTGAAGAACTTCATGAAGGTCCATGTTTAGGATCTGGATGATTCAGTATCACACTAAAGAACGTGCTGAATCCATATCAAAAGGGTTTGAATAGAAATAGAACGAATCAAACAGAAATTCAAGTCAATTTGTCAACTTGCGTTAGGTGCTCTGAATTATGCTTGTACAAGTAGAGAAAATATTCTGTTAAAGTGTTACCAAGAATTAAAATCTCAGAAGCGTCCTAAAATAAGTTCTACACAACCTATTTATAGACAATAAGTACAGCACCATCGATGTTGTTAGTATCGATGCCATCGATACTATTTGACTACTATCGATACTAATAACATCGATGACAGTTTTGTCGATACTATTAGTATCGACAATCCTAACACTTAGTCAATTTTCACGAATCTAAAAACAAACACATTACAAATCAAAACAAAACAAAAAACTATAATACAAAATCAAAAGTCTTCACTTCAAATCAGCAACGTCTTAAGTCTTTAGTTCAACATCTGAGGCTAATGCTATTAGGACACTAATAGTTCAAATAAATGAAGAATCACATGTTGCTTTCATGGCACAACCCAGTGAAAAGAAGATTGATTCATCATTACCAAAATCATTAAATGTTAAACCTAGATGTTTGAAATGTTGTGCGTATGCCGCCAAGCTGGATATGCTTACTAAGCACAATAAATCACTTATTAATGATGTCATCTATTTGGATGACAATATTAAAAAATATCTTGATAATGAAAAAATTTATAAAAATAAACTTGAAGAATATAGTGCAGATATCAAAACTTTAAGATTGAAATTGGCTGACCATGATGACATTATCAATCAGATGATTGAAGAAATGAATGACAAGAAAAAGTAGTGTAAATCAACAGAGTGTTTGCGAAGTGCTCAAATGACATTTGGTTAATCATGTTCCTAATCCAGGTACCCAAGGGTTAGGTTATAAGGAAGTTCATCCTCTAATTAACCATCTCTATGGGAAATTACCTAATGAGCCATCAGTTGTTCCTTACATTGCTAACTGAACCAGATAACATTATCTATTACATTAGTAAAGGATGAGATGGATTTTTTGTTATGATACTAAACCATTAAATTTTGATTAAACCAACATTGATTGATAAAGTTTTCAAAAAGACTAATGAAAAAATTTTTCAAAAACCAAATCGGGAGAATGAAAAGGTTTGGGAAACAACATGAAAACATAATTTTGTTGAAAGAAAAATTATTAATAAAGAGGCTAGGAAGTTGTTGAGTCAATCAAATGCTGATTTCATAAGAAAGAAAAATTCTTTGTCCTCATCGCAAACTTCTTCTCCTCAAAATTTTCCATTGGTGAATTAGGTTAAACAATGTGTTAAAAGTTTTGAGAAAAATCACTCAGGTAGCAATGGACCTTTAGCTACACTTTCAATGGGTCTAGTTCATATTCTATGGTTCATGGAGTAAGTCTACCCAAGGATGATAGTCAATGAAAGGGTTTACATACAAAGAAGAGTAGGAAGAAGCAACTTACAAATCAGATAAGGTTGATTGATTTTCTTACTACGGCCTTCATTGCACGTACATCAGCACATGCACGTCATGCTAAACCAGTGAAGCCTGTTCATTCTTTTCCAATTGTGGAAAAGAAACATGTTAAACCATTGATTTTCACACTAAAACCAATTTTTGGAAAATCTAAACGGACTAATTCTTTCAAACCAAAAGTATTATCTAAGCAATTGGAGACAAATTTTAAATCAATGGTGAAACATCACAATGAAACTATTCCTAACAAGCCAATCACTAATCGAGTTTGTACTATTAAGACAAAGGTTTCAATTGATTCAACTATTTGTTTGAATCCTGGCACTTCTAAAGTTTCTGCAGTCCATATCAAAAGTCATATGACTAAGACATGGATTCCAGTTTCTCATTGATTGATGTGCAAGACTCTTTGTCATCTGCTCAAAAGAATGTCTCGTATATTGACAGTGGTTGTTCTCACCATATGACCTGAAATCTAGAGCTCCTCACCAAAGTTAAAAGAAAAAACAGAGGATGTGTGAAACTTGCTGGTAACACCGGAGGATATATTACTAAAGAGGGAGTGTTATCAAATGATCAGATAAGCTTTGAGCACGTTTGCTTTGTGGAACAGCTCAAACATAATTTGTTGAGTGTTTCACGAGTTTGTGACAAAGCATATTCTGTAATATTTGATATAAAGCTTGTTATATTCTGAAGCCTGGTTTGGTGAATCCTAAAGATTGGATTGTTGTGACAGCTCCCAGATATAATAATACATATTCGTTGGATATGTCCTTTGCTTCCTTGTCTTCTCAAATTACTTCTCTAAAGCCACTGAAAGGATTCAATTTCATGGCATAGACGGATGGGACATGTTTATTTAAAAAAATGATTTTTTTGTTATAAATAGCCTTGTTGAAGGTGTCCCATCTCAATCATTTGTGATGTCTGATCACTGTATGTCCTGTAAAAAGGGGAAACAATGCATATAATCACACATGCCTAAAATTAAAAATTCCATCAATACTCCTCTAACAATGTTACACGTGGATCTTTATGGTCTAGTGTCTGTTAAGAGTGTAGGTGTAAGATCTATTTTTTTGGTTGTTACTGATGATTTTTTTAGGTTTTCGTGGGTTTTCTTTTTAGTAGCTAAATCGAAGACACCTAAAATCTGAAGAATCTGATTATCAGAACGGAGTTCAAAAATCATAATCTAGAGATGTTTCGTATCCAGAAGGGATTTACTCATCAGTTCAGTGCACCTTATACCCCTCAGCAGAATGGTGTTGCTAAAAGGAAGAATCAGACACTATTTGAGACAGCTTGAACATTGCTTGCCGATTCTCACCTGCCAATTACGTTTTGGGAAGAAGCGGTCAACATAGCATGCTATACACTAAATCGCGTTCTAACTGTCAAAAAGCAAGGCAAAATGTGTTATCATTTGCTTAAAGGGAGAAAGCCGAATATTGCACATCTGGAGCCTTTTGGTGCAACTTGCACATACTTGAAATTGACTACACCAAAGTTTGAGCCGAAGGCAGTGGATGGTATCTTTTTGGGATATTCTACTAACTCTTTCAACAAAAGGGTTCTCATCTTGGAAAGCAGAGTAATTGAAGAGTCTTACGAAGTTACTGTTTTTCGATTTACTGAGACATTTCCTGGAAATGGTCCTGATTGGCTATTTGATTATGAATCAGTGTTTCATTATTTTCATAAACTTTGTCCAACCTCTTCATCAGATTGTAGGTCCCAAACTTGGCTAAGATCCAAGCTTTATCCTATCAAACAACACAAATCACTTCTATTATGTGCATAATCCAAGATAGAAGATGAAAATGCAATAGAAAAGATAATTTATATTGAAAAACGTGAACCTCCTAAAGCTTCACTCATCAGTTGATCAATTATTGTCTTACTTGTGGCTTCCTTGGTTTCTGTTGCTGTGGAAGATACTAAGGCAGTGGAAGGAGAAACAGACTCTTGCCATAGTTCAGGGTGGTCAATGTGACCCTTTTAAATCTGGCCCATTCATCGAACAAAGTATTGTCCTTCCATCTCATAATGGGGTTCCTTGCTTCCTAATTTTTTTGAACAAGGATATGTTTTATTCTTTTCCTTTGTTCAGCAATCTTCTTCTTTTTATTTGCCTCCTTCAATCTTTTAGAAAGGAATTTAGCTTCCTTTTCAAGGCTTGTGATATCCCAGTTCATGAAGGTCTCTACTTTGTACTTACCTTCATTCAGCAAGAACATGATGATTTTCTCCCTCTCAGCCTGTCACACCCCTGCGCCGCGTGCGGAATCCACGGCGCGGTGACGTATGAACAGTTGAATCATGCACAAGTATTGAATAAGAACAACCACAATGGATTACAAAGTTGCATAATATTTAGACAGTCGTTTAGTTACAGAAAACTATCTACCAAAATAATGACAACTACAAACCCAAAATATATTTTACAAAATAAAACTTCAAACAAGACAATTAAACAATTAGGATTTGGTGTGTTTCTATTCCATCCTAGCATGTTTCTTCATCTTGTTCTATCTTAATTGGTCTCCTTAGTTGTCCTTAAAATGCCTTACACCTGATTACCTGAAACACGTGAAAAGTAAATGTCAACTACAGAAGTAGTTGGTGAGAACAATAGATTTAACATATGTAAACATGATTTTGTAATATAAGGCATAGGTATATTAAAGCAACAATTTAATTACATGGATGAGCTGCAACCCAAACTAACATCAAGTATGTAAAATGAGTGTAAACAGTCTAAAGACTGTTTGCACAAAAACCAACTTATAATCAGGTCCCAAACTACGTTTGGAGTCAGAAAATAAGTCAGCAACAGTGATGAAAACCATACGTAACCGAAATCTGCAGTTAGTTTATAAAACAAATTTAAAAGCCAACTCCAGAAATCGGCCTGCCCAAATGTGTCCACTTTCCCTTGTTGTGATCACCAGTACTAACGCTAATGAATGTGAAACTTGATGGGTTTATAAGTTTGTTTACAACAATGGACACCATGCTTTTGAACATTGCTTTAAATTAGCATGTTAATGCCTTATTTGATAACATGATTTGAAAACCTTGATTTAATACCATGAATTGAATCCTTGGTTTGACACCATGAAACGAATCATTTGTTTGAACATCACCATGAAAACCATTGTTTGAATACCTTGTTTTGAAATCCTTGATTTAGTACATAAGATAGTGACCTTGTAAATTAACAAGGTTTATAACATATTACTTAGAAAACACGAATTTATAACAAAATAGTTTATAAATTCCATTATTTAAAAGTGTTTATCTTTTATAAAACCATTTGAATAACTCTGTTATAAAACAGTTCAAAGAACCTTTATAAAATCGTTTTAGTAGAAAGCGTTTAATATTTGATAAATCCTTTAAAACCGTTGATGAATCCCTTGGATTTGAACAATGAACCTGTAATGTTGTACTATAGCAAACAACTTGTATCTTGAATTATGAATGTAATATAGAATATGATCACGTGTTCCACCCCAAAACAGTTGTAAAACAGTAAAAAGAGGGGCTAATGTTCTCACCTGTCTGCAGTAGACTCTGAACTATAACAATTAGTAAGTAGCAAACAGGACTTCTAACTGGTTCCTATATCATTGTAATCATACATAAGATATAAGATTTATAGTTGTATAGACTTTGATTCATTGATTGACTCGTGTTCTCTTGAACTTGATTAACATTTGAATACTTGTTCTCATGTTTGAAAACGTTGTATGAACTTGAAAGTCATGATTGAATTTACTTGCTTGATCATGGATCCATGAAAAGAATGTGTAATGTTATTTTGTGCACAAACTTGTTTGCACAACATCACATGTGTTTAAGAGTTTGATAAACCATTGATTAACATGTATTGTGAAAAGATGTTTCAATTGTTTTACGTTATTGATATTATGACTTTGTCTCATGATTATGTTAAGTTGAAACTTAACTCAATTGAAACCAAATCACAACTCTATTTAAGTCGTGGGCCTCACATTGGGCCGTAAGCCCATGAAACCATGAGGCTAAGTACAAAGTCATGGGCCATTTAGGTTAACGATAGACCAAATGAAAGATGGCATCGGCCTACAACATGTGTATGGACCTTGTAACACACCAATGATAATCTTGGGCCAGTTAAGATTATAATGGGCCGAATGGGATCTATTTGGGCCTATCGGCATTAGGTTGGGCCGGATGAGATGGAATTTGGTTTATTCTAATGTGGGCCGAGATAATCCAATCGATTGGGCCAAGGTTCATAAAGAAATTGCATGTTGTTGGCTCGGCTAAACTCATTGGCAGCGAACCTTTAGGGTAGCCGAGGTTAGGTTCGTTGCCGGCTAGGTCCTATGAGGGTTCGCCTAATGGTTCGGCTTGCTTGGCTTCGCCAAGGGTTCTAAGGTTCACCGATTGCATGAGGGTTCATGATACACGCCTAGGGTTCGTCCAAGTCTTCATGGGCTCGCCCTGAGTTAAGTTTACATGCAAGGTTCACCAGAAATGATGAGGGTTCGCATGGCTATCCCTAGGTTCGTCTGAAGTGAAAATGGTTCGTCTAAACCATCTTGGGTTCGTCTGGGTTCGCTACTACATGAAGGTTCGGCTGAGAAACCTTGATAGGATCGGCATGTCGGGTTCGTGGTACCGCTTGTGGTTCGGTGAAGGCTTGTGGGACCCCTAGGGTTCGGCTGGTAACCCAACAAACCATGCAGGGTTCGCTAAGGTTCGCCATGTTCCAACTGGTTCGGCCAGGAAACCCTAATGGGTTCGGCTTCATGACCACCACCGAACCTGTTCACCTGCATCCTCCCTTCATCAAATCCTCATCTCCAGGCCACGATCTAGGCTAATTTAGCATCAAGTAGGGTTGCTATTGGTGCGAAATCAGAAATGGTTGTGCAAGAGTCGGCTTAGTGTCGGGTTTGAACAAAAACTCACGTAAAACCCTATGTTCCAGATTTTCATTCGAGCATACCTCGTTTTTGGCCGGATAAATCCACAGATCCTTTGTACTTTTGTGTAAAGGATGTCTAGAGCTACGCGTGGACACCAAGAACGCCCAAATTCGTGGAGAAACGAGGGAGATACAAGGATTTTTGTGATGATTTCTAGTGTGAGAAGATGGAAATCCGAAAATCTAGAGAGAGAATGAGTTGGTGGTTGAATTAAATGAAGAAAATGGCCATCTTCATGGCTTTTATAGTCCGAATGGTATTCGGGTTCGTTTCGGTCGCTCGGTTCGCGTTTTCGTCGCGTAACGCGTATTTTACGTGATTAAAATATAAGGATTTTTATTCTCATCATATTGATGAGTTTCAAAATTGTAAAAAAATGTAAAATAATATATTTTAATTATTTTTACTCTTCGTGTGTTGACGGATCGTTAAACAGATACAATTACGTGTATACCCGCAATCGCGTACGTTTTTCGATCGTAAGAATGTTAAGGCGTTTAATCATAATTATAAGTTCAACATTCGTATTATTATGGATCGTCACCCATAACTCTACTCAGTCTCGCTTACGTATTACGATTCTTGTTAAATTAATTACTTGTCATAATATTCATCTCAACGCTACGCACTAACACTATCCTATTACACCGAACGCAGTATATATATAGGGCTCACTCTCGCTGCCCACCACTGTTTCGATATAACACGATACTGTTCTTGCCTAGCGACTCGACTGTAAATAATAATACATACTTGTTCTCAAATAATAATGATTCTAACACACAAGCACATAATAACACCTGAATCACATTGACTGACTGAACATGAATACACCTTGTGCTAACTCTGTTTACAACTACCATGACTAAATGTACAGATGTTACAGTCTCCCCTAGTTAAGGGAATTTCGTCCCGAAATTAACTAGCCGAAGGTACTGTAAAAAGATGAGGGTACTTAAGCTTCATCTGGTCTTCACGTTCCCAGGTGAACTCAGCACCGCGTTTGCCCTCCCATCGTACCTTTACGATCGGGATACGGCTGCGTTTAAGTTTCTTGACCCCATGATCCATGATTTCAACCGGACGTTCTATGAATTGCATGTTGTTTTGAATCTGAATGTCTTCCAGTGGAATCTGAACATCATGATCTGCCAAGCATTTCTTAAGATTTGATACATGAAAAGTATCGTGAACATTGCTTAGCTCCACTGGAAGTTTGAGTTTGTAGGCTACGGGACCAATCCGTTCCAGGATCTCAAAAGGTCCAACGTACCTTGGTGTAAGTTTCCCTTTCTTCCCAAATCGGACAACGCCTTTCCAGGGAGAAACTTTGAGCAAGACTCGGTCACCGACTTGAAACTCAAGTGGTTTCCGACGTCGATCAGCATAACTCTTCTGTCGATCTCGTGCGGCCTTAAGCCTTGATTGAATGATTGTGATTTTGTCTGATGTTTCCTGAATGAGTTCTGGTCCTACGACCTGTGAGTCATCAATCTCGGTCCAACAAACCGGTGATCGGCACTTTCTACCATATAAAGCTTCGAATGGTGCACATTGAATGCTCGTATGGTAGCTGTTGTTGTATGAAAACTCAATGAGTGGAAAATAAGTGTCCCAACTCCCACCGAAGTCAATCACACAAGAACGAAGCATGTCCTCGAGTGTTTGCATAGTCCTTTCGCTTTGACCGTCGGTTTGGGGATGATACGACGTGCTAAGATTAACACGAGTTCCCAAAGCCTTTTGCAATGATTGCCAAAAGCGAGAAGTGAAACGACTATCACGATCAGATATGATTGATGTTAGGGTACCATGACGTGCAATGATTTTATTGATGTACAATGTGGATAACTTCTCCATTTTGTAATCCTCTCGGATCAGGTGAATCGAATCCTCGCGGAGTTCTCGGCAACTTGGTTATGAAATCCATGGAAATTTGTTCCCATTTCCATTGAGGAATTTCAGGTTGCTGCAGAAGTCCCGAAGGCTTTTGATGTTCTGCTTTGACCTTTGAACATGTAAGACATTTTCCCACATACAGTGCTATGTCTTTCTTCATTCCTGGTCACCAGTAAGATGTCCGCAAGTCTTGATACATCTTATCTGCTCCAGGATGAACTGAGTATCGCGACTTATGAGCCTCATCACAGATGAGTGTGCGCAATTCTTCTGACTTTGGAATCCAAATGCGGCCGTTGAGATATAACACCCCGTCAGATCGAGGTTCTAGTTTCTTCTCAATCCCGCAGTCTAAGTCTGTTTTCAGCCGATTGTCTGTCAGTACTTGTTGTTATGCAATTCGAATCAAATCCTTCAAGTTTGGCTGTGTGTTGATCTCCATGGTGTAACATCACTGTACTTTAGGTTGTCCGTACATCCGTACATCCGTACGATTGTACTATTACGGCCTAAGATTTATTATTATTAATGATAATGGATTATTTATTGATATTATTGATTATTATCACTGTTACTGGTATACATGATTATAACACATATTATACGCGTAAACCATGGGAAGTTTAGTTGTAACCCAACTAAACAGAACCAGAGAGTTTATCGCAGTTATATTATTGAAAATAACGATTGTTGGTTCGGAATAAAAATGAATATGGGTTTTGGTTTGGGAATTTTAATATTAAAATTTATAGAATAATGGAACTGATTACGCGATGGTGAGGTTACGCACGTTATTTAAACACGAATATTAATTCAGAAATATTAACTTAATAAATGTATTCGCGTGAGTGACGATTCACACGAATATAATTATTAGGAATAATATTCTGAAACGATATTCAATAAATTATAAATCGGATCGAAATACGGTACGAGCGTTGGATTCGCAAAGGTGACGATCTTTACGAATACGTACGCGAGTAACGCGTTTCGACGAGATAATAAAATAATTAATTGTGATATTAATTTAATAAATGAAAACTGAAAACGTTTATTAGGAATCACAACCTAAAGCAAAACCGAATAAATCGGTTATTTAAAATAATTAATTTAGTAAAAATAAAACGAAATCGTTTTACGAAATAAAATTATTTAAATCATTTTAATTAATGAAATCCAATTATTTAAACATTTTATGTTTAAATATGTTTTCGTTAAAAACCGAGCATAACCGATCATTTATTATATTTTATCGCGATAAAAACGAGACCGGTCACGGGGCAATAATACGCGTTATAAGGAAGAAGATCACCATCTTCTTCCTCATTTTTTTCATCTCCACCTCTCTCTCTAAAATCAATTCCCGTCACCACTTTCTCTCTCTACCTTCTCTCTACCATAACTCACTCAAAACTCAACCAAATCATCTCATTCTTGCGCCAAATTGAAGATCTTGACATCCTCTACACGAAAGTACAAAGGATCGGTCCTATCTCCACCTCAAACTCTCGAAATCTTAGTGAGAAGGTTCGTTTTTTTAGGGTTTTCTACAACCCGACAAAAACCGAACTTTAACCGGTTCAAAACATCATTTTTTCGACCCATACACCTTCTAAATGATTTTACTCATCTAAACCCACTCAAAACGACTATATATACGACTATACCTCGAAATTATCTTCTCCCATGGCTGAAAACCCGTTCGGGCGAATGGCTCATGAGTATGAGCCATTCGCCGAATGAGTCGGGAGAATGAGTGGAGTATGAGTCGGGAGAATGAGTGGAGTATGAGTCGGGAGAATGAGTGGAGTATGAGTCGGGAGAATGAGTGGAGTATGAGTCGGGAGAATGACTCATTCGGGACTCATTCGGGACTCATTCGGAGAATGACTCATTCGGGAGACTCATTCGGAGAATGACTCATTCGAGACTCATTCGGAGAATGACTCGTTCGGGAGACTCATTCGGAGAATGACTCATTCGGGACTCATTCGGAGAATGACTCATTCGGGACTCATTCGGAGAATGACTCATTCGGGACTCATTCGGGAGAATGACTCATTCGGGTGAAAACTCATTAGCATGAGCCATTCTTATGAAAATCACAAGAATGAGTCATTTTCACTACACCAACTCAGTTAACAACTTAGATTTCAAAAAGAACAATCAAATAAGGGATCATAACTTTAGATAACATTTAATCAAACACAGGACTGTGAATACAACATCAGTACGACAACGGTGAGCGCGCATAATACGAGAACACAGATACTAAGGACTTCAGGTGAGTTCTCATAACCTCCCTTTCTTTAAACTGTTTTGTTTTAAAACTCGGAGGTGAAGCATGTATACCAAATTCAAATATTATTTTGATAACTCAAGGTTAATACCTGTTTATCAATATGATACTCACAATATTGAATTATCATTAATTATGGATTATCACTGATTAATATTTTATAACCGTGTAAACATTGTTATTGACTTTGGTCAATAACAAAGATTACATGTATTGTCACAAACTCCGAGAGTCATCGCTCTTAACTCCGGTTAATTGCTTTGACATCATGTATTGTCACGTGGATTGTTTCCACTCTGTGAAGCATTGCCTTTGACTTCGGTTAAATGCTTTGACTTCATGTATTGTCACGTGGTTAGCTACCACTTCATGAATCATGTATTTAACTTATGTTAATTACATAATGATCATGTATAGTCACGAACATTATTTGAGAATGTAATTGATGAGATTGGTTGATTAGTTTGTGGATTGATTATTTATGTTTGACTATGATTATTTGTGATTGATTATGATTGATTGGTTATGTGATTATGTGATTGCGTATGTGTTTGATTGTTGAGTTTGGGGATTGGTTGGATTATCTCATACAGGTATTATTATGGATTTACTCAGGAAATCATAAGCAATTATACTCATTTTATCTAAACCTTTTTATAAAACCATTTTTAAACTTAAACTCTTAAATTCATTTTATAAAACCTTTTAAGTATAAAAACTTATGATTACTCACCAACTACTTCGTAGTTGACACTTGATTTCTTACATGTTTCAGGTGATGGAGACAAGTAGGATGAAGAGGATGATCTCTTCTATTTTGGACATCATCATATAGGATCTTGGACTTAGCTAATTAACTAAAATTCTGGCGATTAGGATTTAGTTAATTTAGCTAATTCTTTTGTGTAATTGATTGTACTTAATTCATGATGAACATGATTTTTGTGTAATTATTTTGGTTGATTGAATGATATATGATGATTTGATTTAGATGCCCACGAGCTTTTGAACAATCTACACATCCCTCGTGGCATCCCGATGTTTCCGCCGCCGGTCGGGGTGTTACACATGGCTATGACACGAATTGGTTTGACTGGTTCCTTACGACTAAGAGCATCCGCCACCACATTGGCTTTACCCGGATAGTAACGAATCTCACAGTCGTAATCAGTTAGAAGCTCAACCCAACGCCGTTGTCTCATGTTGAGTTCTTTCTGATTAAGGATGTGTTGCAGGCTCTTGTGGTCTGTATAGATGATACATTTAGTACCATACAGGTAGTGTCTCCAAATCTTCAATGCAAAGACCACAGCCCCTAACTCAAGGTCATGAGTAGTATAATTCTTCTCGTGTACCTTGAGTTGCCTTGAAGCATATGCAATGACCTTGTCCCGTTGCATAAGTACACAACCGAGACCAAGGTTTGAAGCATCACAGTAGACAATGAAATCATCACTACCTTCTGGAAGACTAAGGATAGGGGAATTGCATAACTTCTATTTAAGAAGTTGAAATGCATCTTCTTGTTTTGGTCCCCATATAAAGGCTTGACTTTTCTGAGTCAGTGTGGTAAGTGGCAAGGCAATCTTGGAGAAATTCGCAATAAATCTCCTGTAATAGCCCACCAGACCCAGAAACGAACGAATCTCTGTTGGAGTAGATGGAGTAGTCCAGTTCTTAATCGCCTCAATCTTTGCTGGATCTACATGTATTCCATCCTTGTTTATGACATGTCCTAAGAAGTGAACCTCCTTTAGCCAAAATTCACACTTTGAGAATTTAGCATAAAGTTGTTCTTCTCTTAGTAATTCTTGGACTTTCCTCAAATGATCTTCATGCTCTTGTTCCGTCCTTGAATAGATCAATATATCATCAATAAAGACAATAACAAACTGATCTAAATACGGCCTGCAGACTCGATTCATCAAGTCCATGAACACCGCAGGTGCATTGGTCAGCCCAAATGGCATAACCACAAACTCGTAGTGTCCATATCGAGTCCTAAATGCAAACTTGGGTATATCCTCATCATTTACTCTCAACTGGTGATACCCAGATCGTAAATCAATCTTAGAGAAGCAAGTTGCTCCCTGTAATTGATCAAACAAATCATCGATCCTGGGCAGAGGATATCTATTCTTGATTGTCAACTTGTTTAGTTCACGGTAATCAATGCACATACGGAATGAACCGTCTTTCTTCTTGACAAAGAGAACCAGAGCTCCCCATGGAGAGAAACTCGGTCTAATGAAACCTTTGTCTAAAAGTTCTTGGAGCTGACTAGACAGTTCTTGCATCTCAGACGGTGCTAATCGATACGGTGACTTCGCCACCGGATTTGCTCCAGGGACGAGATCGATTCTAAACTCCACTTGTCGGACTGGTGGTAGTCCCGGCAAGTCTTCTGGAAATACTCCTGGATAATCTCTGATGACTGGAACGTCTCCAACCGCCTTCTTTTCAGGTTTCTTCTCTACCACATGAGCCAGGAAAGTATAGTATTTCTTCTTCAAGTACTTCCTAGCTTTGATGCACGATACAATCTTCAATCCGCTGCAGGGTTTCTCGCCATAGATTCTCATCGTTTCGCCGGACGGTAAAGGAATCCGTATAAGTTTCTCCGAACATACAATTTCGGCATTGTTTTTGGATAACCAATCCATTCCTATCACAACTTCGAAGCTTCCAAGTGTCATAGGAATAAGATCGATGAGGAAAAGATGGTCGTTTAATCTTAATTCACAACCATGCATTATAGAATCTACTAGTATGGTGTTACCATCAGCTACTTCTACGGTATAGGGAGCAGTAAGTATAGATGGTTCTATGTTAAGCAAAGAAGCCGTATGGGCAGAGATAAAACTTTTATCAGCACCAGTATCAAATATGATAGAAACATAATGACCATTAAGGAGAAATGTACCCGTGACAACTGCTGGCTCCTCACGTGCTTTGGCAGCTCCGATAACAAAAGCACGAGCAGTAGCAGTGTTGTTGTTGAGTTTAGGGCACTGGTTTCTGAAGTGTCCTTCTGCCCCACAATTGTAACAGGTCCTCCCACCTGTAGCAGCAGTGGTAGTGGTAGCAGTTGTGGTAGCAGCAAGATAAGCAGATCGGCATGTAGCTGCCAAGTGTCCCATCCGCCCACACTTGAGACACTTTTTTCATGGGGTAGTTGGTAGATGATGATATTGGCATTTGTTGCAGAGTGGAAACGGGCCAGTATATGGCTTTCTGACTGAAGCAGATTGAGGCATAACAGTAATGGGTGTGGCATGAGTAGGTGTAGCTGCAGTCAGGGCTGCAAAGTTCTTGATTGTCTTCTGCTTCTTCTTCTTCTTCTTATGCTGTTGTTGTTCAAGCTTCTTGCCTTCATCAATCTGTGCTCTCTTGTACCCCTTTCGGGTGAGCACCCCAGACTTAACGTATTCTTCAGTAAGGCTAGCTCCAAGATGAATCGCTGCCTCCAAAGTAGTGGGGTTATTCCCCATCACAGTTCCTCTGACAACCAGAGGTAAGCCTTCGATGTACTTCTCTATCCTGCGGGATAGAGGAGTAACCAGGTGTGGCACCAGAATGCACAACTCATGGAAACGAGTTGTATATTTCGCGTTCTCGCCGCTGTCTTGGACCAAGTTCCACATTTCCACCTCTAGTTTCTTCAGCTCGTGGCGTGGACAAAACTGTTCCACCAATACCTTCTTGAACTCCTCCCATGGTAAAGCTAACGCGACCTCCCGTCCTCTGGTGTTCTTCTCAGAATTCCACCAGGTGAGTGCGCCTTTGTGAAAAGCGCTCGAGGCCATTTTGACCTTCAGATTTTCAGGAAATCCTGTGAAATCAAGAATATCCTCGATGCTCTCCAGCCACTGCAGTAGGCCAGTAGCTCCTTCAGTACCAGCATACTTAGGAGGTTTAGCATTATTGAACTGCTTGAAAGTGAAATTAGCAGTTCCAGTGTTGGTAGCATTTGAGTTATGTGCTGAATCACTAGTACTTCCCCGAAGATTCTGGGTAATATCAGTGACCATGCCCGGAATGACATCTCTCATGTGTATGGCGATGGCTCGGGCAATCTTGTTGATCTCATCGTCGTTGCCACTAGTCGAACCCCCTCCGTTAGGATCACGTCGGGGAGGCATTCTACGAATAGAAGCCACAAGTGGGTCAGTAATGAGAAAGGATACAATTGAATTTGCATGATAAAATTAGTAATATATCCATACTACTAGTATTATCATTCAATTGTAATATGAGCATGTATACGTATAAGCAATCAGCTCATTAGCATACTTCTCACGTGAATGTGTATAACGTTCCATGATCTCACTCCACCAAACCTACACACTGACACTTTCCCGATATACCGAAGATAGCTTATATATAGGGCATACGAAAGGGTCAAGCAAACTGCCAGCCTAGACGCCATCCCACCACCGCTTCGATATACCACGATCATGTCCTTGCTAGCATTTGGCAACATGTTTGTACAAATCTCCAAATGTGTTCCATTGATTAAGAATCCCATGAATCTTCGATCAATTTGAAATATGATTTGAATCCATGATTGAATTATGATTATGTTATGTGTGCACCTATTAACAGTTGTTAACATGTAGAACTAAGTCATATGTGTGCTCTACATTTTTCTTGTTAAACTATGTTAGTAAGTACTAATGATGTAATCACTTAAGAATTTCACTTAAGGTTTACATTGAAAAAATGTTCACAACTTGATTGATTCGCACACAATGTTTGACTCATCCAAGTTTGAATAGCACAATTATTTGATTCACCAATGTTTGTATCCCAAATGATCGTATCTCATGTGTTTGACTAATGTTCAATGATTCCAGTTGCTCCCGAATCTTTACTTCAAATACGAACGCCGGATTCCCCCTGACGTATTGAAATAAGCTTATATATAGGGCTAGCTCTCACCGCCCACCACTTACCTCAACACGTCAGCGTTAATCCGCCGTTTGTAATTGAAACTAAGATTCCAACTCTTGATTGACTATGATTATGAATTTGTAAACCATGGTCCTTAATTTACTTAAAATTAAAACCTTAGGTTTTAGTATGTGTGTCCTAGGTTACTTAACCTAGGTTCTCAATACTTACAGTACTGAGTATAATGATCTCCTCTGAGAACTTCAACTAAAGAATACTGTTACACAGATTCTAAGTTATAAAGTTCCTATGATAATGAATACCTGATAATGATAACATGACAAGGATTTCAGATTCAAGATTCTAAAATTATAGATCTTGACCTCTGAATTCCTATGATGAACATGACAAGGATTTTAGATCAAAGATACTAAGAATACAGATCTTTGCCTCTAAATTCCTATAATGAACTCTGATTGAGAATTCTGGATCAAGGATACTAAGAACACAGATCCTTGCCTCTGAAATCCTTTAGTGAACTATGTGTGAGAATTTCAGATCAAGGATACTAAGAATACAGATCCTTGCCTCCGAAATCCTTTAATGAATATATGTGAGAAATTTAATTCGGTTTCTAAAATTATAGAATTCCGATTCAAATTCCTTGACTCGATATCTAATCTTAGAAGAGTATCCCTAAGATCTTTCAAGCTTAATGTAGACTAAATGCTTACTCAAGTTACTTAGATCCTAAGTATCCTCAAGCCTATAGCACTTAGTCTTATTGGGTAGCTTAGGTTATAGTCTAGGTCATTAAACATTGGGTTTTTCCTAGTTCTCTACAACCTTGGCTCTGATACCAACCTGTCACACCCCTGCGCTGCGTGCGGAATCCACGGCGCGGTGACGTATGAACAGTTGAATCATGCACAAGTATTGAATAAGAACAACCACAATGGATTACTAAGTTGCATAATATTTAGACAGTCGTTTAGTTACAGACAACTATCTACCAAAATAATGACAACTACAGACCCAAAATATATTTTACAAAATAAGACTTCAAACAAGACAATTAAACAATTATGATTTGGTGTGTTTCTATTCCATCTTAGCATGTTTCTTCATCTTGTTCTATCTTAATTGGTCTCCTTAGTTGTCCTTAAAATGCCTTACACCTGATTACTTGAAACACGTGAAAAGTAAATGTCAACTACAGAAGTAGTTGGTGAGAACAATAGATTTAACATATGTAAACATGATTTTGTAATATAAGGCATAGGTATATTAAAGCAACAATTTAATTACATGGATGAGCTGCAACCCAAACTAACATCAAGTATGTAAAATGAGTGTAAACAGTCTAAAGACTGTTTGCACAAAAACCAACTTATAATCAGGTCCCAAACTACGTTTGGAGTCAGAAAATAAGTCAGCAACAGTGATGAAAACCATACGTAACCGAAATCTGCAGTTAGTTTATAAAACAAATTTAAAAGCCAACTCCAGAAATCGGCCTGCCCAAATGTGTCCGCTTTCCCTTGTTGTGATCACCCAGTACTAACGCTAATGAATGTGAAACTTGATGGGTTTATAAGTTTGTTTACAACAATGGACACCATGCTTTTGAACATTGCTTTAAATTAGCGTGTTAATGCCTTATTTGATAACATGATTTGAAAACCTTGATTTAATACCATGAATTGAATCCTTGGTTTGACACCATGAAATGAATCATTTGTTTGAACATCACCATGAAAACCATTGTTTGAATACCTTGTTTTGAAATCCTTGATTTAGTGCATAAGATAGTGACCTTGTAAATTAACAATGTTTATAACATATTACTTAGAAAACACGAATTTATAACAAAATAGTTTATAAATTCCATTATTTAAAAGTGTTTATCTTTTATAAAATCGTTTTAGTAGAAAGCGTTTAATATTTGATAAATCCTTTAAAACCCTTGATGAATCCCTTGGATTTGAACAATGAACTTGTAATGTTGTACTATAGCAAACAACTTGTATCTTGAATTATGAATGTAATATAGAATATGATCACGTGTTCCACCCCAAAACAGTTGTAAAACAGTAAAAAGAGGGGCTAATGTTCTCACCTGTCTGCAGTAGACTCTGAACTATAACAATTAGTAAGTAGCAAACAGGACTTCTAACTGGTTCCTATATCATTGTAATCATACATAAGATATAAGATTTATAGTTGTATAGACTTTGATTCATTGATTGACTCGTGTTCTCTTGAACTTGATTAACATTTGAATACTTGTTCTCATGTTTGAAAACGTTGTATGAACTTGAAAGTCATGATTGAATTTACTTGCTTGATCATGGATCCATGAAAAGAATGTGTAATGTTATTTTGTGCACAAACTTGTTTGCACAACATCACATGTGTTTAAGAGTTTGATAAACCATTGATTAACATGTATTGTGAAAAGATGTTTCAATTGTTTTACGTTATTGATATTATGACTTTGTCTCATGATTATGTTAAGTTGAAACTTAAATCAATTGAAACCAAATCACAACTCTATTTAAGTCGTGGGCCTCACATTGGGCCGTAAGCCCGTGAAACCATGAGGCTAAGTCCAAAGTCATGGGCCATTTAGGTTAACGATAGACCAAATGAAAGATGGCATCGGCCTACAACATGTGTATGGACCTTGTAACACACCAATGATAATCTTGGGCCAGTTAAGATTATAATGGGCCGAATGGGATCTATTTGGGCCTATCGGCATTAGGTTGGGCCGGACGAGATGGAATTTGGTTTATTCTAATGTGGGCCGAGATAATCCAATCGATTGGGCCAAGGTTCATAAAGAAATTGCATGTTGTTGGCTCGGCTAAACTCATTGGCAGCGAACCTTTAGGGTAGCCGAGGTTAGGTTCGTTGCCGGCTAGGTCCCATGAGGGTTCGCCTAATGGTTCGGCTTGCTTGGCTTCGCCAAGGGTTCTAAGGTTCACCGAATGCATGAGGGTTTGTGATACACGCCTAGGGTTCGTCCAAGTCTTCATGGGCTCGCCCTGAGTTAAGTTTACATGCAAGGTTCGCCAGAAATGATGAGGGTTCGCATGGCTATCCCTAGGTTCATCTGAAGTGAAAATGGTTCGTCTAAACCATCTTGGGTTCGTCTGGGTTCGCTACTACATGAAGGTTCGGCTGAGAAACCTTGATAGGTTCGGCATGTCGGGTTCGGTGAAGGCTCGTGGGACCCCTAGGGTTCGGCTGGTAACCCAACAAACCATGCATGGTTCGCTAAGGTTCGCCATGTTCCAACTGGTTCGGCCAGGAAACCCTAATGGGTTCGGCTTCATGACCACCACCGAACCTGTTCACCTGCATCCTCCCTTCATCGAATCCTCATCTCCAGGCCACGATCTAGGCTAATTTAGCATCAAGTAGGGTTGCTATTGGTGCGAAATCAGAAATGGTTGTGCAAGATTAGGCTTAGTGTCGGGTTTGAACAAAAACTCACGAAAAACCCTATTTTCCAGATTTTCATTCGAGCATACCTCGTTTTTGGCCGGATAAATCCACAGATCATTTGTACTTTCGTGTAGAGGATGTCGAGAGCTACGCGTGGACACCAAGAACGCCCAAATTCGTGGAGAAACGAGGGAGATACAAGGATTTTTGTGATGATTTCTAGTGTGAGAAGATGGAAATCCGAAAATCTAGAGAGAGAATGAGTTGGTGGTTGAATTAAATGAAGAAAATGGCCATCTTCATGGCTTTTATAGTCCGAATGGTATTCGGGTTCGTTTCGGTCGCTCGGTTCGCGTTTTCGTCGCGTAACGCGTATTTTACGCGATTAAAATATAAGGATTTTTATTCTCATCATATTGATGAGTTTCAAAATTGTAAAAAAATGTAAAATAATATATTTTAATTATTTTTACTCTTCGTGTGTTGACGGATCGTTAAACAGATACAATTACGTGTATACCCGCAATCGCGTACGTTTTTCGATCGTAAAAATGTTAAGGCGTTTAATCATAATTATAAGTTCAACATTCGTATTATTATGGATCGTCACCCATAACTCTACTCAGTCTCGCTTACGTATTACGATTCTTGTTAAATTAATTACTTGTCATAATATTCGTCTCAACGATACGCACTAACACTATCCTATTACACCGAACGCAGTATATATATAGGGCTCACTCTCGCTGCCCACCACTGTTTCGATATAACACGATACTGTTCTTGCCTAGCGACTCGACTGTAAATAATAATACATACTTGTTCTCAAATAATAATGATTCTAACACACAAGCACATAATAACACCTGAATCACATTGACTGACTGAACATGAATACACCTTGTGCTAACTCTGTTTACAACTACCATGACTAAATGTACAGATGTTACACAGCCTGATAAGATTTATCCTGTTGCTGATCTATTAGAGTTATTTGATCTTGGTAAGCCTTGATCAACTCTTCTCCTTCAAGGCCAGAAGCTTCAAGATCAGCTAAGATCTTCATATTCCTCTCCTCCTCTTCATTTATTTGGCTTTGAAGATCTTCAGTTGAGGGGATGTACTTCTTTAGGGAGTAGGTTCTTTTAGAGGAGAGGTTTGAGGTTTTTCAACTTCATCCTCAGGTAGTTTTATTGGAAAGGGAATTCGGGTAGCCTTGGGTGGATTGAGATCAGACTCATCATCATCAGCCAATCTAAGTTTTCTTCTTCTTGGCATTAGAGAAGAGATAGGCTGGTTATCATTTGAGTCTGAGTTTGACTTTGGTATGGGGGTTAAAGGCTTCTTGAATTTGGCTTTGAGGGTTTTAGACTTTCTGGCTACACTCTTTTGTCTTCTTGTGAAGGAACGAGTGATAATAGGCATGGGTTTTTGGCCAATTTTGGATGAGTCCAGAAGGGTATGATTGGGTTAGTTTCTCTGGATGACTCCAGGAGGGTTTGAGAATCAGATTTGGGAGATAGAGTAGGTGATGCTTCTCTGGTAGTGTTTGTAGGTTGGGGAGGAGTAGACCTGGTAGGGGAAGTTTGTTTAGAAGTATGTACAGGGGAAGAGGAGGTTTGATTGGAATCTGATTTGGCAGACTAAGTTTGAGCTGGTTTGTCTTGGATAGATGGGGCTGAAGAAGAAGCTCTAGCTACTGCTTTTATTTGTACAGTAGGAGCTGGTTTGGTTGGCTTGGTTTTGGGTTTGCTGATAACCCTAGAAGCCCTCGTCCCCACTTGAGAAGCTTTTTCTGTAGAGCCCAACTAAATACGAAGACTGACAAAGTCAACCAGAGAAAAGCTGAAGACCTGATTTATGGATTTTCGTGTACAATGTATTTCGAGTACATTAGATTCTCTAGTACTCAAACCATTTCCGTGTATAGGGTTCGAGTACTCCTAGAATAGTATATATAGACGTATTTTGTACTGTTCTATGGTTGGATTCCCTAGGCGTGCTCTCTAGACGCATTGAGGCACTGTTTTCGAGAACTTTACTTAATATACAAAGTTTTCATCTTTCTACTTGTTCTTGTGATTCTATTCTTGATTCCGCACATTATAGAGTCTTTTGATGCAAAATGGAGACATAAATATCGAGTCTTGACAAGATCTGGACCTACAAGTGGTATCAGAGCCTTTGAGCTCTTTTCTATATCAAGATACACGCTTTTTAGTGCAAGTTCGATAGTTTCCTGTTCTTCTCTACACCATCTAGCTGCTATTGAAATTTGGGACTTTGAATTTTGAGAAATATTTCTTTGGAAAATTTTCAAGTATTTTCGAGTTCAAAATTTCGAGAACAGTTTTTCCGGTACAATCGGGAGTTCGAGTATAGTTGGGAATTCGAGTACATGATCTGAGTTCGATTACAGTTTGGGATTTCGAAAACACTGGTGAGATTGAATCCAAGAATCTCACAAACCTGCCTAAACTTCTAAACTTAGACAATGAGATTGGCACCAGAACCAAGCCACCTAGGATCGTGTAAGGGGATAACTTTCAAGATTAGAAATTCAGGTTCCAATCTTTTATCAAGTATATGGACCCGAAGTTATGGAGGTCGATTGAAGAGGGGCCGTATTTGCCTATGTACCAAAGTGAACTGAATAGTCTAACTCCCAAGGACCCGGAGTTATACACTGAAAATGACATCATGTTGAAAGGGAAGGATGATAAGGCATACGCCTCAATCACTATGGCGTTGTCAACTGACGTGGCTCACGGATTCAAGGAGCATCAGATAGCTAAGCAATTCTGGGATGCTTTGGTGGAAAGATTTGAAGGGAACGAGGACATGCGAGAAAGTCGCAAGGACATGTTAGGGCAAAGATTCAACATGTTTAACCATGTCAAAGGAGAGTCCTTGGAAGCTCAACTGAACCGATTTACACTACAAGAAATTAGGGTCTTTACCTACAAATACTATGTGTAGATAAAAATATATTATGTGCTTTTAATTGTCTTTACCTACACATAAATTAAGTGTTATGATGTGTTGCCTCACAACTGTTGAGATAGATCATTACCTACACATCAGTTATATGTAGGTATACATCATGATGTACCTACACATATATGTGTAGCTAAAACTAAATAATATGTGTTGTTAGAAGTATAATAATTTTATAATATTAAACACAATATGTGTAGATTATAATCTTAAATTATATGACAATATATGCAAATGGATACCAAAATAACCAAACTTAATTAAAATTATTAAAACATAATCATTCAAACCACAAAGAAAAGTACGACTTATACAAACTGAAATACTTAAACTAACAATACATAAGTTATTCATAAGTCACTACATAAGACATAAGTCACTACAGGTTGCGGAAAATACTAAAACTAAGTATTTGTTTTTGACATGAGATTTTTTTGTCATGAGATTTTTTTGTCAAACTCTCGTGCATCACCTTGAGATGGTCCTGTTGTTTTGGTAAAGGTGAGTAGAGTGTAATCAATTGGGAGCCTCAGGTCATCCTTAGTGCCGTGAGTCTCAGTCAGTAGGCGCACCTAAAAAATCAACATTTGTATTAGAATTCTAAGATTATATGTTTTATGCCTAATCGCAAAAGTATATAAAATCAAGATTCAAAAAATAACAAACAAACAAACTTACCTAGTATATTCCCATTTTTCTCAGTAGTGTCTGAAGGGGAATGATGGACACAAACCTTACCCCTATCCTAGTTGGGATAGAGAGGTTGCTCCAAAGGAGTCCCTGGCTTGTAGTTGTCGTTTGATGTGAATCATCCCAACACTTTTAATGTTATTTTCACATAACAAGTAAAATAACGTTAAAATCAAGATTCAAAAAATAAACATACAAATTCATCCTCTGATTTATCAATATGTTGTAGTCAGTATGACTTATATAGATTGAGAACCTACAATCAAATAAAATCATTTAAGATAAAGAAATGTAAGCGAATGAATCACAAAAGAGAAACAACACATAACAACCATCATAGATGTCTTCTTTCTGCAAAAAGACCACATTTTTCACAAATAAAAGAAACCATAAATTAACCACTGAGATTCAGTGAACATACATGTATCTTTAAGCACTATAAATGATGAAATTAAAGCTCAGGACATGAATGCACAATTTAATTACATAAAAAAAAAACTCTACAACAAAGAAAGCGCAATTGACCAAAACTTAAGAAAGTTTGAAACTGACCTAGAGGTAAAGAATGGAGAGTAATTAAAGGGGGAACCTTCCAATTAGTCAATACAAGTAACAATCAATTAATTGAACTCATATATCAACAATAAATAAATTAAAAAAACATATTTTTGAGGATAAAAGAGGACAAACCTTTCCATTTCGTATAGGATCGGTGTAAGGAATATTATTGACAACAATAATTATCCATAATCCAACCTTCATTCTGTAGTACGTCCAAAGAGCTAGAATTTCTCATATATTCTTCAATTTCTTCTTCAATAAACATATAAAATGGTATGTATTTACTTGCAGCCTCACTAATCTAAGTTGGCTGCTGAATTGCATCATAATTTCCAGAAATGCAGAATTGATATGGCTGATGCAACAATAAAATTTACAAGAATTAAAAAAAAAAGATTAACTTTACTTAGAAATACCAAGTATGGCTGATGGAACAATAATATCATGATATTGCTCCAACTCCACATGATCAGATACATCAATATCAAATCCAGTTTTGTAACCAGCAACATTCAATGTTTGTTGGCAGCAACATTCCATCCAACATAAAGAATGTTGACCGCACACCACCCGCCCCAACTTTTGTATATGCACAAGTTTTGTATATATTACATTACCCTACCGTATTGCAGATATGCAGTACATTAACAATAAATTGCAGCCATCTAAGGGATCAGATCATTTTATGTGCCTACAAGGTTCTACCACATAGATATGCACCAATATAAAAAATGATAAAGCTATTTTCTACTGCCTAGTGCCCAACTGCCCATTTTATCAAAATTAACCATCTAATTTTGATTGTTCAATATCACACAACCACTTTTAAAATTCGTATCAATGAAGTAATTTCAATCAAATTGTAATAAAGAAGAAAAACAAAACAAAATGTAAACAATAATTTTCCAAAATTCCTCCTATTGATAGAAAAACTCATACGTTAAATGAAAAAACTATCCCTATTTATAGTTCATTAACATTGGCGACGGCCAACTTAATCAATTCCTAATTCTATTAATAAAACAATTACATAAATTTGAGCTTTCTTAATGTATATTCAAAATTTAAAAAGTAAAAGCAAGTAACAAACAACAAAAAAGAAAGAAATTATTGAAATAGTTAAATACCTTTTAAAAAAAAGAACTATCAAGACTTTGTATTCTTTAAATCTAAACCTTCAATATAGACACTTTCAATTCACATATCCAACACAACCTTATTCAATGCAAAATTTCAAACTATCCACCTTAAACTTAAGCACAGGTATGTAATACATGTAGGAGTAAAAAATCTTGTGTTAGCATTTTCTAAAAAGAATCACCAACATGATTTTGACAATTTGTAGTCAAAGTCCCTTCATCATTAACAAAATGCAAACAAAAATGAACTAAGAAGTAAAACCATTGTGTTCAGTAGAAATAATGAAAAAAAATTAAAGCAATAATTCTTACCAATTTAGCATCTACTCATGTGTTTCGGTTAAAGCAATTATAAAATTCTGCAACAAAGAAAACTCATATGGATTAGTTTATTGCATCTGATAGAGAATGAGGTTATGTAAGTTGCAATTGGGAATCATCTGTATTTATGTTAATCACCTAGATCGTGACTCTTCTGTATTCAAGGGAGATTGTCGAACCCTAGCCGTCTTCAAGGAGTTGAACCCTAGCCATCTTCAAGGAGTTGAACCCTAGCTGTCGTATTCAAGGGAGGGAGTTGAATCCGCGCCGTCATCACTATTCGAACCCTAGCCGTCGGAACCCTAACCGTCGATTCTTACTCCAACTTCTCTACCTTCTATAATCCATCCTACAAATTCCCCGCGCGGCGGTGAACGAGTCTCTCACGAATTCGTACTCCCAACCGCCTTATTCATCATCGATCTTGATTTCGAACGGTGTGAGCCAGACTTATGATCTAGGAGCGGATGTTGACGGAATCTTCAGTTTCGATGGATCGGTGCTTCGGCCCATGAGTGAGATGCGAGAGGAAGGAGGTGATGTTTGAGAAGAGATTCAAAAAATGAGACCTGGTTTGAATTTCAACAACAGGAGGATAGTTAATAAATTTGCTTCATTAGTTGTACATAATGTAGTATAATTTGTACAAGATAAATTACAAGATAAAAATAAAGATAAAAACAATACAGTTTGAACATTTTAACCGTATAACCAAATACAGTGAATTTAAAAAATAATGTAACTGAAAACCAAACAACAAACGGAATTTGTGATTTGATCGGATACGATTATGAACCGAATACACAATTCAATTTGGTTTTTTCAGTTACAAATACGGTTCAGTTAACAATTTTAGACAATTTTTGGTTTTTCTGAACACCCCTAATTATCCACACATATACAAACATGTGTAGGTAAATTATGTTTTGCTACTTCTTTTAGTTTGATTTTAATTTTTGTTTTAAATAGTTATTTTCATGTCATTATATTTTTATATACGCATTTTAATTAAAATATTTTGTATATGTAATAAGTATCCAATATTTACACATATTATACATTTTGAAATATGTGTAGGTATTTGCTTTACCATGTCATTTTAAAAAATAAAATAAAACCTTATATACTTACTTTATCTACACATTTGTTTACACATATTATGTGTTGGTAAAGCATAACCAATTATCTATACATATCTAACTTTTTTACATATGTGTAGATAATTTACCTACACATAACATAAATTTGCCGCATGTGTAGGTAATTAAACATTTACTTGATGGTAAATTTTGGAGGCAAAATTTCTCATCAATGTTAAGTGTAGCTAAAACATATTACCAACACATATTAAGTGTTGGTTATTATGAAAATATATGATGAAGCATTATCTACACATATACACACATGTGTAGGTAATTTACCTACACATTTACAAGTGTAGGTACATTATGTGTTGGTAAATGTGACAACTAGTACCTGACCGGCCGGCAAGTCCATACAGTATGTGTACTTGTAAACAGTAACTATGTGTACGTATGTGATTGTGAACAGTATTGTATTAACAGAATCTTAAATGCAAGAAATCGTTGTACGTATTTTTGTGTAAACTTAGATACAGTAAGTACAACGTGCATTTGAAACTTTAGTTGTGTGTATTTAAGTGAAAACTTAAGTACAATTAACACAACAGATCATGAGAAACAACAGTGTTCAAACAAGTAACAGAAACAATTCAGTTGCGATCTGATATCCATAGATGACGGGAATCAGATGGCCGACATTTCAATGTGAAAACTATGTGAAAACAGGATGTTAGTTGAGTCCGACAGTGAGGAATGCAAAATAAAACAATAACACAGTGTCGTTTTAGAATAACGAACTGACAGTGTGTTTGCGTGGTGACGATTCACACAAACATATCTGTGAGTTTAACGTTCTGAAATGACGACTGGAAAGTAGAAAACAAAAGTCGGAAAGCAAAACCATCGTCGTGTTCGTTCGAGTGACGATTCGAACGAATACGCGCGATGGTGACGCGATTCGACGAAACGAAACGAAACACGACACGAGACGATAATAAATTTAATAAAATAAAATATTTAATGTTTTACAATTTTGAAACTCATCAAATTAATTAAAATAATTTCTTTCTATTAATTACAATTAATTTTGCGTAAAAATCCGGATACTCGACGAAAACGCGAACCGAGCAACCGAAACGGACCCGAACACCACACAGGGTATAAAAACCCTAAATGAGAGCTTTTCTCTCATTTTTCACTCTCACATCTCCTTCTCTCTCTAATTTCCGGCCAAGACTCTCACCACCACTAAATCACCTTCAAAACCTTGTATCTTGCTCATTTCTTAACCGATTTGAGTGATTCTTGAACCCACGCGAAGCCCTTGACGAGTTCTACAAGAAAGTACAACCGATCTAAAGCCAAACCCACTGAAAAACAATGTATGATGCAGAGAAAAATCTGAAATTAGGGTTTTATGAACCATCTCGGCGACCACATACACATTATCGATGTACAACCTAACACGCACGCTCCTTACATCCTTAGGATTGAATCTGTGCATAGACACACCAGGGGAGAAGCTAGATCGAGGATTGAGCTTGGTGTCAAGAGGAAATACTCAGGGTTCGTGGGTGTAGGATCGGCCGAACCTTTGACAGGTGGCCGAACCCTAATTGATGGGGAGCCGAACCTTGTGCTACTTCTCAGCCGAACCTTTCCTCGGTCAAAGCGTCCTAGGCGAACCCTGTCTAGCGAACCCAGCTCACACTAGCCGAACCTTCATATGACCAACGAACCATTTGAGGTCTCTTAGGCGAACCATGCATGCAGTCTAGCCACGAACCCATACTCACGAACCCTTAACTCTTGTTGCGAACCTTCTCCTCCCTAACTCCATAGCAACGAACCTCGTGGACACCTCAGCCGAACCACATGGACTACGAACCTTCAAGAATGCTAGGCGAACCTATCATGGTGATTGCTAGCCGAACCTATGGCCGAAGAACCCCCTAGGTTCGCTGTTATGTGGGTGTTACTCCACCTTCGGCTGCTTAACTTTTGCTCAGCCCATGTGAAATCGGCCCAATCCAACCGAATCTCAAACAGGCCCAACAACTTCCTTTGCTCTCGGCCCAATTCTTTGATTTATTTAACATAAATCAATCGGCCCAATGTAATGGCCCAGTCATTTTGTTCAGGCCCAACAGCAATTATCTTTAGCCCAATGCTATTTTCGGCCCAAATTTCATTAGCAGCCCAACTCCTTAGCCCAATGTTCCAATCGGCCCAAAACCTTATACAACTCGGCCCAATAGAATATTCGGTTAAAATGGATTGCAACACTTCGACCATGTTGGCCCAATTGGCCCATGGTCTAATATTCGGCTCACAATGATAACAATGGGAACATATTTTCAAAAAAAAATTGTGTATAAGAACCATGGATGAGAAATTGATTAACAATTATGGTTTTGATATCAAATTGATAATAATGATTTAACTAAGCATGAAATTACACAAAGTGTTGGGTTTTCACAAGGGACAAGTACAAAATAAAGTGGATATGAGCACTCCTAACAGATGTTAAAAACCCTAAGTTAAATGGAGTAATCGTTATTAAATTTAACAACAATCCATGATAGGTGAGATAAGGGCCGAATCATGACCACGACCCACGAGTGTTAGCCAATACTAGGGCTAACACGTACACGCGCACAAACCGATACAACTTATACTTATAGGTTACAATCATATGAAATCAACACAGGAACGTGAAACAATCAGTCAAGTACAAGCAAGAGCGCGTGTCTTCATTTTTTCAAGCTAAGTCAACCCTACAACAACAAGGTGAGTTCATATGCCCCTTTTCTTTAATCTCTACTGATTTTAAACTCTCAGGGCTGAGAAACATGTTTACTTTTATTTATTTAAAAGTTTTGATTAACATGTTATATATACTTTGATTTAGATAATATTAAACTGTTTATTATCGCTTATCATTGTATGCATGCTTGTATGATCATGAGATAACAGGGAAACTCAGATGATTATGATAATGTAATTTCTTAATCATCAACACATTAGAATAACATAGTTGTAAGATTATATCTTATAATACTTAGTTATTTCTACATGAGCAAACATTGAGACAATTCATACATACACAAACAAAGAGAACTACTACAGTGAAACATGTTGACACTTCACAACACATGAATGATTAGAAGATAAAATATCTTCTTAATATCATTCCACATCATAAATGATCAAGTGTGTTAAGTAAATCACTTATAACACTTAATCTACACCTTAAAAACATACTATGTGATAGTATGATCGCATTGGGTTTTCCACCACCTGCGTCACTTAAGGGTACTAAGACAGGTTCTTACTACGGCTTAAGGATTACATGGTGAACATATGGATTTCAGTGAATGATGATCATGATAACGTAACTTCATGAGGATTCTTATCATTCACACATAATTAACATGATGTAATATGACAAGTTCTTATTCAACTTTGTTAATCACATGAGAACAATCCCATATTGAGACTTTGGGATCACACGACGGGATAGAGGTGAATGGAATGTATTGAAATCTGATTACATGAGGATTACAATGGAATTTCATTTGGGCTCTATACGTTGCATTGAGATTACATTACAACCAGTTAACTAACACTTTTAATATTTAAAAGTGAAACAACAGTTAACCCCTCAATATAGAATAATACAACAGATTGAAAATCTAATATCCTTAACACATATATTGGTTATTAATACTTCGGTTTGATAACTACAACGCTATCATTATATTATTCTATACATGAGAACACAGGTGATCAAGGAAGAGATAAAAATGTGAATTGAGAGTGGGAATCAATAGTTGTATCACAAGTAGTGTCGAGTTCTAATGGTGTTGTGGTGGGATGTTGGCTAGGGCTTAGTTCCCTTACATATGCCCTATATATAAGCAATACTACTAGGATGATATAGTACTTGTGACTATAACTATTGAGGAGCCATTGGGTGAACAAGTGAAACAGACAATCATACAAGTAACATATTATCATTGTGAATGTGCATGTGAATGAATCAGGGTTTTACATTAACTTACTTATGAACTCACCAACCTAGTGTTGACTTTGTTTGAATACATGTTTTCTCAGGTGATGAACAGGTGTAGCTACTATATGCAAGGATTAGCTAGTGGACTTTTAGAAGACCTAGCTTACTTTTGATTGCATACTTTTGGGATGACAGAACATTGGATCACTTTTGTATATCTTGTACAGATACAAGATATAAACTCATTGATTCTTTTGATTAGATTTACTTGGTTAAATTATGATGGATCAATGTAATTTAACTTTGTAATTCTATTTCATGTCATGTTAGCAATTCTCATTTATATCTCATGTGCTATGTAAACAATCTGATCATTTGATTATCACTCATAATATCGCGCCCCGGGAACCTTCCGCCCGACGGGAAAACACGATCCGTTCCCATCGGCCTGGGGTGTGACAGTAAAACTCAAATTTCTTGTAGTGTTACTCATCTGATGACTGAGATGACCAGTGCAGGAATTGAGATGTAAAAGGGAGAGGTCAACAAAAAGCTCTTGAATTCGTTACCATATAACTGGAACTCAAATTGTACTACAATCAAGAGAACAAAGGATATGTATAAAACCTCCCTCAGTGAATTGATCTCCATTATCAATTCTTATGACATGGATGACAACAAAGAGCTCTCAATCATGCGAGTTCTATGGGCATCACTCTTGCATAAGAGAATGCAGCTCTTTTGTCAACCATCAATTTTCAAACATCTGGATCTCAGCATTACAAAACCTCTTCATCACAGTCTGTTTCGTTTGAGACTGCATTCCGTTCTTCAGGGCAAGTTAGTTCAGGGCCCAAGGTCAAACCAAAAAGTGAAGAGAATCTGCTGTTGTTCAAGGGATTTATGAAAAGTTACAACGCTTTTATTGCTGGAGAGTTGGCACCGGCCGATCTCACTCAAGATAACATAGAGAATATTAATCCAGCAGACGTGGAAGAAATGGATGTTTCTTGGCAAATGGCCATGGCAGGCTTCTGTTCTAAGAAGTTCATCAAAAAATATGGAAGGAACAACTTTGCCAACAACCCAGGGAGGAGGTTGGGGTTTGATAAATCAAAGCTGAGATGCTACAGTTGTGACCAGCCGGGTCATTTTGCAAGGAAATGTAAGAAGCCGAAGGTGGTGAAGGAAGGAGAGAAGAAGCCTGATAAGAAAGCTGCTACTGGTGAAGGTGCAAGCACATCAAAGGCACTGGTGACTTAGGAAACTGACTCCTACGATTGGAGTGATCAAGTGCAAGAGTTGGAGATGATCCTGAGCCACGCAGTCACGGCAGAAGTGGATGAAAAGCAAAATGAGGTGACTGAAAATCTTTGCTCTACTTCTTGCATAGAAAAGGTATTTAAGTATCGTTCTCACAATGTGGGCTTAATCAAGCAGGTCACCAAACTTAAGTACTTTAACTCTGAATTTCTAAAAAAATGAAGCACTTTTCAAAAGAAAACTTGACACTGAAAGGCGTGACATTTCACAATTAAAAGAATTGTTAAGTGATAAAGAGTCTAACTATCGGGATGCAAGGCGTCGGATAGATGAATTCACTTCAGAGTTGGAACATCTTAAATCTCAATCGTCCAAAACTAAAATTCAAGCTGACAAATATGGGTATGCTAGTACTGCAGTGGCAAACATATTTGATGTCTAGTGTTGGAGAAAGGAGAAAATTGGGCTTGGTTTTACTGAGGTGAAACCTCCGTTTAACCATAACTACTCCATCATGCCCAACATTAACACGTCTGTTGATGATCTGCTGTTGAAATCAGACCGTAGGATTCATTTCACCACTGGTTCTAGCAAACGAGTTCCTCTCACAGCAGATCTAGTTGTGACCGACCGTAATATTTCTGATGATTCTGAGGTGTATGAAGATAGTTTAAGTGATACAGGTCTGAGGGGGAAGAATGAAGAAATAAGTACTAGAAGGAGCATAGAATGTTTAACATCATCTGGAAAATCACACTTTATTCCAAAAAATGATTTTGTAGGAAGATTTGATGAAATTAAAATCAAACCGAATGAAATGTTTAAGAATTTCAATTCTTCTTTTGTTAAAAATGATGATGATGCTTTAGAATCAGTTTCTTCTCCTTAAAAGTAGGTGAACAGGGCTCATTCCACGATCACCAAAAAGGCGGGTTCAAAGTTAAATCCTAACTGTAAACCTTTTGTTCCAACTGGTCATTGGAACAAGCCTCTACAAGTACTTCCTCTGGTCATGGTGATTGTGATGTAAAGCCGTTTGACCCAAAAGAATTTCATGAAAAGGTATGTTGCTTTGCATGTGGTAGACCAGGCCACATTTCTAGAAACTATCTGCACCGACCTACTGAATTCTTCTATAGGAAGAATCAGAGGGTCACACCCAAGGCTAAACCTACCAAAAGATCAATGAGTACTGACCAATCCTCCAAGCCTAGGGTGAAACCTCTAAGGTAACTCAGAATCGTCCCACTGCCAAGAAGGCCCAACCAGTAAAACAAAATCAATCTGGTTTTCTCAAACAAAATCAAAGGTTTCTAAAACTAAAAGCAAACCGCAGTGGAAGAATAAATCACAAGTGAAACCTCCTTCAAAACCTATTGATCATGGCAGTGGTGCAAGGCCCAAAATTATCAGGGCCAAACCAGTCAAGCCCAAAGGGGTTATCAAGAAAGGACCCATTGTTCCACCTGTACCGATATCTATTATGGTTAGGGTAATCATTTCTCATTGATTTTGTGTGTTATGCAGGGACGGCCAAATAAGCTTAAAAATGTTTGGTACGTGGATAGGGGCTGCTCCCGGCATATGAATGGGGATTTCTCTCAGTTACATGAAGTCACACCTTTCAATGGCAGATATGTCTCATTCGCCGGAGACAAGGGAGGGAAGATAAGCACGAAGGGCACAGTCACAAATAGAACTCTAAGTTCTGAGGATGTGTACTACCTTGAACATCTCAATCACAGCTTATTGAGTGTTTCTCAGATATGTGACAAGAGCTTCTCAACACACTTCACAAACAAAGAGTGTCTCATTCTAAATCCCGGATTTGTCGTGCCGGAAAAGTGGATTTTGACGAGGACTCCGAGAATCCAAAATGCCAATATCATCAATATGAATTAAGATTCATTCACTGAGAATACCTGTTTGTTTTCAAAGGCATCGGAGAATGACTGTCTACTTTGGCGTCGTCGACTGGGTCACGTCAACCTGAAGAATCTCAACCGACTCACTAAGGGAGATCATGTTATTGGCTTACCTTCTAAAGACTTCCCCTCAATTGAGAAGTGCATCGCATGTGCCAAGGGGAAGCAACAGAAGAGACCCTACAAGCCTAAACTTTTCAATTCAATCTCATTGATGGGTTGTTAAACACATCCGGTTTTTATGTAAATTTGAGTCGTTTTAAGTATGCAAATATGTCGTTTAAGGTTATTTTTAGTTTAGTTTTACATTTTATGGTTTTTATAGGTTTGTCGAGTAAAATGAGCGGAAATCGAGGCTAAAAGACGAAAGAACCGAGCCCCGGTTGAAAACAAGAGAAAAAGACAAATTTGTCATCATTTCGAAGGCTTTGCAGTACGCCAAGCAGAGGAATACAACCCTTGGTGGTACGCCAAAGATTTAGGAGGAGCCCCGCTTGTTTTGTCCTTCGCAGTACGCCTAGGAAGGTATTTTGGAGCTTGGCGGTACGCGAAGAAGTTTAAATTTTGAAAAAAGGCAACCATAATTCGAGAATTATAAGGGGAAGCTTTTCAGCCGCATTTAGAAGCATATTCGGCCATTTTTCGATCTGAAGAGCATCTATGGAGCCTTTGGAAGCATTTGGAGAGCTTTGGAGGGCTAGGTATTGCTAGGAGGCTAGGTTTCATGTGAAGACATTTTGGTTACTTCTTGTTTCACATTTGTTCTTCATTTCTAGTAGTTTAATACATTTCATTTCATTGTTCTTGATTGTTCTTGACTGGGAATGATGTTAGTTGGCTAGTTAGTTGATTCTACTTAGGTTATGATGCTTGTTTGATTGATTGTTGGTTACTATTGACTATTGTTTTGATCATTGATCGAAAACACTTTTGTAACAGATCTTATTATGTCATTTTGATGAGTTTTGCATATCTAATCTTGATTATATCAGTCATTATCATGTTCCATACGTGTTTATGGAATGTCTTTCGGTCTTAGACGCGTATTAGGTCATTGACTTGGTGTTATGACTAATTTGTGGCTTGTTTGATATCACTAGCCATAGGAAAAGATGTGATTGATGTTTTTTAGGGTTTTGTGTGTGTCCAAGTCTAGAAATCCGGAAGGTGATAGACTTGTTGGGTGATCTTTAGCATTAGGGTTTTCGTAGTAACTACCTAGAAGAGATGTTTCTTTGAAAGTCTTAGTGTTATTGTCATTTCGTGTCAAATTAGACATTTTAAGATTACTCCTTGCATCTTTGGTGTATTGGGACAAGAACATGAAGAATGTGACTTGTCCATTTGAGTACAAAAGTGTTGTTTGAAAAATACGGGAGGTGATCCGACTAACTAGTGTGTGTATTGCAAGATTAGGTTTTCTTAGTTGGTTACATCTGTTAATTGATCCATAATCCATTAGGTTACCTATTTTTTGTTGTTTAAGATCCTAGTTCCATTGTGTCTACCAAAGTCATTGGTTTCCAATAATCCCAAACAGTAATCCAACATAAGTAGAGTTTTTCCCATTTGTTAAAGTTTTTCTAAAATTTGTGTCTCATTTCTTTCAATTAAATTAGTTAATCTGTTTTAGGGTTTAATATTAGTTAACTTTCTTTTTCCAATTTAATTAGGATAATTAGTTTAATTAATTTAATTAATTCTCATTTTTTATTCAAAGCCCCCTTTGTTTAAATCATTTTCTAGTCGTATTTTGTTAGGTCAGTGTCTCTTAGGTTCGATATCCGGACTTCCATTCACTATTCTGCAATTGATAGGCACACTTGCCTGTCGTAGTGGTTTAGTTCAAGAATTTTGATGATAACTCATTGTTTTTAAGTTAAGTTTAGGTTAGTGTTTAGAGTCATTTTCTTATACCACTTTCAGGGACATCAAGTTTTTGGCGCCGTTGCCGGGGACACTTGGCAATACTGAAATTAGCTTAGATTGTGGTTTTGCAAAATTAGAAGGTCTAATTTTTGTTTATTTTAGTATTTTAGGTTTTGAGTCTTTTCTTTTCTTTGTTATGTGCCTTTAATTGCTACTTGTCTTTTAGTTACTAGGTTTTTCTCATGTTTTAGGTTTTTATTTGTTTTGTCTGTTAAACCTCCTTTCTTGTAATCGTTTACAGTGCGTGCCACATACTTGATCACAAGGACCACCGCTTGGATCTCTTTGGACCGGTTAACGTAATGAGCATCGGGAAGAAGTCATATTGTCTTGTTGTGACAGATGATTATTCCAGATTTACTTGGGTGTTCTTTCTGGCCAAGAAAGATGAGACACTAGAGATTTTGAAGAAGTTTATCACCCTGATCGAAAATCATAAGAATCTAAAGGTTAAGGTGATCAGAATTGAAAACGACACTGAGTTTAGAAATCAGACACTTATGGTTTTCTGCGATGAGAAGGGAATTGATCGGCAGTTCAGTGCAACTCCTACACCTCAGCAAAATGGAGTTGCTGAAAGAAGGAACATAACGGTTATTGAAGCTGCACGGACCATGCTGTCAGAGTCCAAACTGCCAATATTCTTCTGGGCTGAAGCTGTTAACACAACTTGTTATGTTCAAAATCGAACACTGTTGTACAAACGCCATCAGAAGACTCCCTATGAGATTTTCTTAAACCAGAAGCCAAAAGTTGGTCATTTCAAGTCGTTCAGTTGTCCGTGCACTCTCCTCCACACTGAGCCGAATCAGAAGTTGGATGACAAGGCTGATGAGTGTTACTTTGTGGGCTACTCGTCTGAGAAAGCTGCCTACCGGGTATACAACAAGAAGGCCCGAATGATTGTAGAGTCATACTATATTGATTCGCAAGAGATGAACAACACCGATGCCGGTTCTGGCCCAAACTGGTTATTTCAGTATGATTCTACTTTTTAGCCTTTCCACACTTCATCAGAGAGTGTAGAACCATCTGAGCCATCTGACAACTTTTACAAGGGTGATGACGTAGACTACCGGGTAGACTACATTCTATGTGATCCCGAGCTTCTGACTGTTGACCCACCAGGCGTGTACGATCGGGCTCCTCCAGTTCAGCCAACCCCGATCAATGAAGTCATCCTTTCAGATCCTGATACTTCTCAGTCAGTTCAGCCAATTCTGGAGACAGATCAAGCTTCATCTTCTTCCCACCAAACCTTTGACAATCCACTTTTCTCAGACCACATCCCTGAGGAACATTGCATGGATAATGGAGTTGAAGCAAGTGAAACAACTCCTATTGACAAACTCTCTTCCCCTAGTGAAGATCATCTCACTCATATCAGCAACCTGCTAGACAATCTAGTTGTGGAGGAAGTGCCAACTCTGAGCATCAACAAGAATCATCTAGTGGAAAACATTATTGGACCTCTTTCAGAAGGAGTTCTCACCCGGAGCCGATCCATTGCAGCTCAGAACACCTTTCCTGAAGTAACTATCACACAAAGTCAATCAGGTTCGATTAATTCTTGTTTGTATTCCTGTTTTATTTCGCAGGTTGAACCCAAGAATGTCAAGATGGCTTTTAAGGAGTCAAGCTGGGTCAAGGCGATGCAGGAAGAATTGATGCAGTTTCAAAAGCTCAAGGTTGGAATCTGGTTTCGTTACCCAAGGTGAAACTGCCAATTAGAACCAGATGGGTCTTCAGAATCAAACGTGATGATTTGGGTGTCATCATCAGAAATGAAGAAAGGTTGGTAGTTCAGGGCTTCTACTAACAGGAGGGGATCGACTATGAAGAAGTCTTTGCACCGGTAGCAAGACTTGAAGCTATCCGAATCTTCTTGGTCTATGCTTCCTACATGAACTTCACTGTTTATCAAATGGATGTGAAGACTTCCTTCTTCTATGGAAAGGTCAAGGAAGAAATCTATGTATGTCAGCCCCCAGGGTTTGAGGATTTGCAGTATCCCGACCATGTCTACAAGTTAGACAAAGCCCTATATAGTCTTTATCAAGCACTGAAAGCGTGGTATGCAAGATTTACAGATCATCTGCTTGCTAATGGATATACCTATGGAGCCATTGATCAGACACTGTTCGTTCGCAAGAATAACGATGATTTAATTCTAGTCCAAATCTATGTGGACGTCATCTTTTTTGGTTCCACTAGCTCGGTGCTATGCAGAGACTTCGAAGTTGTGACGAAGAAGAAGTTTGAGATGAGTGCGATGTGGGAGATGATCTTCTTCTTGGGTCTCCAGGTAAAGCAAGATTCTAAAGGTGTGCTGATTCATCATGGCAAGTACGTTATCGATATTCTCACCAACTTCAAGATGTTGGAATCAAAGCCCGTATCCACTCCTATGGCTGCTTGTCCAGTCTTGACTTCGGATTTTGAGGGTGAAGATGTTCATCAGCACCTTTATCACTCGATGATTGGCTGGCTGATGTACTTGACCGCTAGCCGTCCAGACATCATGTTTTCTGTTTGTAAGTGTGCCAGATATAAGGCTAATCCGAAGGCTTCTCATCTGATTGCTGTCAAGAGGATCTTTCGCTACCTCGTTGGGAAACCTCGTTTCGGCTTGTGGTATCCTAAAAACTTTGAGTTTCGCTTATTTGCTTACTATGACAGTGATTTTGGTGGTTGTAACTTAGACAGGAAATCAACCACTGGAGGATGTCAATACTTGGGAGATCGCCTTGTTCGTGGCAATGCAAGAAACAGACAACTGTGTCTACCTCCACTGCGGAACCTAAGTATGTTGTTGCTTCCAGGTGTTGTTCTCAGGTTATATGGATGCAACAACAACTCCTCGATTACGGTTTGAACTTTCTTGACTCTCCTATTTATTGTGATAATGAAGCTGCCTTACAGATCGTCAAGAATCCGGCACAACACTCCAAAACTAAAAACATTGACATCCGGATTCACTTTATCCGTGAATGTTTCGAACGGAAACTGATTCATCTTGAAAAGGTCCACACAGATGATAATCTGGCGGATCTTTTCACAAAACCGTTCGACATAGCTCGATTTCACCATCTGCTTGCCTCTCTCAAACTAATAAGTTATGATTAAAACATTTTTGTAAATACTGTAAAATTTGTGTTTTGTTTTATTTTAATTTTTAGATCACGAATTTAGGTGGAGAATATTTACAAAAATAACAAAAAGATTTTCAGCTTTGAGTCAATTCACAAAAACAGCAAAAAGATTTTTGGTCTTGAGTCAGTCTAATGATCTACAAGTTTAGGGAGAGTGAATTTTAAGAAAAAACCAAAATGATTTTACATTTTCAAAGTTTAAGAAAAATACAAAAAGATTTTATTTGGATGGTCAAGTGAAGTGGTTCAATTTGGTAAGTGAAATGATTTCTGACACTCAGAAATTCACTGCATAAAAGTAATTTCTAAAGAATAACAACTTTAGGTAACTATAATTCACAAAGAACTTAAAACAAGTTTTTCCGAATGAAAGGAACGGACATGATGTTTCAAAAATATTAAATATATAAATAAGTGAGAAGTAAGGAAAATTAGATAACCAGAAAGATGTAACAACTATTTGTTTTGAAAAACTCGGGTATTTTCCATGTTTTGTGCAAACAAAGAGCGGGAAATACTTACTGAAGCATCCTTTGTTGTGTGTAAGCAAAGTCCTGGAAGTGTGATGTTAAGGCCAATGTATCTGCAGATCAGTAAAGTAAAAGATGTCAATGAGCACAAAGATGATAGAACCCCTTCCTGTTCTTGATTCTAATCTAATAGATCTGTTCTTTTCTTTTCTCATCTTAAACCCTGTCGAAACGTTTTATGTTCGTTGAAACACAATGAAAGTTTGAAACAAAAGATTTCACAAAATTGATAGGTTGCATGTTAATCTGGTTTCACTGTCTGATTGTTCATAAACTTCCCAAAAGGATTTTCAGAAAAACCGTTAGAAAATTTTTGATCATAAGTCTTATTTTTGAATTATGGATTAACGAGTGGAAATTATTGGTGGGGTATAATTATTTTAAGGTTGGGTTTCCATAAGAAATTATTTTAAGGTAGTCAAGTTTTTTATACAGATTTGATCCCACGAAATTGACCCGACTTAACTTTGAACTCGTTCAAAGTTTCTGAGTTTATTTTTATTTAATTTAATTTAATTTTAGAAAAAAGTTAGAAATTTTTCAAAAATAATAGTACTGGAAAATCGTATTCGAAATTCATACACGATTTTGAGTACACGAAATGTGTACTCGAAACCTGTCTATAAATAGTTCGAGTAGGACAAGATTTCGAATACCATTTCTTTCGAGTACAGTGCCTTTCTCTCTCCGGCGATCTCGATTTCAGTGCACCCTCTCAAAAATCCACTCCGACCGACTTGTAGATCCCAATTAGGCAACCCTAGGTATAGATTTTGATCCAATTCAAACCGCTAAATAAAAAGTTATGGGACAAAAACGAAAAACAAGTACTTTAGGCTGTTAAATGAGAGAATCTTGGACATATCACCTCGAAAAACTCAAAATTAGAAAGGAATCTTCTTATATGTTGGTCGCCTAATAATTCCGAGTATAACTAGGATTTCTAAGGAGCAAAATTGAGGAAGTTATGAAGTTTTTATAGTTCTCGAAATTTTGAATTTCGAATACAAGTTTCGAGTACATAATTCGTGTACAGTCTAATTTCGATTACAACCTAATTTTTGATTACAACGCCATTTTCGATTAAAACATAATTTTCGTGAACTCCTGAATTTCGAGAACTCTCTAAACTTCGTGAGCTCTTTAAAAACTTAATCTTCTTTGACTTGGTGATTTTGTTTGACTCGTTTAACTCGGACTCGGACTTGGACTTTTGACCCTTGACTTTTAATTTCAACTTTAACTAACTTAATTTGTTTTATTTCAGATGGCTAACTTAAGATTTGTTCCGGGCCACAACATGTCCGCATACGTCGGAGATTCACCAGAAAAGCACTCAATGTTCAAGAGCTTAGGACAGGGGCTGATCTTATCACCGGTTAACTACGCGATCATGGAGCACCCAGAGATTATTTCTGAGTTTATCCAGAGTTTTTGGAACTCGATTGTTGAATGCACAGATGCCAATGGCACGGTCTGCCTAATTGGCAAGGTTCAAGGGCAACCCATCATTATCACTGAGCAGATATTGAGAGAATGCCTACAGTTCGGTGACAAGGCAACTGATCCAGTTGAACTTGATCACGAGTTAGCTCAAAGAACTGTGTACCAGATGGGGCATGAGGGAGTTTACCCTCCTACAGACAAGAAGCTTCTACATCCATATTGTGACTCAGTGTCTATTGGGGAGGAAAGGAGGATATGACGTGCTCAATCAAACCCTTAGCTCCTGTATCGTGGCCCTCGCTTTGGGTGTTGATTTCAACTTCTCCAAGATGATCTTCAGAGATATGCATGCACACATTAAAGGAAAGAGGAAAGAGAGATTTTTGGCTTTCCCTCGATTTATCCATATTGTGATCAACAAGTGACACCATAACCTTGTTCCCACTATTGGTACTCTTGGGATCAAGAGGATGAGGGAGGACATCTTTTCGTACATGATGATGAACAAGAGGGGGAAAAAGCAGTACGTTGGGGAACGCCCTCTTGTTAGGTTTGGCAGATATGCGGGAGTTGATGCAGAGATGGAGGAACAAGGCACTCCTGCAGCCTTTATAGCTGAAGAACATGACATTCATATTGTAGGAGCTACAACCTTCGTAGCTGATGAACATGACCATCCTCCCGCTGGCATGAGTACTGAAGCCAGTAAGGGTACCGAGGAATCTTCTCCTGAGTCTCCATCATCATCTGGTGAAGAAATTTTGATTCGAGAGACTGAGCCATTCATCCCTCCATTGACCAGAGCTGAACGAGAAGATATTCAGGACACGGACTACATGCCAACTCCCGAGTCTTCGCCAAAAAATAAGAGGCTTAAGATGATGTCCAAAAGGACAAAGGATTCGAGACTACAGAAGAAGATCGCAGGACTGTCCTCATCTTCTCAGACTCATCCTCCACCACCTCCAATACCTACACAACCTACACCACCAACCTACACCACCTACTCAGCCTAAACCACCCACTCAGCCTAAGCCACCAAGACAACCCAAACCAACACCACCACCTAAACCAAAGCCTAAACCAACTAAACATACAACTACCACCAAATCCCAATTCCATCACCACCGCCTTTCACCACCACAGAAACCACCCAAACCACACATTCATCTCCTCTTCACATTCACATCTCACCGCCACATTCTCCTACTCCAATCCACTTTTCAGAACCACCATTATGTCCACCCAAGTAACAAAAGGATAAGGGCAAGGTACCAATGTATACTACTTCACCTTATCTGCCCGAGAGGATACCCGTGGATCTAGAATGGCTACAGGAACGTGTGTTCCTGTTGGAACATGATTCCACTGCAAAGGATGAAAAGATTATCCAGTTGCAGTGAGCCATGATCAGAATCTGTGAGATGTTTACGAGGCAAAATCGAAACCTCGGTCGTCTGGAGAAACAGAACAGGCGTTTGACGAAGGTCATTAAGGAGTTAACCAGTTCAAAGCTTTATGAACATAAGGATGATGAGGTTGATGATGAAGACGATGATGATGAAGAAGAAGAGGAAGAGAAGAAGGATGAAGATAATGATAAATATGGCAAAGCTGCCAAAGATGACAATAAAGATGATAATGAACATAATGATAATGATGGCAAAGCTGCCAAAGATGACAAGAAATATGATAATTATGATGATGATGATGATGATGATGATGATGATGATGATGATGATGATACCGGAGGTGATATGGGCCAGGGTGCAAGTTCATCCGGTCAACAAAAGGATGTTGAGCCCGTTCAGGATGCTGCCAAAGAAACCGATGCTTTTGAGAACCCACCTTCTTCAGAGAAGCCTCTTGACTATTTTGATGACTTATTTGAGGCTCTTCCTGAAAACTTTCTGTTTGACGGATTCGGTGATGAGCTCGGTGCAGCGGGCCTTGGAAACCTGTATGCTGATGTTTCCATGGACTTAGTGTTTGATGCAGTATGTGATCAGGAGAGAAAAGAGACAGCCGAGTCTTCTACGGGGGCATCTATAGAAGAACCAGAGAATATAGTCATCGGCAACGTCACCACAGATCCATACGTTGACTACTTGCATGCCCACAAGTACGTCGACCCTCAAGGACAGGAGGTCCCTTTGCTTGGAAAAGTAATTGATAGTTGGTTTGATCGCCAGAGTGACTGGACTCCTGCTCCTGTAGAGGTGCAACAATCTTGGTTAGGTGATCTTCCTGCAGAACAGAACGATGATACTTGAACTTTTGATCCTCGTAACTTATTTGCATACGGAACGATAGGTCCAACGTTGCTTGTTGGATGTTCGAAAAAGATCGCCAGCTTTATCTTATCAAGAGAATGAACGAAAAGCTTGATTATTACCAATGGCCACAAGATTTCTGCTGGATGCCCAAGTTCGATCTTCGGAGCATAAACAACGCAATGTTCTTCAATCCGTCAAAGCACAGTCAAGCTGATCTCTTTGCGAAGTTTCTCAAAGACTAGTGCGACAAGGATTTTCCAGTGATGAAGACTACAAAAGGAAGAAGATTCGTCTCCTCATGTATAGTGGATCCCGTGAATAAAGAACCATGGGTCTACTAAAAGTATCCAGCTCCAGCAACTGAGAAGGCCGTGCCCATCTCTACACGAGTACCAGATAACTCCTTGGCCAACTTCATGTCTTGGTATTTTGATGAGAAGACACTTGCTGCTATGATTCTCCGGAACAAGATGATATCAACGACATTGATATGATTCTGGATCCGATGGATCTTCTTAAGTTCGGCAAGGAGGACATGCAAAAACTGCACGAGTCACCAATCAGAGTCTACGATGACTGGGACGAAGAGGCGAAGCCGTTTACTTGTGTAGTTGCTTTTGCCATGGAAGAGAAGCTATATGCTGGATCAGGTCCTCACTCTGTCTCACTTCCTATCAATTGACTTCATCAGTCTAGGGGGAGTTTGTAGAGCCCAACTAAAAACGAAGACTGACAGAGTCAACCATAGAAGAGCTGAACACCTGATTTATGGATTTTTGTGTACATTTTATTTCGAGTACATTAGATTTTTGAGTACTCGAACCATTTCATGTATAGTGTTCGAGTACTCCTAGAATAGTATATATAGACGTATTTTGTACTGTTCTAGGTTTGGATTCCCTAGGCATGCTCTCTAGACGTATTGAGGCTCTGTTTTCGAGAATTTTACTTAATATAAAAAGTTTTTATCTTTCTAACTGTTCTTGTGATTCTATTATGGATTCCTCACATTATAGATTCTTTTGATGCAGAATGGATACATAAAGCTCGAGTCTTGACAAGATCTGGACCTACATTTTCTTTCAGTTTTTGTTCAAGGCTGGCCTTTGTAGCTTCAGTCTCAAACTGCTGATCCTGGGCGGCCTTGAGAAGGGTCTCTTGATTCTTTAGTTTCAAAGAATTTAACTTCCTTTGCTCAGATTCATCTTCAGCCCTTTTGGCTGCTTGAGCTTCGGACAAAAGTTTTTCATTCTCCCTCTTTTTGGCTTGATTAGCCTATTCTTTAAACCAAGGGGGAGGAGGACCAATACCTGTGAGACATTGCAGGTAAATTTATGGTTTGCTACTTCATGTTTGAGGGATTTAATTTTGGAATTCACTGAAACTTTCAGTAGATCCATTTGGGTTGTCTGGGTATGAAAGAAGTCTTTTATATAGTTGGTTAAGACGGTTGTAAGGTGGGTGGTAAGAAGTGGGTTTAACACTTCTTGAAGAACATGGGGAGAGAAGGTAGGAATAGCGGGATTGGGTGTAGTGTTTGAGGGACCTTCAAGTGAAGGTGCCTGCATTTGGTTGGATTTGGGTTGCAGGACTTGGTCATTCAAGACCTTTGTAACCAACTCAGTTAGTTTGGCTACATCAGCTTGAATGTTGGTGACAGTTGCAGTCAACTCCTGAATCTTAAGGTTTGATTTGTCTATCTGTTTAAGGATATCATCCAAATCCTGACTAGTGTGTCAGTTTCAACATGACCCGAGTCCATCTTGGGATTGTCATGCTGCCCTTTTTCTTGGTACTGGGATTTCTGGCCTCAGTTTCAAGATCTTCAATGTCCGTTGCCATAATTGGAGTCTTATTGCCTAATCCATCCGAATGAAGACCCCTTGGGCTTTCGTGTGGAATGGATGCTCTAGATACATGTTCTTGATGTCTAGATGGACTTGACACCTTGATCTCATCCTCTTCTACATGGGTTGGAGATTGATGGTCTCGGACGCTAGTTTGAAAGGGCTGCTCCTGAAGTGGTGTGGTGCGAGGAGAACCAATAGGTCCAAGAGAAGAATCAATCTCTTCGAGAATCTGGGCAATAGAGTCACTAGGTGGATGGGTTGAAGAAACAGGAGAGTCCCTGGGAGAGGGGACTACCATCTGAGTATCAAGTGATACTTCAGTGGTTTGTGTGGGATCCCTTGGGATTACAAGATCATCCTGTTGAGAGGATTCATGAGGAAATTGCTGGGTATGATATTTTGGATCCCCTTGTGAGGATGGGTCAGATGGATCTTCTTGTCTAGTGTGGACAGTGACTTATTCAGGGATCTCATCTTCCTAAATAGTCTTTCAGGGCTTCTTAGAGTAAGGGGATTTGGTTAGTGGTTTTCTTTTGGCCGATACCTTTACAGGTGTGGAAGAGGAGGTGGATATGGGTTTACCTAGGACGTTGTGTCCATAGTGTCATCCAATACCTTTCCATGAGTATTTAATCCAGCAAGGGTTTGTTTGTCAATTGCCTTGACAAGAGAAAGAGGGGAAACATGACATACAATGTTTATTTCATTAAACAAGCAGCCATTACAAACATGGAATACATCAAAAACTTGGGTGCCTTTTGGTGATGAACCAAATGATCAAAAATAATTTGGGACAAGTTGACCTTCTCGTTGGAGAGAACTGCATACATGACATATTACATATCACATGGCATTTCTCCCCAACTCGTGCTCTTCTAAGAGAGACACTGCAGAATAGTGTGATACAGAAAAATTGACTACATATGATAACATAAGTTGTTGAAAATGAATAGTTATGCATTCAAGACTCTCTTCATGTAACTTCTTGTGCATCCTAGTCTTGTGCATTTCAATTACCTGAGAATACGTGCCAAAACTTGTCAACACAATGTTGGTGAGTTCACAAAGTTTATATAGTAACACTAAAACAGTTCATGAGATATATACTAGGCATGTTAGGTTGTAGACCATAGGTCTCGAGTGTATGTGTTGCACCACAACCGAAACTAGCTTGTTATATGCCTACGCCATGTCTATCGTAGAAACTATAGCAATAGGTTGATATTACGCTCGTCCTGACCGCCAGTCAAAATTGTTGTCAAGCGGTGTTTGTGGATTTGGGCAGAAGGTTTTAGTCGAGAAGAGGTTCTGGAGTCGTGGTTTGTGGTAATGGTTGTGAAGGGAAGAATTGAGTTGGCTTATACAGAGTTTTAGAGTTGTGGGGGCTTCACGTATTGCCAAGAGAGCCCTTCGAGGGTCTTGGCGTACCGGTAAGAGTTTCGGAGAAGTTCAAATTCTCCCGCGCATCCTTCGCGTGCCACAAAGGATTTCGCCAAGCCCCATCGCGTACCGTGATGGGTCCTGGGCATACCCAGTGGCCCTTTTTTATTTGTTTGATTTGTTTTTGTCCGATTTTCGTTATCGTTTTTCGACATTCGTCTTGATTTCATTTATTATGCGCTCAAACATTATTCGTTATTGTTTCATTGCATAATTTGTTCAAAAATTTACCAACATTTGTGAGTTTAAAACACGTATGTGTGTTTCCTGTAATTCCTCGAATTACTGTGCGATGTGTTTGTTTTTGTACTACTATGCCACATGTCACACTAAATTAAACTAATTCTAGTGCCACGTATGTAAACAATTCAAATTATTATTTAATTAAATCGAATGTTGACCTGGAATTTGCAGGGTATCACATCATCCCCTCATAGAAAAGAATTCGGTCCCGAAATTCAGCTTATGTCGTTTGTGTTTGTTGCGTTAGCAACCATGTGGGGCTATTTCTTTTTCTTCTTATATTAACATCCCCATGTGAATTCCAGTCCATGCTTCGAATTGCGTCGAACTTTTACATTAGGTATGTGACTAAGCTTGAGTTTCTTAATCTCACGGTCCATTATCTCGACTGGTTCCTCAACAAAGTGTAGTTGTTTATCAATATGAATTTCCTTAAGTGGAATTGCAAGCGTTTCATTTGATAGAAAATTCTTGAGGTTTGAAACGTGAAAGATGTTGTGTACACTGCTCCATTCGTTTGGTAGATTCAGTTCGTAGGCTACAGGGCCTATTCGTTGGACAATCTCAAATGGTCTATAAGATTAAGCTTCCCTCATTTCCCGAATCGTATGACTCCTTTCCAAGGTGAGACTATTATAAGTACCTTGTCTCCTACTTGGAACTCCAAAAACTTGAGTCTTTTGTTGGCATAGCTCTTCTGTCTATCTCGAGACGCTGCCATGCAATTCCGTATTTGCATGATCTTCTCAGTCGTCTCGTGCACAAATTCAGGGCTAGACAATTGGCTTTCGCCTACTTCTACCCAGCAGATAGGTGATCGACACTTGCACCCATAAAACGCTTCAAACAGTACACCTTTAATGTTGGTGTGATAACTGTTGTTGTAGGAGAACTCGACCAATGGTAAGTGAGCCTCCCAGCTGCTGCCGAAATCAAGCACACATGCTCTAAGAATGTCTTCTAGTGTTTGTATAGTTTGCTTGCTCTGCCTGTCGATCTGTGAGTGATACGCAGTGCTCATATCTAATCGTGCCCTATGCCTTATGTAAGGACTTCCAAAACTGTTTCGTGAATCGACTGTCCGTGTCGGAGACTATCGATATTGGAAACCCATGCCGAGTGACTATTTTCTTCAGATAAATTCAGGTCAATTTATCTACTTTTTCGGTTTCTTTGATGGGAAGGAAATGTGCAGACTTTGTGAGTCGGTGTATGATTACCCAAATAGTATCGCAACCAATTGTGGTTTTGGGTTGTTTTGTAATGAAATCCATGGAAATTTGCTCCCATTTCCATACCAGTATCTCTGGCTGCTAGAGTAGTCATGCTGGCTTCTGGTATTCGAGTTTAACCTTTGAAGAAGTCAGGCTCTTAGTCACGTAAGTTGCGATGTCAGATTTCATGTTTTGCCACCAGTATGTTGTCTTGAGATTATGGTACATCTTGTCAGATGCAACATGCACTATGTATATGCTCTTATGAGCTTCGTCCATCAGTACGCTTCTTAGTCATCTGTAATGTGGTACCCAAATTCGGTTCATAAATACTCATCGTACGTCTTCCTCTCTAGTTGTTTATCCAAGTCGCGCAAGGATTCCTGAATGAGATTTTCGGTTTACAATGCCTCCTGTTGGGCATCTCGTATCTGGTTAGGTGGCTCATAATGTATAGTGAGTTGTAGCGACCGCGCATGCCTCGTTGTTGATATTTGATTGCACAATCATAATCACCAATTAGTTAATCCCATCTTTGTTGTCTCATGTTCAGCTCCATTTGGTCGAAAATGTGTTTTATGCATTTATAGTCTGTGAAGATGGTGCATCTCGTGCCGTAAAGATAGTGTCGCCAAATCTTTAACGCAAACACTATGGCTTGCAACTCTAAGTCATGAGTGGTGTAGTTCTTTTCATGTACCTTGAGTTGCCGTGATGCATAAGCGATGACTTTCTCGCGTTTCAGCAATACACAACTGAGTCCTTGGTTTTCGGCGTCACAATACACCACGAAATCATTACTACCCTCTGGTAAGGATAGGATCGGTACACAACAGAGTTTCTGCTTTAGAACACTGAACACAGTTTCTTGTTTTTCTCCCCATTCAAACTTCTTGTCTTTTTGGGTTAGGGAGGTGAGTGCTTGCGCGATTTTTGAGAATCCTTGGATAAATCGTTGGTAGTACCCCGCTAAACCTAGGAATTGTCGCACCTTAGTGGGAGTTTTTGGTGCTTCCTAGTTTTTTATGGCTTCAATCTTAGCTGGGTCTACATGTATTTACTTCTTGTTAATCACATGTCCAAGGAATTGTACTTCGTGGATCCAAAAGTCACATTTGGAAAACTTTTCATAAAACTGTTCGGTTTTCAGAAATTCCAAGGCGTGTCTTACACGCTCTACATGCTCTTTTTGACTCTTCGAGTAGATCAGGATATCGTTTATGAACACTATAACGAATTTGTCTAGGTATGGTTTGCACATGCAGTTCATGAGGTCCATGAATACCACCGGTGCGTTGGTCAGTCCAATGGGCATAACCAAGAATTCGTAATGTCTATAGCGTGTTCTGAAAGCTGTCTTAGGAATATCATCTTCATGTATTTTCAACTGGTGATAACCAGATCTCAAATCAATTTTCGAATAAAAGCTTGACATTGTAATTGGTGAAACAAATTGTCTATTCATGGAAGTGGGTATCAATTCTTGATCATCACTTTTTTCAGCTCTTGGTAGTCTATGCATATCCGAAATGTTCCTACCTTCTTCTTCACAAATAAGACCGGTGCTCCCCATGGTGAGAAGCTTGGTCTGATGAATCCATTGTCTAACACTTCCTACAGTTGGTTAGACAACTCCTGCAATTGGTGCAGATCCCGGTTTGAGGTATATCTGGAACTCAATATTTCGCTTCGGTGGGAGTCTAGGTAGATCTTCAGGGAATACTTCAGGATAGTCGCGGACAATATCGATGCCCTCGATCTTCCTTTCCTTCTTCGAGAGTTCAGTGATGAGGGCTAGTATAGCTGTGTATCCCTTTTGCAGACACTTGTGAGCTTTCATGCAGGATATAAAGTTCAGGGGTATTCCTCTTCGTTCTCCTTGAATTATTATTCATTCTCCGTTTGACATCGGGATATGAACAACCTTCTCATGACATACGAACTCCACCTGGTTTGCAGTTAGCCAATCCATTCCAACCACCACATCGAAGCTTCCTTGAGTCACCGGCATTAAGTCAATACTGAATTCGTGGTTTTCCAATTCAATGATGCATCCTTGGAATATGTGTCTTCTCACACCCCGAGATGGTGGGCCGGATCAAGTGTCCCGTCGGGCGGAAAGGTCCCAGGGCGCGATATCGGGATGATAATCAAAGTGATCAGATTGTTTACATTGCACATGATAATAAATGAGAAAGAAATAATGAAATAGAATTATAAAGTTAAATTACATCAGTATCGTTCATAATTTAACAATGTAAATCTACTATTCAACATCATAATTCATCTATCTTGTATCCGCACAAGATATATAAAAGAATTCATATAATGATGTTCAAAAATATGCACGTCCAAAAATACTAGGTCCTCTATCTGGGCACCCTAGTAAATAGCACGAACTCGTAATTAACCTGTTCGTCACCTGAGAAGTCATGCAAAAAGATCAAGTCAACACATGGTTGGTGATTTCATATTGTTTTGTTTGAAAATGAAATTGTACAAACCTGACCCAATGACAGCCTTAACCTCACCAACAACCACATATGCTATCCAGTCAAGTATGCTTACATATAGGGCATATATAGGGTTTAGCCAGCCGCCAGCCCACCACATTCCAAACCGTATAACATATTGTTGTCAGTGATAATTAAGTGTTTCATTCCCCATCCTCGACACACCAGTTCTTAGTTCCTGTTAGTTTCATAAATATGGAAATCCTCTTGATTCCTTAAGCTCATCACACATACATGATCAACCGTAGCATTTATAGAAACATTAAACTATATGTTTAAGTAAATAAATAATTAAACATTTAATAAAAATCTAGGACCTAACCATTGGGCCTTGGTCGTACTCGAGTAAACTAGTCTAGCAATCACGATTCTTAGTAGTTGTGGAAATCTGTAAATATCATCAAACATGCGACCTATAATCAATCAGTCTAGCTAGTACATCTTTTGATGTATAGGATTTTATAGTTCGTCTAGATCGTCCATGTTCGTTCTTGTTCGTATAGATAGTTAGGTCTTTGGCACATGTTATCTTTGAATATTTCCCAGACATTCCTCTGAAAATAGATCGTCGAAAACAGTTCTTTGTACTAGTTCTTTAGTTCTTTGAAAATAGATCGTTGGATACGGTTCTTAGATCTTTAGTTCTTTGGAAACATACTGCTGAAAATAGTTCTTTGATTTAGATCGTTAGTTCTTTGAAAACAGACCGTTGAAAATAGTTCTTTGATTTAAAATAGTTATCTACTCATGAGGAATAAATAACCCATTTTGAAAACCATCAAATAGTTGACCTAGACAAAATCTAGGATAACAATTATACATATAAAACATATATGAAGTAACAACATTTAAGTAATTATAATCCAAGGAAAATAATTTACGCATGCTTCTCAGCCCCGCGTTTATAAAACAAAATGTTTAGAAAAGGGGCTATGAACTCACCTATGTTGCTGTGAAATGAATCACAAAAGATATGTGCGCTCGTTGATTGTAGATTAAGAGTCTTCATTACCTATGTTGATTTATTATGATTCGAATACGATAAGTGTCGGAATATGACTCATTCAGGATTTTGGTCTCTGTGTGCGACTATGTGTCCTACATACTTGCTAATGTTTTTCTAAGTTTCTCTAACTAGTCTATGTTATATCCCCTCTATGAATCCATATCCCTTAGTGAAACATCACAGCTAAACCTTATTTATATAAGGTTTATATGGCATCCTTTGTAATTTATCCTTACGTTGCAAAATATTAATTTTAAGAAATCATTTAATTTTATTTTAAAACATTTTAATAAAGAAATTTATAAATCATTTCACTTTAAATAACACATAAATTATTTTTAAGAAAAATATAAGTTACCATGTTAGAACTTAAGTTAATCTCAATTGATTAACTCTAAGTCCTTCATTAGTTCTTTCATTACAACATTGTTCTTTGTTCGTCTTTGTGTATAACTTACCTTAGATTGTTCAACTTGAACTATCTAAGTTAGTTATACATTTGCATAAAAATCACTAAGTATTGAGTCTTAACAACTGTAGTCAACCAATATATACTTAGCTTGTTTCTTGATCTTTAAATAATTCTCAACTTGCTCTTCTAGTTCTTTGAACTCATAACTACTCGTCGTGTTATCCTTTAACGTAATCTAGCACTTAGAGAGTTAATTTATTAATCCCCCAATGCTACTAACTTAGTACTTATGAACCTTATATTTTTGCTTAGTTCTCGATTGCCCATCCAAGACTATTGTTAAAAATAATTTTATGTTCCTTGGTTTTCCTTGATAAAAGCTTTAATACTTAAACTCAAGTACTTGTTCAAAACATATGATAGTTCTATAAAAGTTTTAGTGTTAGAAAAACTTCAACATTTTTGAAGGACAAGTTCGGTTAACATCACATATAACCACATGGGTCATTATGGAATGTCACCAACTTCTTTTAAGGTTTTCTTATACATATTCAGGTACTAGATACCCAAATGAACATACAAAACATTTGTTTATCTGTTAAGATACTTTAGGAAAAACTTATGCTTGAAAACCTTTAAGATTGAGAAATGCAAAACCGGTTCTAACACCATGAAAACCCTAATGGCTCATAATCGACTAACCCATGTTTAAACCATTGTCCCGACCTCATTTCTTGATCTTTTTGGATGATTACGAGCCTAAAATACTTGGATTAAGGTTAAGTGGTAGTATCGACAGGCATCCCAACTAATATCGATGGTAGTTGCTGGATAGTATCGACAACACTTCCTGATTACCTTCGATATTACAGTTTCGATGTTCCCAGGTTCGACAGCCCTTAGGGCCAACTAGTCTACTAATATCGATGGAGCCACTTGACCTGGGATTTGGAGAGGGTAGATATTAATAAGTTCGAAGTGAACCCCATCGATTCTAAAGGGTCGAATTAGTATTATCGATGCTTGAAGTGGCTGTTTAAAGATCATCTATCTATACTAGAAACCAGTTTGTTCTTTTACCGATATTGATGTACTTAGCCCCAAATCGAGTTCAAACTTGTTCAATATTAAATCTAGTGTATTCCTTAGTCTCCTTACTTGTTTTAGTGCATGATCCTAGGGTTTTTAAGCTTCGAAATCGGCTGGAAACAAGTTGGGTTCGAGCGAAACTCACCCCTAACAGTGGAAAGCTGAAATCAGCCCGTTCTAGCTCGTTTTTTATCCGTTTTTGTGATTCAAGGCTCTATTTCTTACTCTAATCATGATCTACATGTTCTCCCGGTCGTTTTGGTACCAAATTCGCCCTATTTGGTGAAGATTTGAGTGAGAAAAGTGGGTTTTTTAGAGAGAGGATTCTAGAGAGAGATGAACAAATTTTTGGAGAGAGTGTGGGTTGGTGTAGGTGTTTTATGGCATTTAATGCCATATTAAATGCCTTTCAAGCTCGGTAACGTTTGGCTCGTTCGGTTCCGCTCAGTTTCGAGAAGAAGTGTCGGTTTTTGGTCGTTTTCGTAACGAAACACGACGATTTAAAACATAGAATTTATAAATTTAAATTAGGTAGTAATTCCTAATAAATTAACTAATTATCTTTTATTTATTTTTAAATTTCTAAATACATTTAATTTATCTGTTTAATCGAATCATACGGTTTTCGCGCGTATTCGTTCGGATCGTCACCCGTACAAACACGACGACAACTATACTTTTCGATTTGATTTTCTAATTATTAGACAACATTCAGAACGTTAAACTTACAGATATATTCATTCAAGTCGTCACCTACAAGAATAATCCGTCCATTTAGCGTTCACTTAATGGCATCCGTTATGGTTTTGTTCTGTACAACTCACATACGTTTATACGTAATAAAATCCTAACTAACACTCACATAATAGTTCTATGTTGTCAGATATGTTTCTGACTGTTAAATCATGAATTTACATTCTGATTCTGAAATGATTCTGTAATAGTTATGTATTAATCATCAAATAATAATAGCATACATGAAATACACATAGTTCATACCTAATCTATTGTACACATTACTGTTCCGGCTACGCTTCCGGCATTGATGTTACAGTATCCCCTTGTCAGAGAAATTTTGTCCCGAAATGTAAGAATCGTTATCGGGTACGGCTTCCTCTGCATATAAATCGGGATACATGGACTTCATGTGATCCTCGCATTCCAAAGTAAACTCAAGCCCGCGCTTTGAATTCCATCAAACCTTAATGATTGGAATACGCCTTCGCTTCAGTTGCTTAACTTCGCGATCTATAATGTCCAAAGGTTCTTCAATGAAGTGTAATTGTTCGTCCAATTGAATTTCCTCAACCGGTATGACAAGTGATTCGTCTGCAAGACATTTTTTGATATTTGAGATGTGAAACACGCCATGCACACCACTGAGTTCATCCGGTTATCTCAGCCTATACGCAACAGGACCAATCCGTTCAACGAACTCGAACGGTCCAACGTATCTTGGTGCTAGCTTGCCTTTCTTTCCGAATCGAACCACACCCTTCCATGGAGATACCTTCAACATGACACGGTCTCCCACTTGGAATTCCAACGGCTTACGCCGTTTGCCGGCGTAGCTCTTTTGTCTACTTCGAGCTGTTTGTAGCTTTTGTTGAATTTGAGCGATCTTATCAGTAGTTTCCTGAATAAGCTCAGGCCCAGTTATTCGATTATATCGGTCCAGCAGATCGGTGACCGACATTTTCGATCATAAAGAGCCTCGAATGGTGCGCATTCAATGCTGCTATGGTAACTGTTGTTATAGGAGAACTCAATCAGTGGCAAGTGGAAGTCCCATTTCCCACCGAAATCCAAAACCCATGTTCGCAACATGTCCTCTAGGGTTTGTATAGTACATTCACTTTGACCGTTCGTTTGTGGATGGTAAGGGGACTCAAATTTAACTGTGTCCCTAGAGATTTCTGTTATGATTGCCAAAACCGCGACGTGAATCTGCTATCTCGATCTGAAATGATAGACAATGGTACACCATGACGTACCACTATCTCATTGATGTACAATCTTGCCAGTTTTTCCATCGTGAAGGTTTCATGCATTGGCAAGAAGTGAGTAGATTTTGTTAAATGATCGATGATGACCCAAATGGTATCATGACCACTGGAAGTGTGGGGTAGCTAGGTAATGAAATCTATAGCTATATGTTCCCACTTCCAAAGTGGAATCACACGCTGTTCCAGTAAACCTGACAGTTTCTGGTGTTTCGCCTTTACCTTCGCACACGTAAGACATCGGCCGACGTACTCGGCTATGTCCTTCTTCAATCCCGGCCACCAATAAAATCCCCGTAAATCTTGGTGCATTTTATCGGCGCCTGGATGCACTGAGTACTCGGTTTTGTGTGCTTCATCAAAGATGAGTTTTCTCAATTTAGCTACTGCAGGAATCCACACGCGATCCTAGTAGTAGATAATCTCATCAGCTTTTGTTTCGAACTGTCCTTCTGCTCTGCAATCTAGTTCTTTCTTCAGATTACCTCGTTTTACTGATTCTTGTTGAGCTTGAACAATCTTGTCGCACAGGCTTGTCTGCACTGTCATTCCCATTGCTCTTATGCACAAGAGTTTGACTCGTTCCTTCCGGCTCAAAGCATTTGCTACGAAATTTGCGTTGCCGGGATGGTACTTGATCACACAGTCATGATAATTCAAAAGTTCAACCCAACAACGTTGTCGCATGTTGAGTTCCTTCTGATCAAAAGTATGCTGTAGGCTTTTGTGATCAGTAAATATGGTACACTTGGTGCCACATAAATAATGTCTCCAGATCTTCAACGCGAATACCACTGTTCCCAGTTCTAGATCATGAGTAGTGTAGTTCTTCGCATGAACCTTCAACTGTCTTGATGCGTACGCAATAACTTTGTATTGTTGGATTAACACACAACTGAGTCCCTGATGGGAAGAGTCACAATACACTACAAAGTCGTCCGTACCCTTTGGGAGAGATACAATCGGAGCATCACATAGCTTCTGTTTCAACGTTTGAAAGGCTTCCTCTAGTTTTTGTTCCCAAACAAACGGTTCGCTTTTCTGAGTTAACTTGGTGAGAGGCAAAGCTATCTTAGAAAAGTTTGAAATAAACCTTCAATAATAACCTGCCAGTCCCAGAAAAGACCGTATCTCCATCGGTGTCGCCGGAGTATCCCAGTTCTTTATTGCTTCGATCTTGGCAGGGTGTACATGTATTCCTTCACTGTTGACTACATGACCCAAAAACTGAACTTCCCTCATCCAAAATTCACACTTAGAGAATTTGGCATAGAGTTGCTCTTTCTTCAACAGTTCCAAGATATTCCTAAGATGTAGCTCGTGATCTGCTTTACTCTTTGAATAGATTAGGATATTGTCGAAAACTACCATGTTCCTTGTAGCTGGTCAAATAAATCATCAATCCTCGGCAATGGATACCGATTCTTGATCGTTAATTTGTTCAGTTCTCTATAGTCAATGCACATCCGAAAAGATCAATCCTTCTTTTTCACGAACAAAACCGGAGCTCCCCAAGGCGAGTAGCTCGGTCGGATGAAACCTTTATCCAGTAGCTCTTGCAATTGGTTTGATAATTCCTGCATCTCGAATGGTGCTAATCTATAGGGAGATTTGGCAACAGGAGTTGCTCTAGGATCTAAGTCAATACAGAATTCTACCGGTCGAATCGGTGGTAATCTCGGTAGATCGTCAGGAAACACTTCGGGATATTCCTTGACTACTGGCACCTCTTGAATCTTGGTCTTGTCCTTCTCCTTCTCCACTACACTTCGGGACACTCCGTTTTGCTTGATCCGCTCGAACTTCCAACACGTGGTTGTTCGCCATCGGTATTCGAAGTAGCTTTTCAGAACATGCAATCTCAACCCGGTTAAGAGATAACCAGTCCATTCCTATGATGATGTCGAAACTACCCAGTTCCATCGGTATCAAGTCGATGGTAAAAGATTGATCGATCAATACTAATGGAAAGTTCCTAAGAATAGTGTGCACTGTCACTTATTTATCGTCAGCCACTTCTATAGTATAAGGGGAATCTAAAAGTTCTTCACTATGACTAAGTTTGCATGCAAAGTCGGACGAGATAAAACACTGGCCCGCACCAGTGTCAAATAAAACAGAAACATAAAAATCATGTAAGATAAACGTACCAGTGACCACATTCGGGTCTTGACGAGCAGCTGGAGCTCCTATAACAAACGCTCTTCCACGTGGTGCTTGAACTGCAGGTTGCATCTTCTTCAGGCAGTTCCTGGCAAAGTGGCCAGCTTTGCCACATTTATAGCATCCACCATTGTTCTGAGTTTGGTTGTTTGGTGGAGGGAGAGCTAAAGAAGCTGCTGATGCATGTAATATCCCTAATTATGTATCTTGTATGTCTTTGATTGTGTAAAGTTCATATTAGTAATGAAATCGACTTTTCTATATTGTTCGTATATGTTTAATTGAGTTTAATATGTTTTAACTATCTTTGACTTTGACATTGACTATGTTACATACCATTGGTGCGAATGGTTCCTACGAATGAGTCCTTTAGCACGAATGAACGCCTAGCGAATGGCTGAGACTGACGAATGAGTCACTCGCATGACTCATTCGGTTGACCAGCCCATTTGGCTGAGCCTTTCGCCAGAATGAGTGCTTTGCACCATCATTCGGCCGAATGAGCTCAGTCTATATATATGACTGCAAATAGAATGTTTCGGTAACTTTTACGTCACTTCTCTGACCCCTGAGCATCCTCTGTCATTCTCTTAGGGTTTTGAGCTGCCTCTCCCTGTCCAACTTCGATTCTCACCCCGTGGTGCTTCGATTTCGATCAAAACGTTGATTCTACATCATCGGATTGCCATGGGGCTTGGTGATTTCGATTGGAAAACCCTTGAATAGGATTCCGCACTATTCAAGGGCCTGCTGAGCAGAATCCACAAGGAACAGAGTTGTTTCCAAGGGTTTCTTAGGTCCTACAAAGTGGTATCAGAGCATTGGCTCTTGATTCTACTGATTTTCGATCCAAATCATCATATTTTAGATTGTAGATTCTAAATTTTCGAAAAACCTGAGTTTCTTAGTCTCGAAGTTACTGTTTCATTAGAAAATCGTGAGTTTCTGGGGTTGTTTTGGTCCTTAGTGCATTCCTAAATCTTAGGGATATTGTCCTGAGGTTGCATACCAAATTTGGTGGTCAGATTCGATAAAAATCTAGAGATATCGAAATTTTTGTTGCTGAAAACCCCAGTTTATGCGAATGAGTCGATTGGGCGAATAGCCATTGTACGAATAGGTCATTCGGCCGAATAGGTATCATTTGGTTCAAAAGTTAGTGGGAATAGCCCCTGATTCGTTTTGTTCAGCTTCATTCGGTTGAGAATTCATTCGGCTGTCTCCTCATTTGCATCAGAAGAGTCATTCGGCCTACTCAGTTCATTCGGACTCATTCGGGCCCCGACATTTGGCCATTGTGACTTCATTCGGCTATCAGTTTTTGAAAAATTTTCTAAGTGTTGGGTCAGTTTACTCTTGACAAGATGGAATGACTTGCATTGATGGCTAATCAGAACAACATAATTCAGAATCTGCTGCTTAATGAGACAGAGATCGGGAATTCAAACAAAGCTCCAAAGTTACTTTCCTTAGATGATTATCCGCATTGGAAGTATCGATTTGAGATTCACATTAATGGAGTGGATACCAATCTTTGGATGATGATTGAGAGTGGATACCTAAGGTCACTTAATGAGGATGGATCACCTATGCTTGTCACACGGATGACTGAGCCTCAGAGGAAGTTGTATGATTTCGAGAAGAAGGCTTATGCAATATTATCTCAGTCTATTGTTACAGATATATTTCATCAATTCAGACAGTTTACTTCATCAAAACTACTGTGGGATGCTTTGCAACAAAGATATGAGGGAAATGATGCACTGAAGAGCATCAAGTCTAAAGCCTTGAAGAAAGAGTTTAATAGTTTCATGTGTGTGGGAAATAAGTCTTTCGATGACTTGATTGCTAGATTCTATCATCTCTTGAGTGAGCTCTACAATCACCAAGTCAAGACAACTACACAAGAGAAGATACAATGTCTGGCTGATGCTTTACCTCCAAAATGGGAATCTTTTCTGATGGTTCTAAAACAGAGTGAAATGATTGCTAACATGGACATTAATGATTTCGTTCAGAAGCTAAAGGAACAGGATATAGAGAATAAGTGGAAAGCTAAGAGAGTTGCTCAAGTTCAAGATCCATCATTATATTACTCTACTCCTACTATGGAAAGAGCTTCTTCTCATGTTCCATTGAAGACTGCTTTTGTCTCACAGACCAAAGAATATCCTGTTTCAGGCCAGACACATTTCAGCCAGTCAGCTACAACTTCCACATCTCAGAAAGAAGAAAGTCAATCTATCACAAATTTGAAGACATACAACTTTGATAAAGTAACTGTGGAGGTTGCTAAAGAGCATATGGGTCTGTTGTCTACACTTGTGAGTTCTTATGATGGGCTGTTAGCTGGGCAGATTGGTAATCCACATTTGACAAATGAAGACTACTCTCAGATTGATCTTAATGATATGTAAAGGATTGACATTATGTTGGCTCTTGCAAGTGCAGTTAGAAGAGCAAAAGACTTTGTAAGAAGAACTAGGAAACACATCATTCTGAACAAAGACTCAAAGTTTGGATTTGATATGTCATATGTTACTTGCTACAACTATGGGGATAAAGGTCATTTTGCAAGACAATGCAACAAGCCTAAGAAGATGGGTAACCATATCTTTTTAAGAACCAAAGATCATCAGCTGCTAACCCATAGAGAAGATTAGTACCAATTGACACTCTTGCTCAAGCTAGTTCATCAAATGCAAACAAGGCACTCATGGTTCAGAATGATGAGGGAGAAAACTGGGATTTCAGATTCAACTATTAAAAGGGAGGAGCAGATAAAGCTTGTGTTGTAGAGATCAAGGAAGTTGCTGAATCCATGGATGAAAGTAACTCAGAAGAAACAAAAACAAGTCTGGATGAATCATCAGGATCAGAATCAGAAAGCACATCAGATTCAAAAACTCAAGGAGAGTCAGATGTTGGGTCTGAAGAACAATATGCTACACAGTTTGCTTTGATGGTGAATACTTCTGCTTCATCTAAGTCTGATCAAGTATATGATGACTGTTCCTCATCTTATTCTAGTTGCTTTAATTGTGTTGACCTTGAAAGTAAGGTGTTGGCTTATCAGCAACATAATGCTGACTTGATCAGCGATCTCAACTAGTGCATTGAGGGAAACAAAATTTTAAAATCAAATGAAAAAGATTTTCAAGCTAAAATTGAACTATTAAACAGGCAATTGCATGAGGCTGAGATTGCTGTGCTGAATAAGGAAGATGCTATCACTTCTTATCTCAATACCATTAACAAGATAAAGAAGAAAATAGCCATAGTCGAATGTGACTATGAAACTTTGAGTCAGAAGCTCAAGAGCTATGAAAGCTCTTCATACATCATTGAGCATACGATCAGTAACGGGACTGATCTCAAGGGTAAGGGAAAAGAAACAAAATACAATCACTGTCCCCCACCGTTCTTAAATTGCTTTGTCAATTCACCATATGAAAAAGAAATTAAAGACTTTCAAGTTAAAACTCCATTTGTAATTGATCCTATTGGAATCATTTCTGATGAGGGTTCCTCATTATCTAAGGAATCTTTTGTGGAGAGAGTGGTTGAGGATTGGGTCTCTGATTCTGAGGATGATTATGATGTTTCTCCTCAAGTGTCTTGTGTTAAGAATCAGAAAAAAATTGACCTAATCTCACCAAAGATAAACATGTCTTCAAAGTTATCCAAAGCCATATGCTTTGTGAAGTCTTCACAGGATGGTGAAGCAAGTGAGTCCAACAAGACTGACAATCTTGTTTTCAGTGGGACAAAGGGTTTGGGTTTTAAGCCGGACAAGACAAAAAAAAATGCTTTTCATCAAAACAAAAAGCCTCATTCTAAACCCAAACAGTTTAATCATAAAGATAAACGAGCGTGTTTTGAGTGTGGTGCACATGGACATTATGCTAGAATTTGTCCTCATTTGATTAGAGCACAAGTTGCACCACATCGAAAACAAAATCTGAATTTTGTTAAAGAGGTCAAATCTGCTTGTCCCTCACCTCAAGTTAAACCCAAACATCCTTCACCCATCAAGTCTCAAGATAAGGGTAAACGGTTTATGGTTGATCATGATACACCCAAAATTGTTTTTGAGAAACAATCCAAGCCATCATTAGTGTATTTAAAGAAATCTTTGAGTAAAAACACTGTCTGGATGGCCAAGTCCTCTGAAACTCCTATTTCTAAACCTCCTTATAAACAAAACTCAGATGGACAATGGAATGAAATGAAAATCCTGGACTCTTTGGGTCAACCCAAGACTGTAAAGGCTTGGGTTCCCAAATTCAACTAATAATTTGTGTATGTGCAGGTTGCCCCAAATGCTGCTTTTAACAGCACTTGGATTGTTGATAGTGGGGCATCAAGGCACATGACTGGAGACATATCTCTTCTTTCAAATGTTCGTTCAATTAAAGGAGGATATGTGGCTTTTGCTGGTGAGAAAGGCGGGTTTATTACTGGAGAGGGAATTCTTTCAAATGGCCAAGTTTCATTTGACAAGGTCATATATGTGAAGCAGCTGAAGAACAATTTACTTTCAGTCTCACAGATTTGTTACAAGAAGTACAAGGTTCTGTTTGATGATTCTAGCTTCTACATTCTCAAGCAAGGCATTACCATTCCTAAAGATTGGATTCTGATGTCTGCTCCAAGAAAGCAAGATCTGTATGTTCTCAACATGGCCACAACTTCAACTACATCTTCTACAGCTTCATGCTTTATGTCAAAGGCAACAGAGAAAGATTCAATTCTTTGGCATAAGAAGATGGATCATTTGAGTTTGAGTAAGATGAATCATCTAGTTCACAACAATCTGGTTGAGGGGGTGAGTTTAAAGAACTTCAAGCTGTCTGATGTCTGTGTTTCATGCAAGAAGGGAAAGCAAACCAAGCAGTCTCACAAACCCAAAAAGTTTCATTCAATTACTGTTCCACTTGAGCTTCTCCACATGGATCTTTTTGGTCCTGTCAATCGCAAGAGCATTGCTGGAGATCAATACTGCTTAGTCATTACTGATGAGTACTCCAGATACTCTTGGGTGTTCTTTATGAAGCAGAAATCAGAAACGTTTGAATGTGTATTCTAGTTCTGGTAACTATGCTTGAATCACTGTATAAGCTCAAGGTTCGCATACTCAGAATAGATAATGGGACTGAATTCAAGAATCACAATATGGAGACCTTCTGCAATGAACGTGGAATTATTCAGCAGTTTAGTGCTCCGTATGTCCCACAGATGAATGGTGTTGATGTGCGAAAGAGCAAAAAATTAATTGATGCTGCTCGGACTATGCTTGGTGATTCCTCCCTACCGGTTCAATTCTGGAACGAAGCTGTTGCTAATGCTTGTTATACTTTGAACCGGGTGTTGATTGTGAAGAGACATGGGAAGACTTGCTTTCAATTGCTCCATAACAGAAAGCCGAATATTAAGTATCGTGAACCATTTGGTGCTCCATGCACGATGCTTAAGAAACATGAGCAAGGCAAGTTCAATGAAAAGATGGAAGAAGGCTACTTTCTTGGGTACAACACTCCAAATAAGCGAGTCTACAATGAATCAACTCACAATGTGGAGGAGTAATACCACATAGATGTTCGGAAATATTCTATGCCACCACTTGGAAAGGGTCCTGATTGGATGTTCAACTATTCCGATCTTTTTGACTCTTTCAACATGCCTTCCATGTATTCTGATGAAGATGTTGTTGTTCAGATGATGTATGATGCACAAAATGCACCTAATGAACCTATGCAACCTTCTTCAGTTCAAGTTCCAGTGCAGGCACATGATGACAGTTCAGACTCAGATGATAATCACTCATCCAGATGTTCTAGAACCAAATGTTGATAATATTGTACCTACTCTTGAGAATCTCAATATAAACAATCTTGATCCACGGGTTGAGGTTCCTGCTCATCCTGTTGGCAGAATTAACATAATTCATCCTCAAGACAATATTATTGGAAATCCGACTGATGGAGTGAAGACCAGAAATCAGGTATCTTTAGGCGGTCTTGCTGACATACTTGACCTTGCAGATGTAAACTTTTGTGCCCATTCTTGCTTTATCTCCCAAGTTGAACCCAGAACCATTACTGAAGCTTTGAAAGAATAATCGTGGGTAGATGCCATGCAAGAGGAGTTGCTGCAATTTAAGAAGCTTGGAGTTTGGCAGCTTGTTGATAGACCCAAGGTTGTAAAAGTTATTGGCACAAGATGGGTTCAACGCTGCAAACGCGAAGATCATGGCATAGTGGTATGAAACAAGGCACGTCTGGTGGTGCAAGGTTTTAGACAGACTGAAGGGATTGACTACAATGAAGTATTTGCACCGGTTGCTTGTCTTGAAGCAATTCGAATCTTTCTGGCTTATGCATCTTATAAAAAGTTTAAAGTTTATCAGATGGATGTTAAGAGTGCATTTCTTCACGGTGTGATTAATGAAGTGGTGTATGTCAATCAACCTCCCGGGTTTGAAGATCCATTACATAGTGACCAAGTCTACAAGCTAGACAAGGCCTTATATGGATTGCACCAAGCTCTACAAGCTTGGTACGAGACACTGTCTACTCACCTTCTGAACAACGAGTTCAGAAGAGGTGTCATTGACTGCACTTTGTTCATTAGAGAGATGGATGGGGTCTTGCTCTTGGTGCAAGTTTATGTCGATGATATCATCTTTGGATCCACAAATGATGTTCTGTGCAAAGAATTTGAGAAGGTTATGAAAGATAAGTTTGAGATGAGTTCCATGGGGGAGATGAAATTTTTCTTGGGATTGCAGGTGGATCAGTCTGAGGTAGGGATCTTTATTCATCAGACCAAATATGTTGGTGACATTCTGAGCCGGTTCAGTATGTTGGATGCAAAACTTGCTGGTACCCCGCTGGCTGTTAATCTTGGGATTACTCCAGATGAAAAAGGGAGTTAATTGATGCCACTCTGTATCGAGGAATGATCGGATCTCTTATGTATCTCACAGCTTCTCGTCCAGACATCATGTTTTCTACTTGTCTATGTGCCTGTTATCAGTCAAAGCCAAGGGTTTCTCATCTTATTACTGTGAAGAGGATTTTGCGTTATCTGAAGGGTACTACGAATCTGGGCTTATGGTATCCTAATGAGGATAATTTTGACCTAACTGCTTATATTGATTCAAATTATGGTGGATGCAAAAGGGTCTGCAAGTCAACATCTGCGGGGTGCCAGTTCGTCGGGAAACGCCTAGTTACCTGGCAGTGCAAGAAGCAGACATCGGTGTCTACTTCAACTTGTGAAGCCAAATACATTGCAGTTGCTAGTTGTTGCTCTCAAATCATCTGGATTCAGCAAGAACTCAGGGACTATGGGTTACAGTTTTCTAACACTCCTATATTTGTTGATAAAACTAATGCCATAGCTGTCACTAAAAATCCTGTCCAGCACTCAAAAACAAAACATATTGACATTAAATATCACTTCATACATGATTGTTTTGAACAGAAATTAATCGATGTTGTTAAGATTCGCACTGATAACCAGAAAGCTGATCTTTACACTAAAGCGTTTGACAAACCCAGATTTTTATATCTGTTATCAGGTAGTGGTGTTTTTCAAAAAGATGAAGTCATTCCTTCATCTGAATCAAACAAATGATCATTGTTTTTGTTAGTTAGTTTCTTTTGTTTTCTTTTTACTTCTTAGTATTTTTGTTATTTTTCTTTCATTTATTCAAAAACTCAAAAAGATTTTCAGTTTTAGGTTTTTAGGGGGAGAAAAAGTAGTTTAATTGAAAAACCAAAAACATTTGAAAATTTTGAAAATGAGAAAGTCTTGTTTGAGAAAGTGATGTGTTAACCAATCATGTCTTAAATGCAAAATTGAATATATAAACTGACAGCACATGGGTTTTATGATCTGATGTACTGATAGGCTGACTTTACAAAATTTATAGACTATTGGTGATTACTTAGAAAGTCTGATTTGTGGGATCCAGTTTAGAAAACTAGTTAAGGGATAAACAGTTTCTAACTCAAATCAGGCATACACCTGTTATCATAGGATCTTATGAGGTTTCCAATGATTCATGAATTCAAGTCGGTACATGTGCCATATTGCTTTGTAAAGACATAGCTGAAGTCGTCCATTCAGATGAGAACGATTGAATCACAACAAAATAAAAGTGAATCCGACTCTGTACACGTGCCATATTGCTGGGGTGCAGCCTAGCTGAAGCCGTCCATTAAGATAGGATACACTAAGAAAAATACAAAACTAAAATAAGTTCGATTCCATACATGTGCCATACTACTGGGTTGCAGCCTAGTTAAAGCCATCCATTTGTTGCAGCCTAGTTAAAGCCATACTACTGTATAGATCAAGTTGATCTTGTCAACACAGTTCTGTATACGTGCCATATTGCTTTGTAAAGACCTAGCTGAAGCCGTCCATGAGAATCTGTTGAACTTGAGAAACAAATAAAAAAGATAAATACAAAAAGAAAATAAATTGGAACCTTGTAGAACTTATGATGTTAGGTATTAATCTATGAAGAGATGAGTTATAAAATGGTTTTGACCTAGATTGATTGTCTATAATGGGTAACTCAGTCAGAAAATACGAGTGATCATTGATTGATTTAGAAACAAAGTATCTCAGGTTTAAATTGAACAAGTATATCAGTAATCGCTTCATAAATCAAATGTGTTAGAAGTATAACATTCATGAATGCTGCTTTGATGTGATCTGGTGTATATGTCATTTTCTTGAAAGGCTACTCACAAAAATATGTGCGCTTTGTTTGTTTAGTTTTAGTTGTACAATTGTTTTCATATCAGAAAAATACAAAAAGATTTTCATTTGAATTTGTTTTAAATGATCATTTGTTTGTTCGGATATTCAATCTCATCTTAATCGATCACCAAACCAGACAGATCTTCATGATGATACTCTTTTTTATGGTCAAAATGCAAATCTGAAAGTAAGTTGTGTTTTGGGTGCTGAACCTCGTTTGCCTAAATGGGTGATGCGAAAGACTCTACTAACCGAATGAATCATTTCATGCGAATGAGTTCATTCGGCTGATCCCTTGATGCGAATGGGGTCATTCGGTTGAACTCTCATCCGAATGAGTTCCCTATTAAAAGAGGCCTTTCAGCCGAATGACTCATTCTCACCTTTGTCTGAATTTCGCTCCTACTTTGTGTACTCTCTTTCGCCTGAAGCAAACACTTGCTCATCTTCTTTGTTTTTGCCCACAAATCTGCCGCATACTGATCGTTTTTCACATCTTGATTGTTACAGGTATTGTTGGGATCAATATCGTTCAATTTTGACCATAGATTGAACCCTAACTGTTCGGATTTTTGGGGTTTTAGGGTTCGAAACCGTGCAAGACCAATAACCGATCAAAATGAACTTTAATCCACTTGAAACTAGTTCTAAAACCTTAATTGGAGCTCTCTTAACTAAATGCTACCATTTTGAGGGTCTGATTTGAGATTTTGGGAGTTTGGGATTTCAAAATTTTTCGGCCCACCGAATGACGTCCATTCGCATCACAGGGTCGACCGAATGAGGAGATTCGACCGAATGAGGAGAGTCCACCGAATGAGAGCCTTTCGGTCAAAGGGTGAACCGAATGAGGTCATTCGGGCCATCTAGTCATGCGAATGAATGGTTTCAACCGAATGACTTCATTCATGTGTCATTCAGATGGCAACATTCATTCGGCCTATTTTCTCATTCACCAGAGTCTCATTCGTAGGATGTAGGTTCATTCGCACAAATTGAACACTTGGGCTAAAATTTTGATTTTGTTAAATTTCTTACTGAACTAAATTGATATGTTGTTTTTCTTTTGTGTTTTAGTATGGCAGGCTACAAAGATTTTCCCAAGAACAATATCTGTGCACATCTTGATGTTACCACGGCGAATGCCATACATTTTACAGAGATAATCACATCCAGGATATTCACAGCCATCTCTACTGTTCATGTGCCATATTTATCTCATCAGAGAGATTTCTGGAGCTCAGCTGATATTGATTATGAGGAAGAGCCTCCTGTTATCAGAGGGAGGGTCAGAGGACATGATATTGTAGTATATGCAGAGCATATCAGATGGGTTTGTGGATTTCAGGACTCACCAGATCTCCATATTACTTTTGACCGATATCTTGTTCGTGGATGTTTCATGAGATGAAAGTATGATGGGGACTTAGAAGCTAGAGTGCTGAACAAGTCCTTCCTATGTCCGCAGTTTAAGTATTTATGTCAAGTTCTTATACGTTGCCTGGGTTCAAGGCGTGGAGGATTCGATGATCTGCGAGAGACTTTGCAGTGTTTTTTAGTGACCATGGTGTTGAACATTCTCTTCAACTTCTCCGAGATGATTTTCACCCATATGAAGGAGAACGTGTACCTGAAGGGCGACAAGAAGTTCTTGATGTACCCGAGGTTTCTACAGATTATCTTCGATGCTCAAGTGTCGAATCTTCCCAAGGGTAACTCAGATATCATCAGATTAGAGCATATGACTGATATTACCCTCAACAGGGTTCTTTCTTATCGGGAAAAGGAGAGGAAGCCTCCAACTCGTCATCTGTTTGGTCACCTCCTCAATCCTGACTATGTTGCACCTATTAGGAGGAGGTGGAGACACGAGGACTCTGATTCTGATCAGGAGGATATTATTGTTCCAGGAGAAGATGATGGTGATGCTGGAGGTGGTGGTGGTGCTAGTGGTGCTGGTGATATTGATGTGAGTTCTGGTGCAGGTGTGAGTGTTGGTGTTGATGTTGGTGAGAGTGTACAGGCTGTTGATACTGGTGCTGATATTAGTGTTGATGTTGCTGCTGGTGATGTTAGCATGGGAGGTGGTACGACCTCTGCTTATGAGGGAGAGAATGTAGAGATGGAGGATGTGGTAGGTGATGATGATGCTGACTCAGATGATTATGATTCAGAGGACACTGGGCCTGAAGTTGTGACCACCTGCTTCAGATCTCAAGTAGTCTTTCTTGAGACAAGGTCTAGAGAGCAGGCCTCTGTAGATAAGGAGGAGATTAGGGATCCGTCTTTTGTTCCAGAGTTTGATTTTGATCCTATTCCTCAGACTTTTGCCACATCTACTGCTGCTGAGACCTCCTCCCCTCCAGCCAAGAGACAGAAGAGGGCCTGATTCATGTTACAGAGACGGTCAGAGTCGGCTTCTGTTGCAGCAACCACTGCTACATCCGCTACAACAGTTGCGACTTCTTCACTGACCAGATCAAGGGCAAATCCTGCACGTGTTTCTATTGCCCCTCTGACCTCATCTATGGCCACTACAACTATCTTTACTGCTGCTTCCTCTGGTCCTTCTATCACACGCTCAGATCCGTACACTATGACTGCTTCAGTTGCTGATCAGCTTAGCACGCTGAACAGTCTAGTTCTTCAGTTGATAGAGAAGAACGATGATCAGGATCAGACTATTGCTCGGCTCACATAGAGGTTTAGTTAGCAGGATGCTCTGTTGTTACAGGCTGCTGATCAGAGAGCCGATTTAAGAGCCAGATCTACTGTTTTAGAGGAATGATTGCTCAATTCTACGGATGAGCACAATCAGCTGGCCCTGACTGCCGTTGGATTCAATGACATGATTTTGGCTCTTGAGGCTAAAAACTTGCGTCTTGCAGAGCAAGTTGAAAGCCTCAAGGATTCCACGCCGAGGATTAAGGGACAAGGAAGATGAAGAAGACGAAGAAGAGGAAGAAGAGTCTGATGAGGAGAAGGTGGATTATAATAGTACAGATGATGACTCTGGTGATGATGATTATGGTGCTGGGAGTGTCTCTGCAAGTTCCTCCAGTGCAGGAGAGCCAACCCCACCCACCGAGATCAGAACCAAGACCAGCCACGATAGAGCTGCCAAGCCGCCTCAGAGTCAAGAAGAAGAGCCTAAGGCAACTGAAGAGGTTGATGCTATGCCTGTGAGACGTACTCTGGATGAGAAGTTGAAGATGATTTTAGACGCTCAGGGCATCAATCAACACTCTGTCAGCTACGACAAAGAGGAAGGGGAGATCATCCACTGCCTCTCGAAAGAGCAGATTGCAGAGTTATTCAGGTTGAATCTGGATGAAGTTGTTTTGGATGATGATGCTGTTCCCATTTTTGATCTTCCTACTCCAGAGGTTTTTGATGATGTTGATGAGGTAATTCTTGAGGATCTTACAGAGGAGGAAAGCACAAAGTACACTTCAGCTGAAGAGGAGCTGCCTACTTTTGTAGATCTTTTCGGTCTACATACTGAGGAGGAATTGAGCAGAAAGATAGGCGAAAAGGTCAGTGGCAACGAGTCTTCAGCATAAGACATTCAGGAGAAGAAAGAGGAATGGGCAGCTTATTGGGAAGTATTGAAGAAAGACAGTGTTCCACCGATGCCAACTCAGCGCACCAAAGTATACAGGACCAAGGATACAAGTCCGGCGGTCAGATTCTGAGTTGGGCATATTTTTATGATCTGCGATGTTATGCAGTGAAGAGAGAGAAGGGGATCCAGTACTTCCGTTTTCCCCATGACTTCAAGACGTTGGCAGGATTCGAGGTTAACCAGTTTGCACATCTGAAGATGCTATATTGTGAGGATTCAGGGATGTCATCCTGGTTTGCGAGGCAAATCCAGTTCTAGTACAGAAAGAGATGGGTTAACTTCAAGCCACAGCAACCAGAAAGGTATTACCAGCCGGAGATTGATGCCAACACCCGCAGACATAAAGTGATCCTGAAGTGGCTGCCTCCGAACGTCATGAAGAAGATTCCGTTACGGAAGATGCGTCAAGACTTCTTGGACAACTTCCGATGGTTGTATTATGACGGGAGGACTGCTGAGGATGTGATCGCGCTATGCAAGGATAACACATGGGATACCGTTCGTATCTTTGATCCTATGTGGCTGACTAATCTGTCGCTAGAAGACGTGAAGACTTTATACAGATATTAGATATTCTTTGATGTTGTGCATATGGAGCAGGCGCTGCAGTATATGAGAGTCATCTGGCTATGCTTCCCGTTTGATATACATGCCGGCTCTGACTGGAAGGCACTTTCAGAAAAGTTTTTGAAGACTGGAGCTGACAAGTAGGAAATAGGTCCAAGGGGGAGTTTGTTGATGCAATTAATGTCCCTAGTTCTGTATCTTGTATGTCTTTAATTATGTAAAGTTCATATTAGTAATGAAATCGGCTTTTCTGTATTGTTCGTATATGTTTAATTGAGTTTAATATGTTTAACTATGTTTGACTTTGACTATGTTACGTACCCATTTGTGCGAATGGCTCTTACAAATGAGTCCTTTCGCACAAATGAACGCCTAGCGAATGGTTGAGGCGAATGAATGAGTCACTCGCATGAATAATTCGGTTGACCAGCCCATTCGGCTGAGCCTTTCGCCCGAATGAGTGCTTCGCACCATTCATTCGGCCGAATGAGCTCAGTCTATATATAGGACTGCAAACAGAATGTTTCAATAACTTTTATCTCACTTCTCTGACCCCTGAGCACCCCCTGTCATTCTCCTAGGGTTTTGAGCCGCCTCTCCCTGTCCAACTTCGATTCTCACCCCGTGGTGCATCGATTTCGATCAAAACGTTGATTCTACATCATCGGGTGGCGATACTGGCACTTGGCACACAGAATAGGATTCCTCACTATTCAAGGGCCTACCGAGCATAATCCGCAAGGAACCGAGTTGTTTCCGAGGGTTTCTTAGGTCCCTTCCTTCCACATCCCGTGCAGTGTTTGCAGGGAGTGTTAGCAGCGTGATGATACTGGCACTTGGCACACAGAGGATACGTGCACGTGTAGGGTTTCTTGTGAAGGTTTTGTGGTGCAACAGCTACCTGGTTGAGTGGAGCGGCCATCGTATAGTTCTTGATGATCTTTTGCTTTTTATTGGGGTGGTAAGCATCCTTCTTTGTTGATTCTTCCTTTGCCTTTGCAGTGTCATCTTCTTTCTTTAGAGTTCCAGAAGCTACCATCACGTCAGTAAGTTTGCTATACAAGCTGATAGCTGACTCCAATGTGACAGGGTTTGCAGCAATGACCAAACTCTGTATGCAGGCAGGTAGTCCACCTACATACCTGTTTATTCTTTTCTCCAGAGTTGGTACCATGTCTGGCACCAATGCTAAATCGTGATAACGAGTAGTATAACCCATGTGATCCGCTCCTTTCATCACATGGTTTGATAGTTCTGTCTCCATTCTCTGTAGCTCGTTCTTTGGAGAGAATTCATTCCTCAGCAGAGTCTTGAAAACTTCCCATGGCATTGCTATTGCCTCTTCTCTTCCTCTGGCCTTAATTTGTGAGTTCCACCATGTTAAGGCTCGCTTGCTAAATGATCTTGCAGAACAACGAACTTTGTGGTGCTCTGTACAACTGCTAACGTCCAGAGTAGTCTCGATCTTCTCAATCCCTTGGATTAAACCAACGGATCCCTCAGTACCGCTGAAACTAGGCGGCTTACAACCTACGAAAGACTTGTAGGAGTAGTTAGATGCACTGCTAGTATTCCCACTGGCCTCTCCTGATGAATGTATGGAGTTGTTACAGTTGTTCTGGATCCGGTGGATCATATCTAGTATCACCTCTTTTAGTTAGTTAGTCAGCTGATGGCTCAGTAGAGTTGCCAAGGCAACAGTAGCAGGATCCAGCGCCTCATTCGGGTCCTGATGAGGTGGAGTGTGTGGGGTAGGAGGAGGTGGCAGTGGCGGTGGTGGTGGAGACATAAGAGGAGCTGGTCTTCTGGGCTGCATTCTAAACACAACCGAAAAGACATCAGTTACTGCAATGATCGAATGCAGAAGAAACAATGCAAATAAATTCCTAAGTCCTAAGCTCTCTACATGAAGGGTCCCTAAGTTATAGTCTAGGCCAAACCAGTTTAATAAATGACCTATGTTTCTCTATAACCATGGCTCTGATACTAATCTGTCACACCCCGAGCCGACGGGCCGGATCGAGTGTCCCGTCGGGCAGAATGGTGCCGGGGCGCGATATCGGGATGATTATCAAAGTGATCAGACTGTTTACATTGCGCATGATAATAAATGAGAAAGCACTAACGAAATAAAATTAAAAAGTTAAATTACATCAGTATCGTTCGTAACTTAACAATGTAAATCTACAATTCAACATCATAATTCATCTATCTTGTATCTGCACAAGATATACAAAAGAATTCATATAATGATGTTGAGAAATATGCACGTTTAAAAATACTAGGTACTCTATCTGGGCACCCTAGTAAATAGCACGAACTCTTAATTAACATGTTTGTCATCTGAGAAGTCATGCAAAAAGATCAAGTCAACACATGGTTGGTGAGTTCATATTGTTTTATTTGAAAATGAAATTGTACAAACATGACCGAATGACAACCTTAACCTCACCAACAACCACCTATGCTATCCAGTCAAGTATGCTAATATATAGGGCATACATAGGGTTTTGCCAGCCGCCAGCCCACCACATACCAAACCGTATAACGTATTGTTGTCAGTGATTATTAAGCGTTTCATTCCTCATCCTCAACACACCAGTTCTTAGTTCTTAGTTCTTAGTTCTTGTTAGTTTCACAAATATGGAAATCGTCTTGATTCCTTAAGCTCATCACAAATACATGATCAACCATAGCATTTGTAGAAACATTAAACTAAATGTTTAAGTAAATAAATAAATAAACATTTAATAAAAATATAAGACCTAATGATTGGGCCTTGGTCATACTCGAGTAGACTAGTCTAGCAATCAAGGTTCTTAGTAGTTGAGGAAACCTATAAATATCATCAAACATGCGACCTATAATCAATCAGTCTAGCTAGGACATCTTTTGATGTATATGATTTTATAGTTCGTCTAGATCGTCCATGTTCGTTCTTGTTCGTATAGATCGTTAGTTCTTTGGCACATGTTATCTTTGAATATTTCCCAGACATTCCTCTGTAAATAGATCATCGAAAACAATTCTCCGTACTAGTTCTTTAGTTCTTTGAAAATAGATCGTTGCATACATTTCTTAGATCCTTAGTTCTTTAGACACAGACCGTTGAAAATAGTTCTTTGATTTACATCGTTAGTTCTTTGAAAACACACCATCGAAAATAGTTCTTTGATTTAAAATAGTTATCTACTCATGATGAATATATAACCCATTTTGAAAACCTGCAAATAGATGACCTAGACAAAATCTAGGTTAACAATTATACATGTAAAACATATTTGAAGTAACAACATTTAAGTAATTATAATCCCAGGAAAATAATCTACGCATGCTTCTCAGCCGCCCGTTTATAAAACAAAAATGTTTAGAAAAGGGGCAATGAACTCACCCGTGTTGCTATGCAATGAATCACAAAAGATATGCGCGCTCGTTGATTGTAGATTAAGTGTCTTCAGTACCCGTGTTGATTTATTATGATTCGAATACGATAAGTGTCGGAATATGACGTATATAGGATTTTGATCTCGGTGTGCGACTATGTGTCCTACATACTTGCTAATGTTTTTCTATGTTTCTCTAACTATTCTATGCTATATCCCCTCTATGAATCCATATCCCTTAGTGAAACATCACAACTAAACCTTATTTATATAAGGTTTATATTACATCCTTTGTAATTTATCCTTACGTTGCAAAATATTAAGTTTAAGAAATCATTTAATTTTATTTTAAAACATTTTAATAAGGAAATTTATAAATCATTTCACTTTAAATAACACATAAAGTTTTTTTAAAGAAAAAAATAAGTTAACATGTTAGAACTTAAGTTAATCTCACTTGATTAACTCTAAGTCCTTCATTAGTTCTTTCATTACAACATTGTACTTTGTTTGTCTTTGTGTATAACTTACTTTAGATTGTTCAACTTGAACTATCTGAGTTAGTTATACATTTGCATAAAAATCAGTAAGGATTGAGTTTTAACAAGTGTAGTCAACCCATATATACTTATCTTGTTTCTTGATCTTTAAATAATTCTCATCTTGTTCTTCTAGTTCTTTGAACTCATAACTACTCGTCGTGTTATCCTTTAACACAATCTAGCACTTAGAGAGTTAATTTATTAATCCCCCAATGCTACTAAGTTAGTACTTATGAACCTTATATTTTTGCTTAGTTCTCGATTGCGCATACAAGACTATTGTTAAAATTAATGTTATGTTCCTTGGTTTTCCTTGATAAAAGCTTTAATGCTTAAACTCAAGTACTTGTTCAAAACATATGATAGTTCTATAAAAATTTTAGTGTTAAAAAAACTTCAACATTTTTGAAGGACAAGTTCGGTTAACATCACATATAACCACATGGGTCATTATGGAATGTCACCAACTTCTTTTAAGGTTTTCTTATACATATTCAGGAACTAGAACATACAAAACATTTGTTTATATGTTAATATAGTTTAGGAAAAACTTATGCTTGAAAACCTTTAAGATCGAGAAATGCAAAACCGGTTCTCACACCATGAAAACCCTAATGGCTCATAGTCAACTAACCCATGTTCAAACCATTGTCCCGACCTCATTTCTTGATCTTTTTGGATGATTCCAAGCCTAAACTACTTGGATTAAGGTTAAGTGGTAGTATCGACATGCATCCCAACTAATATCGATGGTAGTTGCTAAATAGTATCGACAACAGTTCCTGATTACCTTCGAAATTACAGTTTTGATGTTCCTAGGTTCGACAGCCCTTAGGGCCAACGATTCTACTAATATCGATGAATTCACCTGACCTGGGATTTGGAGAGGGTAGATATTAATAAGTTCGAAGGGAACCCCATCGATTCTAAAGGGTCGAACTTAGCATTATCGATGCATGAAGTGGTTGTTTGAAGATCATCTGTCTATACTAGTAACCGATTTTTTCTTGTACCGATACTGATGTACTTAGCCCAAAATCGAGTTTAACTGGTTCAAGATTCAATCTAGTGTATTCCTTAGTCCCCTAACTTGTTTTAGTAGAAGATCCTGGGGTTTTTAAGCTTCGAAATCGGCTGGAAACAAGCTGGATTCTAGTGAAACTCACCCCAAACAGTAGAAAGCTGAAATCAGCCCGTTCTAGCTCGTTTTTGATCCGTTTTTGGTGATTAAAGGCTCTATTTCTTACTCTAAACACGATCTACACGTTTCCTCGGTCGTTTGGTACCAAATTCGCCCTATTTGGTGAAGATTTTAGTGAGAAAAGTGGGTTTTTTTAGAGAGAGGATTCTAGATGGCGAGATGAACGAATTTTTGGAGAGAGAGTGGGTTGGTGTAGGTGGTTTATGACATTTAATGCCATATTAAATGCCTTTCACGCTCGGTAACATTCGGCTCGTTCGGTTTCGCTCAGTTTCATGTAGAAGTGTCGGTTTTTGGTCGTTTTCGTAACGAAACATGACGATTTTGAAAATATAATTTATAAATTTAAATTAGGTGTTAATTCCTAATAAATTAACTAACTATCTTTTATTTATTTTTAAATTTCTAAAAACATTTAATTTATCTGTTTAATCGAATCATATAGTTTTCGCGCGTATTCGTTCGGATCGTCATCCGTACAAACACGACGACAAATATACTTTTCGATTTGATTTTCTAATTAATTGACATCATTCAGAACGTTAAACTTACAGATATATTCGTACACGTCGTCACCTGCATGAATAATCCGTCATTTTAGTGTTCACGTAACGGCGTCCATTATGGTTTTGTTCTCTACAACTCACATACGTTTATACGTAATAAAATCCTAACTAACATTCACATAATAGTTCTATGTTGTCAGATATGTTTCTGACTGTTAAATCATGAATTTACATTCTCATTCTGAAATGAGCCTGTAATAGTTATGTATTAATCATCAAATGATAATAGCTTACATGAAATACACATAGTTCGTACATAATCTACTGTACACATTACTGTTCCGGCTATGGTTCCAGCACCGATGTTACATGTCTCGTTTCAATAAGTTTGCCGTCGGCTAACTATATTGTGTACTTAATGTCTAGTGGTGTTGGGGATATGTTAGGCAACTGGCTAAATTCGCTAGACACGAAACTCCTATCGGCACCGGTATCAAATAAAACAGAAGCATAAACATGCTTCAAAATAAGGTACCAGTCATGATGTTCGGGTCATCCTTTGCTTCCCTTGACCTATTGACGAATTCCCTGCCCTTTGCCGTGTTGCCCCCTTTTTTGAATTGCGGGCAATCTCTGCGCATGTAGCCCGGATTTTCGTAGGTGAAGCATCAACTATGCGTGTCCGGAGCATTGACGTTTAGGTTATCTCGGCAGCCGTTACACTTGGGGTAGTTACCCTTGTACACCCCTTTTCCTTGGGTGTCTTGGTGAGTGGCTGTGAAGACCTTGACTAGCGCAGGTCTGTGTTGCGAGGACTTTTGTGGTGCGTAGGCTCGGTTGTTAATGGGTCCCCACTAACGCTTGTAGTCAACTTGTTGTTTCACATGTTCGTCCCTCTTGGACATTTTCCAGTGTGCTACCGCCTGATCAGTCAGGCGAAGAACCAAACGGATTGTTGGATGGATGAGGGTGGGATCAGCTGCAGTGACTATGCTCTGGATTTGTTCTTGAAGTCCACTGATGTATTGTTCGATCATCTTATACTCTAGGGTCAGCATTCCCTGGGCATAGCTTGCACAACTTATGACATCGAGTTGTAACTGCTCGATCTCGGATTCTTCCATCTTGTGGACTCAAAAATCCACCTCCAGCTTCTTGATTTCGTTGTGAGGGCAATATTCCTCTTTCAGCATTCTCATGAACTCTTACCACGACATGGAGTTTGTAGTTTCTAGTCCCAATGTCTGGACATGAGAGTTCCACCATGTAGTTTCCGGTTGCGAATTTCACCTTGTTCTCCTCTGAGCAGTCGCACATAAAGAATACAGACTTTGCTTTCTCTAACCATCAAAGCAGTCCCATTACTCCTTCAGATCCCTTATAGGTGTGGGGATGGCAACTATGAAAAGTCTTGAACGAGCATCCCTTTGTTCCGTTTTGTGATCCTGAGTTTCAGCAATCAAGTTTACGTGTTAGTGTTCGCGTTTCGTTTGTTACGTGATTTAAAATGATATAAGTTTGATTACCATTGTCATTCCCGCTGGATTCACTCTGGATGTGGGCTGCGTAATACCCAGCAATCGCCTTGTTAACATGGCATTCGACCATTGCTTTGACTGTCGCTGACCCAATGGCTCGATTGTTGGTTCGCACGTAAGTTCCTGGTCCCGCCATTTGTTCGTGTCAATATACAATAAAGATTGGTATGTTAGTTAATGTTATAACTAAGTGAGATTTAGTGTTCATAAAAACACAATGTTTGCAAAAAAATAATATTTGATTAATGACTTTCAAAAGGATTACAAAGTGATTTTCAACTCAAATGTTGCAATCCAAAATAGTTGTACGGGCACAACCCGCCCATCTATGTTCATAGTACGAAGAAATTAAACATCTATCTCTGGTTAGGCGACGAGATAGTGCAAACTGAGCCCCCACTATCTGTCAGTCCTTCCTCCTCCTCGAAAGGGTCCTCTTTCTCGTCCTTAAAGGGTTTTTCTTCCTCCTCCTCAGGCGCCGGCTCGACTGGCACCTGTGCTGCTATAGTCTCGACCATAGCTTCTAATGCTGCTGCTCTGGCCTCAGCTAACCCAAGTCTTGCCTCGGATACTTCCACTCGTGCTTTGACGTCACGCAACTGTGCTTCTAATGTATGCACAGTATCGACCTGGTTATTGTGGAACAAGTCGGTGTCGGATAGCTCCTCCTCAAGTTGTGCCACCCTCTAGGTGGTGTGGTGCTCTCCCTCTAGCAACCCAGTGATGGCTACCGTGACACATCTCATGCTACGGATCTCCCGATCCATAGTTGCGAGATAGGCCGCAAATGCTTGATCGAGAGGGTACCATAGAGCTGGTAGAGTAGGTAAACTATAGCTGCTACCTGGTTTCGGTGGTGGGGGTACATGCTCCCCACGTATCCATCCTCCGATCACGTCGAAGTACCAACTCCAATCCTATGTGTGGCTGCGAGAGCGAACATGCATGATCTCGCCGGTGACAATCTAGTCGGCCTAAGGCACCATGCGCCTTAGCTTCCTGTCTTCTGGCGCAAGAGTCTCTTCAGCATGTCTCTTTTCTAGGTTGCGATTCCCGTTGTTGGCTATTCCTGTTAATTATGTTATGATAAGTAAGTATACAGTGCAAAGTTTAAGTGTAGTGTCTAAGTGTAGGGCTATGGCTATAGTCTAAGTTTACTACATTAAAATCTAGTTCTCTATTACCAAGTCTCTAATACCAGTATGTCACACCCCCAAATTACCACATGCAGCGTCATGCCGCTAGGTGAGACGTGGCAGGATCCGATTCATCGGTCATATAGAACCACTCTATATGCAATTGAAACTACGTGGACATATTATAAATATCCCAAAATGAGTTTAAAAGTTATCACATCGGAAATTAGAATAATTGTTCGGAAGCTTAAACATAAGAAAAATTGTGTAAATATGATAACATAAGTTGTTCAGATAAATATTTATGCATGCAAGACTCTCTTCCTGTAACTTCTTGTGCATACTAGCGTTGTGCATTTTAATTACCTGAGAATACATGCTAAATCGTGTCAACATAAAGTTGGTGAGTTCTCAGTTTTAATTAGTATTAGTAAAACAGTTTATGAGATATATATACTGGCATGTTAAGTTGTAGACCACATGTCCCGAGTGTATGTGTTGCACCATTACCGAAACCAGACTGTTAGATGCCTCCGCCGTGTCTATTGTAGAAAAATGCCAACGGGCCGATATTACGCTCGTCCTGACCGCCAGTCAGAGCTGTCATCAAACGTGGTTTGTCAGACCCAATAGTACTATCCAATAACGCCTCGTTCGTGTTTAACTAACGGTAAGGCTTTGTGAGGAATTTGTTACTATATAAGCACACTCAAAAATGTTTGAACAACGTACCAATAATATATCTAAAATATTTTGCAGTGTATTCTCCTCAATTTAAGTAAAACAGTTAAGATGGAAAATGCGACCGTAAACTCACCAGAGTTGTGTGGTTGCGTTGTTTCTGTGAACTGTTTGCTCTTAACTGCCACCTATATCACATAGGTATCGTAAGTTCGTGTTCGTGTTCGACACTTCCCAGTTGTCGTGTTTGACTATGTTTGACCAGTTGACCATGTTTGACCATGTTGACTCGACGACCCATTGGTGACTTGTTTAGTTCATTGATGTGTTGCAAAACACATCATTTTATATGGTTGATTTTGGTAGTTTCTGTACATACTTATTCAGTTTTGTAATTGTTTTTAGCTGGTGCTTCACAATATTGTAAATGGGTGCTTGCAGGTCACAAACATACATATTTGACACAAGAATGCAAAGAAACGAGCTCCCGGGAGGGCGACGACGAGTCTGTAATTGAAGAGAACAAGAAAACAACCTGTCGCACTACGAGACAGGTGGAAAAGACCATTTTACACCTGACTTAATCATTGGGTTGACCCGACTAATTTGTCGGTTTATGGAACAATTCGCGCTACGCGAGGGGTGTTGCTGGGGCCGTCGCGGTATGCGACACGAAGAAAAAATCAAAAAATTCGTTTTTGATGTACTAAAACGGCTGAGGAGAGTTTTCGAGGGTTAGACACGATTGGGGACGAGCATAGGAGGCGACCAAGAAGGCATGGAAGACAATTAAGGCAAGAATCATCAATCCGAAGCCCTAGGATCGATTATCGAAGGGTGTACAACGATCGGTTTCTATTCATTTCTTGTGTTGTCCATTGAATGGTGTTTAGTATTAGGTTTTGGACTAGATCTTTTCAGTTTTTTTGAAATGATTGTTGGCTAAAATATTAGAACTACCTAGGCTTTGAATGATTATGCAATTTTGACATTTGTTTTGGTGGATTCTGGAACAATGTTTGTGATTATGAAATGACATAACAATTCGGTTTTGAATCTTGGATGTGTATGAATATTTAGATATGTTTTTGATACAATCAGTTATTCCTCATACGCTTTGATGAATGTCTTTCGTAACATAGGTACATGTTAGATCAATTACTTTGTGTTTAGGATATGTCATTGATGGTTTGGGTAACTTGTGAAAGAAACTCATAAAATCGGTAGTTTCACACCTTGAAGGCATCTTAGTGGACATCTTTGATAAAGGTTGAAGATACCCGAGGTTGTTTGTAAGTTAATAATTCAAGATCCCAGTTTCACAATTAGTTCCATAATCAATCTAAAAAGTGTTAAGCATGTATATGATTCACCCCTAGGTAGTAACTTCATCATTGTTACTTATTGATTCACTTTTTGCTATTTAGTCTTAAATCGGTTTTAGGTCATTTATTTCGTTGTAGTTTAAATTTAATTATTCAGCAAAACCCCCTTTCTAATAATACTTTTAATTAAATAAACTTTTATAGATAAGTCATAGAGTCTAGTTAGTATTTTCTGTAGAAGTCTGTGGGTTAGAATCCGGACTTGCTTTTGCTTTACTAGTTTCGATAAGTTCACTTGCCTGTCAGTAGTTTAGTTTTAGAGAGTCTATAGTATTACTTAGTGTTTAGATTAGTTGTGATTTTGTTACTTTTAATTAAACTACTTTGTGCACATTAAGTTTTTGCCGCCGTTGCCGGGGACTTCTTAGTCGATAGTGCTCACTAGTTTTCTTTTCTTATCTTCTCTGTGCATATGTGTGTTTAGTTTATTTTCAATTATATTTTATTTTGTTTTTTTTATTTATTTCAAATTAATTTTTCTTTATTTGTAGGTTTGGTAGTGCATGTCACACTTACGCTCACAAGGACTGCCACCTGTGCTTTCATTGCCATTAAGGAGTGATTCACGAGAGTTTTCAGATGGTTCTACTAGCGAGGTAAGTGCTTCTACTCCCATTTCTGCTGATTTTTCTGAGTGCACACCATCATCATCATCATCATCATCATCTAGTTCTTCTACCCATTCTAGCCCCCGTCCTCATCTAGACCCACCTATGGCAAACCGTCGCACCGTTCATCAGCAATCCACCGAGGGTTTCACGAGACATAATAATCCCATTACTGTGCCAAGCATCACGAATTAAAATTCATGGCAGATACCCTCGTACATCATGACTGCCATTAACACTTCATAGTTTGGTGGTCATGATGATGAGGATGCTCCGGCACATCGCCTTACTTGCATTTGTGGTACTTTCAATCTTCAAGGTGCCACTGAAGATGCTATCTTTCTGCAGCTATTCCCATTTTCGCTTGCGGGAAGGGCCGCCACTTGTCTTGACTGTCATGCACCTGGATCATTCATGACATGGGGCAGTCATAGGGATGCATTCCTTAAGAAGTACTCTCCACCTGCCAGGGCAGCCTTGGTGATGAGATCCACTCTTTTCGTATGGCACGTGATGAGCCATATAACCTTGCTTGGGAGAGATTCCAGAATTTGCTTAGCAGATGCTCCCAGCATGGTCTTCCTGATTAGGCCCTTGTAGAGAAATTCTACAATGGGCTCACTTATGAGACCTGGGCTAGTTTCGATACATCTGCTGGAGGTCACCTTGTGGGTAAGAGGGATTTGGCTAAGCGTAATAACATGTTTGAGAGCTTTGCTCAGGCTGAGTATGATCAGGAGTCTGCTAATAGGAATTCCACTCTTATCATTAGTTCCTCCTCTTTTCAGCGAGGGCAGTTAACCATGTCAATGTGGACACTAGTGTGGCAGCTGCTCTCGAGTCCTTGTTGAGAGATGTGAAGGAGTTCAAGATGAAGGTGGATAGGTGTGAAATTTGTAGGGGTGGTCATGCCACATCTGAGTGTTTAGTGGCTAACCACGAGCATGTTGATTATTTAGGAGGTCAGGGTAGGGGGCAACACTAATCCTTTCAATAACTCGTATAATCAAAATTGGAGAAACCACCCGAAGTTCAATTAGCGTTCTTCCGGTCATCCCCCTGGTTTCCAATCTGGGTTAACTCATAACCAGGAGCAGGGTCATTCATCGGTTAGAAATCTGAGTCACACATCAGGAGGGGGTAGTAGTAGCGGTGCTGGTGGTGGTAACATGAGTAGGATTGAGGAGTTGTTGACCCAGCTGGTTGCTAAGGATGCTACTACTCAGAAAACCCTTGTTGAGCATGACATTTTGTTGAAAAACAAACAATATGCTTTTCTTGATCTTCAAAGATCAGTTGGTGACATTGCCAAGCGTTTGGATGAGAGGCCCCAAGGCCAGTTTTCAGGTAGTACCCAGCCTAATCCAAATGCTCATGTAAAAGCAGTTACCACTCGGAGTGGTAAGGATGGTGAGAAAGCCGATCCGCTGGTTGAGTTGGATGAGGAGGAACTGGTGGATGAGAAGATAGAGATGGAGACTCTTGGAGGGGAGCACATGAGGCCATGCCCAGCAAGTACAGCACCGAACAGTGAGTCTCCTGTAGTGGAGCCAGTTCAGAAGAGGCCGGTTGAGGTTAAGCCTGATCCTAAGATTGATCATTCACGTCTTCCATACCCTGCTCGCTTAGCTCATCAGAAGCATAATAAGGAGTATGGTCATTTTCTTGACATGTTCAAACAGTTGCAAATCAATCTTCCTTTCATTGAGGCTCTTCAACATATGCCTATTATGCCAAATTGTTGAAGGATTTGTTGAAGAGGAAGGATCGATTAGGGGACTGTCTAATGTTCCATTGAGTGGAGGGTGTTTTGCGGTGATTCTGAAAAAGCTATCGGAGAAATTGACAGATCCGGGGATCTTCACAATCCCATGTCTGTTTGGTAGTGACACTCAGAGACACGCATTGGCTGATTCAGGTGCTAGAATCAATTTGATCCCTTATTCTTTATATGAGAAGCTAGCACTTGGAGACCTACTTCCGATGCGCATGAAGCTTTCTCTTGCTTACCGGACGGTCAAGTGTCCAAGGGAATTTGTTGAGAACTTGCTAGTGAAGGTGGATAAATTTGTGTTCCTCATGGATTTTGTGATTCTTGATATGGAGGCCGATGAGAGTGTTCCTATCATTGTAGGTCGTCCTTTCTTGCGGACTGCTAATGCCATCATTAATGTTTTTGATGGGAAGCTCACTCTTAGAGTGGATGATGAGACTGTGCCATTCGAGGTTGTGACGTCTATGAGACATTCGGGTGATCAAGATACTTCATAAATTCTTTCATGTCACACGTAGATAGGTGTCTTGAGTATGTGTGTGGGGCTGATTTGGTAGTTGAGAGTAGTGAGAAGGAGGTAGAGATGATTGAGGAGAGTGTGTCGGTGATTTCTGAGGTGTTGGAGGTTGATGAGTTGAGAGAGGAGAGTAGGAAACCTTTTGTAGAGTCACAACCCTCTTCTGAGTTTAAGGTTTTACCCTGCCATTTGGAGTATGCATTTTTAGGTGAGGATTCCACTCTACCTGTTGTGATCTCTTCTATGTTGAGTAAGGAGGAGAAGAGTCGGTTGCTTGATGTGCTGAAGGTTCATAAGAGTGCTATCGCTTGGAGACTCTAAGATATCTAAGGCATTAGTCCTGCTTATTGCACACATTGCCTACTCATGGAAGATGAGTATAAGCTGGGTGTACAACCTCAGAGGCGTTTAAATCCCAATATGCAAGAGGTTGTGAAGAAGGAAGTGTTGAAGTTGATGGATGTGGGCTTAATTTATCCCATTTCTGATTCATCATGGGTGAGCCTGACTCAGGTTGTGCCTAAAAAGGGAGGGATGACAGTCATCACGAATGAGAAAACGAGCTCATTCCTTCTCGCATGGTCTCGGGGTGGTGAGTATGCATCGATTATAGGAAACTTAACGATGCCACCTGGAAGGATCACTTTCCCCTTCCATTCATTGACCAGATATTGGAGCGTTTGGTAGGCCAGTAGTTTTACTGCTTCTTAGATGGCTTTTCTGGGCATTTCCAGATCCCCATTGCACCAGAGGATCAGGAAAAGACCACCTTCACAGGCCCCTATGGCACTTATGCCTATCGTCGCATGCTATTCGGGTTATGCAACGCTCCAACTACATTTTAGAGGTGTATGGTAGCTATCTTTCAGGATATGATAGAGTCATCTATTGACCTTTTCATGGATGATTTCTCGGTTTATGGTAGCTCGTTTGATTCTTGTTTGGTGAACTTGGAGAGAATGCTTAAGAGATGTGTGGAGACCAATTTGATGTTGAATTGGGAGAAGTGTCACTTCATGGTGACCAAGGGGATAGTGTTAGGACAAAAGATCTGTAGAGCGGGCATTGAGGTGGATCAAGCCAAGATAGAGACCATTAATAAACTCCCACCACCTTCTAGTGTGAGATGCATTAGGAGTTTACTTGGTCATGCGGGTTTTTATAGGCGACTCATTAAGGATTTATCAAAAATCATCAGGCCTATGACCCATCTTCTAGAGAAAGATGACCCATTTGTGTTTGATGAGTAATGCATGAAGGGATTCTAGTTTTTGAAGGAGAAGTTAGTGAGTGCCCCCATTCTAGTTGCCCCGGATTGGAACTTACCATTTGAGCTCATGTGTGATGCTAGTGACCAAGCAGTTGGGGCGTTTTTAGGGCAAAGGCGAGAGAAAAACTTTCATCCCATTTACTATGCTAATAAGACTCTTAATGATACTCAAGAGAATTATACCACCACCAAGAAAGAGCTTCTAGCGGTAGTGTTTGCCTTTGACAAATTCCGGTCATATCTTGTGCTTTCTAAGACCACCTTTTTTACCGACCATTCGGCATTTAGATTTCTTTTCGCAATGAAAGATGTCAAACCCCGTCTCATTAGGTGGATTCTTTTACTTTCGGAATTAACATAGAGAATAAGGACAAGAAAGAGGCGGAGAATGTGGCAGCTGATCATCTCTCCCGATTGGAGGCTCCGGAAAGGAGTGAGATTCGTGAGGAGGAGATAGGAGATATGTTCCCTCACAAGGTGATTGATTTTGTGGAGGCGTAGAAGCAAGGTATGCCATGATTCACCGATTTGGCAAATTTTCTTGCTCATGGAGTGGTGATTGAGGGTATGACCACTCAACAAAAGAAGATGTTCTTTCAGGATGCGGGTAAGTACATTTGGGATGACCCGTATCTATATCGTGTAGGAGCAAATCGAGTGCTTAGGAGATGCTTGAGTAGGAAGGAAGGTTTAGAAATTCTTAAGCATTGTCATGAGGGTTTGACGGGTGGTCATCATGGTTATCATTCCACCGCCCAAAAGGTCTTTGATTACGGTTTCTATTGGCCTTTGGTGGTGAAGGATGCACTTGAGTTTGTTAAGAAGTGTGATCCTTGTCAACGCATCGGTAACATCTCATCAAAGGATGAGATGCCTCAAAACCCCATCCAAGTTTTGGAAGTGTTTGATGTGTGGGGCATCGATTTCATTGGACCATTCCCTATGTCCAAGGGGAATAAGTACATACTTATGGTGATAGATTACGTGTCCAAGTGGGTTGAGGCTCAAGCTTTGCCAACTAATGATGCCCGAGTGGTTCTTAGGTTTTTGAAGAAGTTGTTTAGCCGGTTTGGAACTCAATATTACTTATTAGTGACTGTGGCACGCACTTTTGTTACACCATGCTAGAAAAGACTCTACAACGCTACGGGGTCACTCATCATTTGGAGACCACATACCATCCACAAACAAGCGGTCAAGTGGATAATGCAAACTGAGGAGTGAAGAGAATTCTTGAGAAGACTGTTTGGAAGAGACGGAAGGATTGGTCCGACAAGTTAGCCGATGCATTGTGGGCATTTAGAACGGCCTACAAAACACCTTTAGGCACCACACCTTACATGATCGTCTATGGCAAAGCATGCCATCTTCACGTAGAATTGGAACACAGAGCTCTTTGGGCTCTCAAGACGGGAAACCTTGATCTTACCATGGCGGTGAGGAAACAGTACTTTCAAATCCATGAGTTAGAGTCCCTTCGTGATGCGGTTTATGCACAATCTTTAAGTATCAAAAAAAGGCAAAATCTTTGCATGACCGAAAGTTGAAAGGATTGAAGGAGTTCAAGAAGGGGGATCGGGTGTTGCTTTACAATTCCTGATTGAAGTTGTTTGGAGGAAAGCTTAAGTCCAAGTGGACGGGTCCTTACATTGTTGAAGAGGTATTTCCCTATGGCACCGTTGAGTTACAGAATGAAGTGGATGGTAACATGTGGATGGTGAATGGCCATAGGTTGAAGCATTATATCGGAGAACCGGTGGACGAAAGCTTTCCTCGAGGGATTCTAGGGATGAAAACCCAAGTGTAAAGTTTGTAAGTTGAAAGTTTTCAAGTGTTTTTGGTTTGTTTCTCTATTTCGTTATTGTTTTTCGTTTTTCGTTTCTCGTTTTTTGTGTGCTTTAATATGTTTTGCAGGTTTGTGAACAAAATGATGCAAAGAAAACGGATTGGAGCCACCAGGTACGTGTTTTCTTCCTTAGAAATTTTTGGTGTAGGTTGGGAATGTTTTTGGGTGTGAATTTTTCTAAGGCATGAAAACCAAGAAATTTTCTGGAAAAATAGCATTGTCGCGTCACACAACAACTACAATGGTCCACATTGCGCTACGCGAGAGTGAGTGGTCAAAACGCGGGTCAAACATACCTCGGGTACTACGAGGACTCCTTCACCCCCGCGTCGCGATACGCGACAGATGTCTAGATGGCTAAAAAGCTTTATTCAAGCCCTAGATTTCATTTTTTTTACCAAAATTCATCCTTTTTACTCCGGCGCCCCACCCTTCTCTACCTTCTCTACCACTGTATCACTACCCCCATCCCCATAAATCACCACCCACGAGCACCATACATCACCCTTCACCCTTTTTCATCTTTTTCACCACCACATTTCACCCTTTTCACGTCATATTTCACCCTTTTCACCTCCAACCCACCATTGAAGTTCTTACACAAGGAAAAGGATTTCTTAAATTTTTCATATTTTAGGAAGTGTTCTAAGCCGATTTTCAGGTAATGTGGCTAGATAATCTCGTTTTTGTTCCTTATTTGTTGATGTTTTTCAATTTTAATGATAGTTCTTAGGATTATTTTTTATTTTTGTTTACTGTTCTTGGTTGTTTTAGGCTATTGGAAGTCATGTATGAGGAACTCTTGCTGTTTTATTCATTAATTTGCTAGATTAAGTCTTACATTGATATACGTATAGTGTAGACATTTGGTTAAATTGGTGGTTAACAGTGAGAGTTTTGGAACTTTGTAAATGGCAATAAGAACTGATTTAGAATGAGTTTTTATCGTGTAACTCACTTAATAGCTAATATAAATCAGTTAAAAATCAGTTTTTGGGTGATGGATTGTTTTTTTGCTTTGATTCACTATTGAGATTGCCTTTGTGACCGCGAACGAAATCCTATGTTGTCACTCTGTTCGTTGCCTTGCACTAACATTGCAGTTTTGTGTGTTGTCTAACTTTGATGCAGGAATGTCAGGAGCTGAATCTTCAAGGGAAGCCTCAAAGAGAAGGAGAGGGCCAGTTCCACGGCCTAGGGGAGAACCGGACTACCCTGTCAAAGTTCAGAGGAATGAGAGAATCATCAGGTATTCGGATGTTGAGAGGGTTCCAACCACAAAGACTAGAAGGATTCGTGAGCATACTTTGCTTAGTTTTGAGCTTGGCACATTTAAGGGTGATCGGATTGACAGGTTTGTTTCCCTAGAGTTATTGCATCATAGGAATATTAACTGGGAGTTGTTGAGTCAATTGGGGCAGAGAAATAGGATAAAAATGCTCTTAGGGCAGAAGTGGATGATCGCCTTAGCTTGTGATTGGCCTTAATATAAGGAGTTGGCCCTAGAGTTCCATTCCACTTTCACGTACGATGATGCCGAGTTCGGTGCTGAGGATACGGTGTCATTTGCTTTGGGGATGCGGGTATTTGAGATGTCCATCCCCTAGTTCGCTGTGGCGACTGGATTTTATACTGAGGATGAGGTGATCTCCCCTAGGTTTTCTTCTTGTCTTAGAGGTGCTTCTAAGAAGAATAGGGACTTTTGTTTGTCTGAGATTGATCTTAGCGAGTTTTGGGGCACGATTGCTGATTCACCATTCTCCACCAGTATGGTGGAGTCTGAGATTAGGGAGCCAGTTCTGAGATACATTCACAAGGTCTTAGCATGTACAGTGGTGGGTAGGTACTTAGGGGAGGAGAAGGTCAATTGGATTGACGTGTTCTTTTTGTATTTTATGGTGAGAGGGAGAGAAGCCAACATAGCATGTGTGTTGGCTCAGTCATTTGCTCGAGGTAGGCTGGGAGGAGCTAGAGCGAGGTTAGACATGGGGCCGTATATCTATAGGATTGTAGAGTTTCTGGGAGTGTTTGATAGATATATGCCTGATTTGATGACTGTTGGGCCAGTGACCACACCGATAGATCTGAGGGACGTGCGTAGGGCAGGGATTGTTGAGAGAGATGACCCACCGAGATGGGCAGGTTTAGTGGTGGGACCACAGGTGATGCCACCGCATGGGTCTGCATCGGCAGATGTCATGAGAGGTTTATCTCCATGCACCGTCAGAGTCCTGTTTTCAGGCGGGATATGCCACCTTGACAGTACCCACTTCGGGAACCCATTCATGACCCGCTTACTTTGGAGTCTCTATGTGAAAGGATGGACAATTACCATGATCAGTAAAGAGAGTGGTATATGACAAGGCAGAGTCGGCAAGAGGATACGATGATATACCTGATGACATCATTGCACATAGACATCCATGAGTTCTATAGAGCACCGGATCAACATGATGAGAGAGGAGGAGGAGATGCTGATGATTAGTGTGGGGATGCTCATGGTTTATTTCATTTTAGTTATGCTTTTTCATGATAATCTGTATTTTGTAATACTTTGAACTTGGTTGATTTGGAGAGTAGGGTTGGTGGTTGGTTGAACTTGGTTATGGATATTATCATAATTTGGATACTGTGATGCTTGGTTGGCTTTGTCTTGTGTAGATTATATTGTGTGTTTGTGGAATGTTTGAACATGTCTGGCTTGAGGAGTTGTTCTTGGAAAGACTGGCACTTGACATTCTTGCTTTATAACCAGCTAAGTCTTTTATAGTTTTTCATTTTTCTTTTTAATTTTTGATGTTTTCATATCTCTACATTGGGGACAATGTAAATATTAAGTGTGGGGATAGGGAACTGTGTTTTTAGCTGTAGTTTTTGAATTTAAGTTGTTCGTTTAAGTCATTTTTTTCCTTCCAATTTGTGTATATCAGCCTAGAAATTTTTCTCCCTTGTTAAGACGGTTGAAAATTTTAAATGGGAAATGATAGAAAAGTCAAGTTTTATGTTTTCAATCATTTTAAACTGTTTGGATCTGGATCTATGCTTTGGTTATGGGATTTGTGGGTAGGCTCAACTGATTTATCTGTTCTTTAGGATTGGTATAACATTACTTAAATGATTGAATTTTGTGGGAAACATTTTGGGGTATTCGAAATTAATGAAACTGTTTTCTTGTTATTAAAGGAACCTTTACATAGCAACAAACTAATGTTTTTAAAATCTGATTTTTATTGGCACATAAGTACTCTTTTTATGAGAATAAATTCGAGTCTTGTGGCGACCCCATTTCACCAAATGAGTTTAGCTATGATAAAAGAGATAAGTTGAGCTGAAACTTATGTGTCACATGCCGGGTTGCAGCCTGGTTGAAACACCACTAAGTTAGGTTCAATGAAAGAAAAAAAAAACAGAAAAAAAGAAGAAAAAAATAAATAAGAAAAATGCTCACACTTTCATCCGCTTCCATTTTAAAAATTTGATTTTAGCAAATTCTTAGTTTGTTTATATGTGAGGGTGACTTGAAAGCTTGAATTCGGGATTGATTTGGTTTTAGGTTTCCTAAGTGTGGGTCTCATGGATTGAATGCTAGAACATTAGCACAGAGGATCATGATTAATAAATTAGATAATCAGTTTATGGGTTTAGAAGGGCAAATATAGTTGCAATCTTTTCCAAGGCATATGATTTTGATTTAACAGGTTTAATTGTGTACAAATCTTATTGCTTGACTGTGATTCCATCTTTGCATAAGTCATTTTCAGGGACGAAAAAGAGATAAGTGTGGGGATGTGATGTGTTGCAAAATACAACATTTTATTTGGCTGATTTTGGTAGTTTTCGTACATATTTATTCAATTTTGAAAATTTTTTTAGCTGCTGCTTCACAATATTGTAAATGTGTGCTTGCAGGTCTTAAACATACATATTTGACACAAGTATGCAAAGAAACGAGCTCCCGGGAAGGCGAGGACGAGTCCGGAATTAAAGAGAACAAGAAAACAGATTTTTTTGAACCCTTCGCGTACCGCGAGGACCAAACAAAACCCTGTCGCGCTACACGACACGTGGAAAAGACCATTTTACCTCTGACTTAATCATTGGGTTGACCCGACTAATTTGTCGGTGTATGGAACCCTTCGCGCTACGCGAGGGGTGCTGCTGAAGGCTTCGCGGTACTTGACGCGAAGAAAAATTTAGAAAATTCGTTTTTGTTTTATTAAAACGGCTGAGGAGTGTTTTCGAGGGTTAGACACGATTGGGGACGAGCATAGGAGGCGACCAAGAAGGCTTGGAAGACAAGTAAGTCAAGAATCATCAATTGGAAGCCTAGGATCGATTATCGAGGGGTGTAGAACGATTGGTTTCTATTCCTTTCTTGTTTTGTCCATTGAATGATGTTTGGTATTAGGTTTTGGACTAGATCTTTCAGTTTGTTTGAAATGATTGTTGAATAAACTATTTGAACTACCTAGGGTTTGAATGATTATGCATGTTTGACATTTGTTCTGGTTGATTGTGGAACAATGTTTGTGATTATGTAATGACATAACGATTTGGTTTTCAATCTTGGATGTGTATGAATGTTTAGATACGTTTTTTGATATGATAAATTATTCCTCATGTTCTTTGATGAATGTCTTTCATAACATAGGTACATGTTAGATAAATTACTTTGTGGTTTTGATTAGTGAATCAATTGCTAGACGTAGTAGTTCATAGGAATGATGATGATGTTTTAAATGTTCTAAATGTTTAACCAATTTCAAAAGCCGTGAGGTGAGAGGTTGTTGGTTTGTCTTGAATGTTTAGTTTCTTGTTAAAGTTTTTGTGAAAAGACTAAGTCTAGTTGATTGGACATTCCTTTGCTTACCGAATCCACGTTGAGATTCCTTGTTATCCCTTGCACATTTATGTGTTTGATACTTGCGTTTCCGTGACGTAGATTGTCTTTAGAATATGTCATTGATGGTTTGGGTAACTTGTGAAAAAAACTCATAAAACCGGTAGTTTCACAACTTGAAGGCATCTTAGTTGACATCTTTGAGTAAGGGTGAAGATACTCTAGGTTGTTTGTAAGTTAATAATTCAAGATCCCGGTTTCACAATTAGTTCCATAATCAATCTAAAAAGTGTTAAGCATGTATATGATTCACCCCTATGTAGTAACTTCATCATTGTTACTTCTTGATTCACTTTTTGCTATTTAGTCTTAAATCAGTTTTAGGTCATTTATTTCGTTTTAGTTTAAATTTAATTATTTAGCAAAACCCCCTTTCATATAATACTTTTAATTAAATAAACTTGTATAGATAAGTCATAGAGTGTAGTTTGTATTTTCTGTAGAAGTCTGTGGGTTCAATATCCAGACTTGCTTTTTTCTTACTAGTTTCGATAGGTTCACTTGCCTGTCAGTAGTTTAGTTTTTAAGAGTATGGAGTATTACTTAGTTCTTAGGTTAGTTGTGATTTGTTACTTTTAATTAAACTACTTTGTGCACATCATTCATTATCGTTTTGTTTAATTTTCGTCATTTATCATGTATCACATGTAAACACATGAAGCACATTCAATCGACAACTTACTATTTATAGTGAGTTTCCATAATTAGCTGGTTTCCATTTCTGATTTGTTTATACTTTTAGTAAATTGGCAACAAAATCATCTTTTATTATTCTAAACTTGCTCGTTTCCCTAAGTGTTCATGTTATCACATAACACATTGCCATGTTATATCAAATACACACTTAATACAGTTTGGTAAACCAATGTTACTAAATATAGTAAGTTTGTATATTTATCAGTTTTAACACCAATGATCATGCAAACACTTTCATTTTAGAAATCCTATTCCACCATCAAGCATGTTCCTATACCTTTATTTACAAAAATCCCTAATTCAAAAGTTATTATTTATAGAAAGTTGTCACGAAACTCATTTAAACGAAAATCAAACCATTCACATATGTTCATACAACCATTATTATCATCAAAACACTTGAACATGACCAAAACATCACATGTGTCACACCCTTAGCCGGCGGGCTGGATCAACTTTCCCGTCTGGCGGAAGGTTCTCGGGGCTAGATATGGTGTGATAATCATAGTCATCAGATTGTTTACATGGCACATGATATATAATGATAAATGCTAACATGACATTGATATATAATTACAAAGTTAAATTACACAATTTATGTTCATAATTTAACTAAATAAATCTACCCAAAAGAATCATTGAGTTACTAACTTGTATCTGCACAAGATTTACAAAAGATGATTCAAAGGAATGTCATTCACAATATGCACATCACAAAACTAAGCTAGGTATATTCTAAAGTCCACTAGCTTAATCCTGAAGACTTGGTGACTAGACTTGTTCGTCACCTGAGAAAACATGCATTTTAAATAAAGTTAACACTAGGTTGGTGAGTTCAAAAGTTTATATATTCAAAAACTATTACATTTATTTTCACCATACTCTTTCACACAAAAGTCATAGTTACTAGTATTAACTCTTCCCAATGTCCTCTCTATAGATACACCAATAGATAGGATATCATCCAGTTAAGTAAGCTTCTATATAGGGCATACGTATCACGAATGAAGCCACCAGCCCACCACACACGTAACCGAACTCAATACTACATGTATTTTAGCTATAGATACCCATTTCATCACACTTAGGCTTAATCACAATAAGAATTTCCCATATGATAACCCCTTACTTCACAATGATATTAACATAGCATAATAGGTTTTAATGGTGGATTACCATAGTTATAAATGGTGGTATACCCTTTATGTTTTAAAGAGTAAAAACATCCACATTTATAAATGGTGGATTACCACAGTTATCAGGGGTGGTATACTCTCCTCAATTCATTCTTATTCATTAGTTTTCTCAAGACCTCACAACTATTTGCCACCAACTTGTGACCTGAGTGAGGTCTGTCACACAGTCTGCCAGTCCACATAATAGAAGTCATGAGACAGTTAGCAGACACTATCATACTCTTATCCCCCTGTCGAAATGATAGAGTTGGAATAGGCTGGCTAAAAATCAATAGAGTTCCTAGAGTCCTCATCCCAATAGCATCAACTCACAACCTCATGTTCATAATCTCATAGGAATCTCATATAAATAAACACATGGTCTCATAGGAATAACAGAACTTATCTCTTAGAATTAACTGAAATATTCCCACAGGAATATCAGTTATAATTCCTTAGAATTTATAAATTAATTCATCATGAATAACATGTATATCTCAAAAGGATCACAGTTGTAATCATAGAGGAATAATAGTCTTTTCTTTTAGTAATCACAATCATTGTCTCAAAGGAATAATAGTTATAACTCATAGAAATCATAGATATGATCTAACAAGAATAACATTTATAATCTCACAGTCATTAACATTAACATAATAAGGCATACAATTGTAATAACAAAGTAAGACCCAATTATCTTAGAGTGTACTAAAACATTTAAAAAAAAGGTTTTAGCATGTTCTCAGCCCGCAGTTAAATCAAAAGATTAGTAAAAAGGGGCATATGAACTCTCCTGGATGTCGTAGTGGTTGACTATGTGATCAAAGAATGCACGTGCTCGTTGTTGTTCTCGGGATTGTATTCACGATCCTGTGTTTGATTCCAATTGTGTGTAACTTATAAGTATAAGTTATGTATTTAACAGTTAACCCTAAAGTTGTTAACACTTATACTTCTTTGTTATTTGTTTAGTCTTAATTCCCTTGTAGCGTCATATACTAACACTTAACCCATTTTAAGTTATGTATGAATATCTTATAACACTCTTGTTTATGTGTTTGGACATGGTGTATAACCTTGCTACTTTGTAAAATTTTGAAAACCGTAATGTTTTCTAAGTATAAATCTTAGTTTTATGGATTTAAGCTCAGTATTTTACTCTTACATTAACTTAAAATGATCATCTTCATTCTAATGTGTTAACATAAGTAATATGTTATAAAACTATGCTATCTTGTATGTTAGTACATACTTAATTAATGTATTATTAATCCAATTTCAAGAGAAATATATTAACATTTTTGTTAGTGTAACCCTAGTAATGTTTATATCAAACTATAACTTGTAATTACCCATTTTATTATTCTAAATTATCTCTTTAATGTTTAAAACACTTATTTTATAGTTGACATAAGTTTTGAATAAGTTTAAGTTAATATCGATGGCACCATGATAATGTCGAGGGGTTAGAATCCAAGGGTGCTCACAACCGGTTATCACCAAACCCTATCGTGTTCCCATTGACCTTACTAGGTTCTCATCGATATTGTGATCTCATTTGTAGTCCATTTTGCTTGATTTCTGTTTTAAATTACTTGGATCTTAAGGATGGATCAATATCGACAAGTGGTTGAGCTGGGATGAGAGAATCGACATTTTTAATGTCGAAGGAAGAAGACCCAACTACCTGCCGATACTAACAGTATCGACAGGCACTTAATCTCGATGCTAAGTCCATGTTCGATGGTAATATCGATGGAGGTTGGTCCCATCTGCCTTGGACATGTCAAGATTAGCAATATCAACCAAATGCTGATCGAAATTGAAGCCATCGAACATAGTAGTCTCGTTGGAACTTCATCTTGTTCAGTATCGATACTAGTATGGCAGCCCATTCCTTCATCGATATTGTTTGTTCTTGTGTCGATATTAGCCCCATACATTTTAGATCCTTTCCCAAGCATTATCCAAGAGTTCGAAGGTCAATTAGATGTACATTCGAAGTGTTTTATAGGCTGTAATCCAGGTTACACAACAGTGGAAGCTGGGTTTGAGAAAACCCTAAAATAACCGAAGATTGGAGCTCACCTTTTGCTCAAATCAACCGATTTTAGACTCAATCTGCTGTACTTCTGTGTGGGGAACCTCGAGAGCTTTGTGTGGATATAAAATTTGAAGGATTTGGCCAAGAAACGAGTGAGATAAGTGGGTTTTTGTGTGATGATTCTAAAGTGAGAGAGGGATTTCGGAAATGGAAGAGAGAGAGTAGGTAGATGAGATGATGAATGAGATATTAAATGTAAATTAGGGTTTTTATACCCTTTAGTGGTCCGGGTTCGTTTCGAATGTTCGGTTCCCGTTTTCATTACGTTTTAGGAACGTAACACGTATTTTACGCACGTTAAATAAAAATAGTTTTCCTTAAATTTTTCTAAGGTTATAATTCCTAATAAATATTTTATAATTTCTTTTTCTTAAATTTATTATTTCGAAACGTTTATTATTATACCGTTTCGTTAGATCGTATTACCATCGCCCGTATTCATTTGAATCGTCTCCCAAACAAACACGATGATAGTTTTACTTTCTGATTTTGTTTCCTACTTTTCAGTTATCATTCTGAACATTAAATCCACGGATATGTTTGTGTGAATCATCACCCTCGCAACCACGCTGTCGGTTTATTATTTTGAAACAATAATTAACTTCTGTTTTGAATTGGATTTTCCTCACTGACGGGCTCAACTGAACTTACCTATTTGCACATAGTTATACTGTTTTCTCATTGTTTTCACACTGAATTATCGGCCATCTGATTTCTGTTATTTATGGAAATCAGTTCGCAACCGATACGTTTTTGTCATTTGTTCTCACACTTGTTGTTCCTCATGATTTGTTGTATTTCTGTATTTAAATTTTCATTCAAATACATATAAGTGTTATATGTTTTATAGCTCTTTTGTCACATAACTGTTTTACCCATAGTTATCCACACATAGTTATCCACACATAGTTATCTACACATACTTATTTACACATAGTTACAGTGAAAGTACACATACCGCACGGATTGCCGGACGATCTGGTACTCGTTGTCACAACATGCATGGCTTAATCTTTCAATAAAAGTTAAAACGACCTCAATATTCATTTTCGTAACATCTCATGTCTACCAATCATTGTTTAAACATACTCATTATGTCTAATACACTATGTAGCATCAACTTCAACTGTAAAAGTTTCTATATTTGGAAACGTATGCTCAAATCATTCATTCTATCAAATCCGATCATTCTAACTTGTTTATTATTACACACATATCATCATCTAAGAATATATATTGTGTTTAAAACATCAACTAGTAACGTTTTGCACATTAAAAGTTACTATTTATAGAATCATGCATCTAACTACACAAAATGTCACCAATGTTCAACAATACCCATTACATATTAACATACTAGCTCAATGCTTCAAAACAAGCTCTCAATCCTCCAAATTCTTACATGTGTGGTGTTGGTGAGCTTCCCCAATGCTTTAATAATTCAATGAGGATCAATATCAGCACTAGTACAACTCCTGAGGCTTGATTATGAGTTGGGCAGAAGCTTTTAGTCAAGTAAGAGGTTCTGGACCCGTGGTTTGTGGTAAAGGTTGGGAATGGAAGAAATGAGTTGGTTTATATAGAGTTTTAGTGTTTTAGGGGACTTTGTGTACGACCAAGAGAGTCCTTAGGGTTCTTGACATACCGCCAAGGACAAAATAGTCGGGCTGTCCTCCGGTACACGCTGCATATCGCCAAGGTGGAAGTTGATCAGTCATGGTATACCGCAAAAAGTTTCGTAGAAGTTCAAATTTTCCCGCCCATCCTTCGCGTGCCGCATAGGATTTCGCCGAGCCCCATCGCGTACCGCAATGGTCCTGGGCAGACCCAACAGCCCATTTTTATTTGTTTAATTCGTTTTTTGTCAGATTTTCGTTATCGTTTATCGTTTTTCGACATTCTTCTTGATTTTGTTTATTATGTGCTCACACACTATGCGTTATTGTTTGTTTGCATAATATATTTGTAATTCACCAATGTTCATGAGTTTAAGACACGTGTTTGAGTTTCCCGTAATTCCTCAAATTACTATGCGATGTGTTTGTGTTGGTACTACTGTGCCTCGTTTCACACTAATTTAAACTAATTCTAGTGCCAGGTATGTAATAATAATTCAAATTATTATTTAATTAAACCGAATGCTGACCTGTAATTTGCGGAGTGAAACATCATCCCCTTGTTGAAAAGAATTTCGTCCAAAATTTAGCTTGTGTCATTTGCGTTTGTTGCATTAGCGAGCAGGTGCGGGTATTTCTTTTTCATCTAATATTCGCGTTCTCACATGAATTCTGGTCCACGCTTCGAATTCCATCTAGCTTTTACAATAGGTATGCGACTAAGCTTGAGTTTCTTAATCTCACCGTTCATTATCTCGACCGGTTCGCCAACAAAGTGTAGTTGTTCATTAATCTAAATATCCTCAAGTGGAATTGCAAGCGTTTCATCTGATAGAAACTTCTTGAGTTTTGATACGTGAAAGAAGTTGTGTACACTGCTCAGTTCGTTGGCTACAGGTCCTATTTCTAAAGGAGGTTTTTGGTTTTCTAGGCCTCATGTTGGGCATCTCATATCTGGTCAGGTAGCTCATATTGTATTGTGAGCTGTAGCGACCGCATACGACACGTTTTTTTCTTTACGGCTTAAGGCGTCGGCCACTACGTTCGCCTTTCCTGAGTGATATATTATTGCACAATCATAATCACCAATTATTTCAACCCATCTTCGTTGTCTCATGTTCTGCTCCTTTTGGTCGAAAATTTGTTTTAAGCTTTTGTGGTCAGTGAAGATGGTGCATCTCGTGCCGTAAAGATAGTGTTACCAAATCTTTAGTGCGAACACTATGGCTCCCAACTCTAAGTCATGAGTGGTGTAGTTCTTTTTGTGTACCTTCATTTTTCATGACGCATAAGTGATGAATTTCTCGTGTTGCATCAATACATAATCGAGACCTTGCTTTGAGGTGTCACAGTACACCACGAAGTCATCGCTACCCTCTTGTAAGGATAGGATCGGTGCAATGCATAGTTTCTGCTTTAGAAGACTGAACGCAGCTTCTTGTTTTTCTCCCCATTCAAACTTCATGTCTTTGTGGGTTAGGGAGATGAGTGCTTGCGCGATTTTCGAGAATCCTTCGATAAATCGCGAGTAGTACCCTGCTAAACTTAGGAATTGTGGCACCTTCAATCTTAGCTTGGTCTTCAAGTATTCCCTTCTGGTTAATCACATGTCCAAGGAATTAAACCTTGCGATTCCTAAACTCACATGTCGAAAACTTCACGTAAAGTTGTTTGGTCTTTTGAAATTCCTAGACATGTCTTAGATATTCAGCATGCTCTTCCTAATTCTTCGAGTAGATAACGATATCGTCTATTAATTTAATAAAGAATTTTTCTAGGTATGGTTTGCACACGTGGTTCATCAGGTTCATGAATATCGCTAGTGCGTTGGTCAGTCTAATGGGCATGACCAAGAATTTGTAATGTCCATAGCGTGTCCTGAAATATGTCTTAGGAAAATTATCTTCTTGTATTCTCAACTAGTGGTAACCAGATCTCAAATAGATTTTAGAATAGTAGCTTGACCCTTGTAGTTGGTCAAACAAACCGTCTATTTGTGGAAGTGGTATCGATTCTTGATCCTCACTTCGTTCATCTCTCGATAGTCTACGCACATCCGAAATGTTCCGTCTTTCTTCTTCACAAATAATGCCGGTTTTCCCGTGTGACAACCGGTATACCAGCAACAACTTGTTCCGAAATCTGAGGGTGTACATGACAACAACGGAGAAGACTGTATTGCAAGAGTGACGATAACAAACACCAAATCAAAATACACGGATCATCCCTGGGATAGTTAAGGGAATCCATTGAATCACATAAACATGAATCAAAAGAAAATAAAAACACCTTGTGAGGGAAAACAATAAAACCAGAGTGGATTACATTTGGAGTATCGATTTAATGAGATATTCGCATGGGTGGCGATCCATATGGATTTCTTATTGGACTTGATACATTCAATGACGTCTTTACAGTACAGAACAGCGTTAGCAGTTTGGACAAATGTTGCTTTTGTATGGATGATGTTTCATAGAAATGCAAACCTGAGTCTTACAACGCTGATATAAAATAATAAAAATTTTAATAAAATTTCCACCAAAATATTTTAATTAACAATCAAAACTTTAGCACACATACGCATTCGTACGAATGGGAGTCATTCGTATGAATGGGAGTCATTCGTGCGACAGCACAAGTATAAAGCAACACTTACGATTTTCTCAAATTTTTCACCCTTTCGCCCAAGTAAACCCTCTCCAAACCCCGTTCGGATTGCCGATCATTTCCACAAGAAATCGGACCATTTTAGCTTCCAAATCATGTGTATTTCAACCCCAGCAACTTCATTTCAATATTTCATCCATTTCCAAGGTATTCAGATCAAATACAAGCTCCACAGTGAGTATATTATCACCGACCCTTTGCACCAAAATACTCCAAAACGTGTTGCCATCAATTTTGGCCATAAAAAGACCACAAACAACCCATGATTTTAAAAATGGCGTTCTTGGTGCATGAGCAGGCGAATCAGCCATACGAAGGGCTCATTCGTACGAATGATGTAGGTCCAGATCTTGTCAAGACTCGAGCTTTAAGGTTCCAATCAACATCAAACGACTTTATAATGTGCGGAATCCATGATAGAATCACAAGAAGAAGTAGAAACATAAATGCTTTGTATATTTAGTGAAGTTCTCGAAAACAGTGCCTCAATATGTCTAGAGAGCACGTATTGGGAATCCAACCCTAGAACAGTACAAAATACGTTTATATATACTATTCTAGGAGTACTCGAACCCTATACCACTAAAATGGTTCGAGTATTCGAAAATCTAAAGTACTCGAAAAACACTGTACAAGAAAATCCAAAAATTAGGTCTTCAGCTCTTCTCTGGTTGACTTTGTCAATCTTCGTCTTTAGTTGGGCTCTACAAACTCCCCCTAGACTGATTAAGTCAGCCGATGGGAAGTGAGACCAAGTGAGGACCTGCACCAGCGTATAACTGCTGCTCCATAGCAAACGTAACTACACGTGTAAATGGCTTCGCCTCTTCATCCCAGTCACCGTAGACTCTGATTGGTGACTTGTGCAGCTTTTGCATGTCTTCTTTGCCAAAATTCAAAAGATCCATTAGATCCAAAATCATGTCGATGTCGTTTATGTCATCTTTATTCCTGAGAATGATAGCAGCAAGGATCTTCTCATCAAAATACCAAGATATGAAGTTGGCCAATGAGTTATCAATGAGTCGTGTAGAGCTAGGCACAACTATCTCTGTTGCAAGAGGTGGATACTTGTAGTGGACCCATGGCTCTTTCCTCACTGGGTCTACTATGCATGAAGAGATGAATCTTCTTCCTTTGGCAATCTTCATCACCGGAAAGTCCTTGTCACACTAGTCTTTGAGAAACTTCGCAAAGAGCTCAGCTTGACTGTGCTTTGAGGGATTGAAGAACATTGCACTTTTTATGCTCCGAAGATCGAACTTGGGCATCGAGCAGAAATCTTGTGGCCTTTTGTAGTACTAGAGCTTTTCGTTCATTCTCTTGATCAAAAAATGATGTTTGTCTTTGTCAAACATCCAACAAGCAACGTTGGATCTGTCGTTCCGTACTGCAAATAAGTTATGAGGATCAAAATTCCAAGTAGCATCGTTCTATTCCACAGGAAGATCACCTAACCAAGATTGCTGCACCTCTGCAAGAGCAGGAGTCCAATCGCTCTGACGATCAAACCAATTGTCAATAACTTTTCCAAGCGAAGCAACTTCCTGTCCTTCAGGGTCAACGTACTTGTGGGCATGCAAGCAGTCAACGTATGGATATGTAAAGACATTGCCGATCATGATATTCGCTGCTTTTTCTGTAGATGCCCCTGTAGAAGATTCAGTGGTGTCTTTTTACTCCTGATCACATACTGCATCAAAAACTAAGTCCATGGAAACATCAACGTACAAGTTCCCAAGTCCTGCTACACCGAGCTCATCACCGAATCCATCAAACATAAAGCTTTAAGGAACATCGTCAAATAAATCATAGAAATAATCAAGAGGCTTCTCCGAAGAACGTGGATTCTCAAAAGCATCAGTTTCTTTTCGAGCATCCTAAACGGGCTCATCATCCTTTTGTTGACCAGATGAACTAGCTCCTTGGCCCATATCACCACTGGCGTTATCATCATCATCATTATCATTTTTCTTGTCATCTTTGGCTGCTTTGTCATCTTTATCATCATTTTCCTCTTTCTTCTCTTTCTTTTCTTCTTCATCATCATCGTTGTCATCATCATCCTCTTGGTCATCAATCTTTGAACTGGTCAACACCTCAATGACCTTTCTCAGACGCCTGTTTTGTTTCTCCAGACAACCAAGGTTTATGTTCTGTCGTCTGGACATGTCACAGACTTTAAGTATGGCTCCCTGTAACTCAAGAATCCTTTCTTCCTTTGCAATAGAATCGTGTTCCAGTAGGAACACACGCTCTTGCAGCCATTCCATATCCACAAGCGTTCTCTCAGGCATACAGGGTGACGGAGTATGCATTGGTGCCTTTCCCTTATCCTTTCGGTTCTTGGGTAGAGATGGTGGTGGTTTTGAAAAGTAAATGGGAGTTGGAGAATGTAGCGGTGAGATGTGAGTTTGAGGTGGAGATGACGATGTGGTTTGGGTGGGTTCTAAGGTGGTGAAAGGTGGTGGTGGAATGGGGATTTGGATGGTAGTTGTGGGTTTACTGGATTGAGTGGGTGGCTTTGGCCTTGTTGGTAGTGGTGGTTTAGGTTGTGTAGGTGGTTTAGGCTGAGTAGGTGGTTTGGGTTGAGTAGGTGGTGTAGGCTGTGTAGGTGGTGGAGGTGGTGGAGGCTGAGTCTAAGTCTGAGAGGAAGATGATCAGCTCGTGGTCTTCTTCTGTAGTCTCGGATGCCTTGTCTGTTTGGACATCATCTTCAGCATGTTCTTCTTCGGTGAAGTCTCGGGAGTAGGCACGTAATCTGTGTCCTGAATCTCTTCCCGTTCAGCTCGTGACAAGGGTGGAATAACTGGCTCTATCTCTCAAATCAATACTTCTTCACTAGAGGACGATGAAGACTCAAAAGAAGATCCCTCAGTAGCCTTTCCAGCTTCAGCACTTGTGCCAGCAGGAGGGTGGTCATGCTCATCGGCGACAAAGGCTCTAGCTCCTGCAGTCTGAACATCTTGTTCTTCAGCAACAAATGTTGCAGGAGTGCCTTGTTCCTCCATCTCCTCTTCTTCTCCCGCAAACCTGCCAAACCTAATAAGAGGACGCTCTCCAACATAGTGCTTTTTGCCCCTCTTGTTCATCATCATATAAGAAAAGATGTCCTCCCTCATCCTTTTGATCCCAAGAGTACCAATAGTGGGAACAAGGTTTTGGTGACGCTTTTTAATCACAATCTGAATGAACCGGGGGAAGGCCAGGAATCTCTCTTTCCTCATTCCCTTGATGTTTGCATGCATATCTCTGAAGATCATCTTGGAGTAGTTGAAGTTGACACCCAAAGTGAGGTCTACCATGCAAGAGCTACGTGTCTGATTGAGCACGTCATAGCCTCCTTTCCAACCTGACAGGCACTGAGTCACCACATGTGCTAGATATCTCCAGTAGGGGTGTAGCAACTTCTTCTTAGTAGGAGGATAAACGCCCTCATGTCCCATCCGGTACACTGTTCCTTGAACTAGCTCGTGATCAAGCTCAACTGGATCCGTTTTCTTATAACCAAACTGTAGACATTCTCTCAAGATCTGCTCTGTGATGATGATGGGATGCCCTTGAACCTTTCCATCAGGCTCATAATGTCATTGGCGTCCGTGCGTTCAGCGATCGAGTTCCATAAGCTTTGGATATACTCAGAAATGATATCTGTATCAGAAATTTGACCATCTTAGAATAGTTTCTTATGGAAATCCAACCTTAAAATAATTATACCCAACCAATAATTTCCACTCGTTAATCCATAATTCAAAAATAAGACTTACGGTAAAAAATTTTCTAATGGTTTTTTTGAAAATCCTTTTGGGAAATTTATAAACAATCAGACAGTGAAACTGGATGAACATGCAACCTATCAATTTTGTGAAGTCTTTTGTTTCAAACTTTGATTGTGTTACAACGAACTTAAAACGTTTCGACCGAGTTTAAGGTGAGAAGAGAAAAGAACAGATCTATTAGATTAGTATCAAGAACAAGAAGGGATTCTATCATCTTTGTGCCATTGGCATCTTTTACTTTACTGATCTGCAGACACACTGGCCTTAACTTCACACATCCAGGTCTTTGCTTGCGCAAAACAGAGGATGCTTCAGTAAGTATTTCCCACTCTTTGTTTGCACAAAACATGGAAAATACCCGAGTTTTTCAAAACAGTTTCATGTTTATCGAAACACAATCTTTTTTTAACTTAAAGATTTACGCAAAAAGTCAAATAGTTGTTACATCTTTGCGGTTATCTGATTTTCTTTACTTCTCACTTATTTATATTTAATATTTTTGAATGATCATGTCCATTTCTTTAATTTGGAAAAACTTGTTTAACTTCTTAGTGAATTATAGTTATCTAAAGTTTTTATTCTTTAGAAATTACTTTTAGGCAGTGAATTTCTGAGTGTCAAAAAACATTTCACTTCACAAATTGAACCACTTCACTTGACCATCCAAATAAAATCTTTTTGTATTCTTCTTAAACTTTGAAAATGTAAAATCTTTTTGTTGTTTTTCGTAAAATTCACTCCCCCTAATCTTGTAGATCATCTTAGACTGACTCAATGACCGAAAATATTTTTGTTGTTTTTGTAAATATTCTCCCCCTAAATTTGTGATCTAAAAATTAAAATAAAACAAAACACAAATTTTATAGTATTTACAAAAATGTTTTAATCAAAACTTATTAGTTTGAGAGAGGGAAGCAAATGGTGGAATCGAGCTGTGTCGAACGGTTTTGTGAAAAGATCCGCCAAATTATCATCTGTGTGGACATTTTCAAGATGAATCAGTTTTTGTTCGAAACAGTCGCGGATAAAGTGAATCCGGATGTCAATGTGTTTAGTTTTGGAGTGTATGTACAAAATCGACAAAAAGATTTTTGATCTTCGATTCAATTCCCAAAAACAACAAAAGATTTTCGGTCTTTGATTCAGTCTAAGATGATCTACAAGTTTAGGGGGAGTCTTGTACCAGATTCTTGACGATCTGTAGAGTAGCTTCATTATCATAATAAATAGGAGAGTCAAGAAAGTTCAAACTGTAATCAAGGAGCTGTTGTTGCATCCAGATAACCTGAGAATAGAACTGGAAGGAGTGACATACTCAGCTTCCGCAGTGGAGGTAGACACGGTTGTCTGTTTCTTGCATTGCCACGAGACTAGGAGATCTCCCAAGTATTGACATCCTCTAGTGGTTGATTTCCTGTATAATTTGCAACCAGTAAAATCACTGTCAAAGTAAGCAAATAAACGAAATTTAGAGTTCATAGGATACCATAAACCAAGACGAGGTTTCCCGACGAGGTAGCGAAAGATTTTCTTGACAGCAATCTGATGAGAAGCCTTCGGATTTGCTTGATATCTTGCACACTGACATACAGAATACATGATGTCTGGTCGACTAGGAGTCAGGTACATTAGTGATCCAATCATTGAGCGGTAAAGGTATTGATCAACATCTTCACCATCAGAATCCGAAGTTAAGGCCGGACGAGAAGCCATAGGCGTGGATGCGGGCTTTGATTCCAATATTTTGAACTTGGTAAGAATGTCGATAACGTATTTGCCCTGAAGAATCAACACACCTTATAAACTTGCTTTACCTGGAGACCCAAAAACAAGGTCATCACCCCCATTGCACTCATCTCAAACTTTTTCTTCATCACAGCCTCGAATTCTCTGCACAGCACCGATCTCGTGGAACCGAAAATAATGTCATCCACATAAATCTGGACGAGAACCAAATCATCCTTATCGTTGCGAACGAACAAAGTCTGATCAATGGCTCCACCGGTATATCCATTTGCAAGCAGATGATCTGTAAGTGTTGCATACCACGCTCGCGGTGGTTGATGAAGACCATAAAGGGCTTTGTCTAGGTTGTAGACATGGTCTGGATACTGTGAATCCTCGAATCCTGGGGCCTGACATCCATAGATCTCTTCTTTGACCTTTCCATACAAGAAGGCGGTCTTCACATCCATTTAAAAAATAGTGTGGTTTATGTAGGAAGCTTAGGCCAAGAAGATCTGAATAGCTTCAAGTCTTGCTACCGGTGCAAAGACTTCTTCATAGCCGATCCCCTCCTGTTGGTAAAAGCCCTAAACTACCAACCTGGCTTTATTCCTGATGATCACACCCGAATCATCCCTTTTGTTTCTTTAAACCCATCTAGTTCCAATTGGCAGTTTCCTCTTGGGCAATGAAACCAGATTCCACACCTTGAGCTTCTAAAACTGCATCAGTTCTTCCTGCATCGCCTCGACCCAGCTTGACTCCTTAAGAGCCATCTCGATATTCTTGGGCTCGACCTGCGAAATAAAATAGGAATACAAACAAAAATTAATCGGACCTAATTGACTTTGTGTGATAGTTCCTTCAGGCAAGGTGTTCTGAGCTTGAATGGATCGGCTCCGGGTGAGAACTCCTTCTGAAAGATGTCCAATTATGTTTTCCACTGGATGATTCTTGTTGATGCTTAATGTCAGAACTTCCTCCACTGCCAAGTTGTCTAGCAGGTCGATTATATGAGTCAGCTGATCTTCATTGGAGGAAGAGAGGCAGTCAATGGTAGCTGTTTCACTTGTTTCAGCTCCATTATCTACGCAATGTTCCTCATGGATGTGGTCTGAGAACAGTGGATTGTCAAATGTTTGGTGGGAAGAAGATGAAGCTTGATCTGTCTCCAGAATTGGCTGAACTGACTGAGAAGTATCTGGATATGATGGGATGACTTCATTGATCAGGGTTGGCTGAACAGGAGGAGCCCGACCATACACTCCTAGTGGGTCAACCGTCAGAAGTTTGAGATTACATGGAACGTAGTCAAACCTGTAGTCTACGTCATACTGAAATATCCATTTTGGACCACAACCGACATCGGTGTTGTTCATCTCTTGCTAATCGATATAGTATGACTTCACAATCATCCTGGTCTTCTTGTTGTATACCCGGTAGGCAGCTTTCTCATATGAATAGCCCACAAAGTGACACTCATTAGCCTTGTCATCAAACTTGTGATTTGGCTCAATGTGAAGGAGAGTGCACGGACAACTGAACGACTTTAAATGACCAACTTTTGGCTTTTGGTTGAAGAAAATCTCATAAGGAGTCTTCTGATGGCGTTTGTTCAACAGTTCTCGGTTTTGAACATAACAAGCTGTGTTAACAGCTTCGGCCCCCAAGAATATCGGCACTTTGTACTCTGACAGCATGGTTCGTGCAGCCTCGATAAGCGTTTTGTTCCTTCATTCAGCAACTCCATTTTTATGAGTTGTACGAGCTGTGCTCTACTGTCGAGCAATTCCCTTCTCATCACATAAATTAATAAGTGTCTAATTTCTAAATTCAGTGCCGTTGTCAGTTCTGATCACCTTAACCTTTAGATTCTTCTGATTCTCGATTAGAGTGATAAACTTCTTCAGGATCTCTGGTGTTTCATCTTTCTTGGCCAGAAAGAACACCCAAGTAAATCTGGAATAATCATCTGTCACAACAAGACAATATGACTTCTTCACGATGCTCATTACGTTAACTGGTCCAAAGAGATCCATGTGAAGAAGTTGCAAAATCGATGAAATTGAATTGAACAGTTTTGGCTTGTGGGGTCTCTTGTGTTGGTTCCCCTTGGCACATGCGATGCACTTCTCAATTGAGGAGAAGTATTTAGAGGGTAAGCCAATAAAACGATCTCCCTTAGCAAGTCGGTTGAGATTCTTTAGGTTGACGTGACCCAGTAGGCGATGCCAAAGCAGACAGTCATTCTCCGATGCCTTTGAACACAAACAAGTGCTTTCAGTAAATGAATCAGAATTCGTATTGATGATATAGGCATAGTTGATTCTCGGAGTCCTCATCAAGTTCCACTTCTCCAGGACGACAAATCCGGGCTTTAGAATGAGACACTCTTTGTTTGTGAAGTGTATTGAGAAGCTCTTGTCGCAGATCTAAGAAACACTCAATAAACTGTGATTGAGTTCTTCAACATAGTATACATCCTAAAACTTAGAGTTCCATTTGTGACTGTGCCCTTCATGTTGATCTTCCCACCCTTGTCTCTTGCAAATGAGACATATCCTCCATTGAATGGTGTGACTTCATGTAACTTAGAGAAATACCAAGTCATATGCCGGGAGCAGCCGCTGTCCACGTACCAAACATTTTTCAGCTTATTTGGTCGTCCCTGCATAACACACACAAACAATGAGAAATGGGTACCCAAATCATAACAGATTTGGGTATTGGTGGAACAATGGGCCCTTTCTTGATAATCACTTTGGGCTTGTCTGATTTAGCCCTGACAATTTTGGGCCTTACACCACTGCCATGATCAATTGGTTTTAAAGGAGGTTTCACGTGTGGTTTATTCTTCCACTTTGGTTTTCTTTTAGTTTTAAAAACCTTTGATTTATGTTTATGAAGACCAAATTGATTTTGTTCTACTGGTTTGGCCTTCTTGGTAGTGGGAAGATTTTGAGGTACCTTCTGAGGTGGCACCCTAGGCTTGGAGGATTGGTCAGTCCTCATTGATTTATTGGTAGGTTTAGCCTTGGGTGTGGCCTTCTGATTCTTCCCATAGAAGAATTCAGTAGGTCGGTGCAGATAGTGTCTTGCAATGTGGCCTGGTCTCCCACATGCAAATCAACATACCTTGTCATGAAAGTCTTTTGGGTCAAATGGCTTTACATCATGTCACACCCCCAATTTTCAACTAACGGAATTATACCGTTTGGGAACGTGACAAACCAGGATCTCAGATCATTAGACATAACGAAGACCTCTATATGAATTTCAAAACATATGTGGGTCTAAAACTGTAACATCAAAGTTTCAATGTTTGCGGAAGCGTTTTAAAACCAATAACAAAACGTAACGGTTTGAAAATGTAAATTACAAATCCAATAACATTCAATGTCTTAATTGATCAAAACTAAAACACTTGAACTGAAATGCATGCATGAGACTCAACATCCTAGTCCCTGCTTGTCCTTGCTTGTGTCTTAGTGTCCTGAGAAAACATGTAAATCAAGTCAACACAATGATTGGTGCATACACAGGTTTAAGCATTCACAAATGTTGAAACTACAGTTTGAATGTAAAGTTTGCAGATAACATAATCACACGTGCATAGTCATGATAGCTAGTCATTTGTACTATTTACATAAGTGGTCGACACCGAAGCTGACGATTGCCATGCTATAGCATGTTTTTTCCTTAACACTATTGTCTAGCACGAACAATAGTAATGTGTGTGTTTGGTCAGTCAAACACCTGCGTAGATCCCATCTACCAAGTGAGGTTTGTCAAACCCAATAGATCTATCTTCAACTACCACGCTTTGCGCTACGGCAAATTAAACGGTTCGAAATGGAAGGCTTTGTAATGCTATGTTTGCACTTAATGTAAACAGCTACTCATGCAAGTGATATGTATCTAAAAGCGTTTGTTGCACATGTTTTCTCCCCCAAAACAGTTAAAATAAGAAAGGGGCCGTGTACGCACCTTTGATTATTGCAGAATGATCAAATACGTGAACTCGCGTAGATAATCCTCTTACGAAGGATCTGTGTTTAAGCAATAACCTAAAGTTATTCGGAATGTCGTTTTGTGCTTAGAATCACATACGTGTCAACATACGTATGTTAGACTTGTTAGAAATGTGCATACGTGATTACGCGTGACTTTGAAATCGTTTAAATAAAATCATATCCGATTTTATTTAAATAACCGTAATTATACGCGATTTCGTTTTCGGTTAAAATTATAAATTTTATTGTTTCATGTTGTTCGGGATTCAAATCTGGTTCCAACGCAACTGGAACGAATCGAATCGGAGTTATAACGAGAAAGATATGATCGAAATTCTAAACATGGTTTTAATATAAAAAAAACTTTTGTGTTGAGATTTAGTTCAAAATACTTTTAAACATAAGCAGATCGAATTCCCTAATTATAACCGAACCATGTGGTTTCCAATTGACCCGAAATTCAAACCCAATCGGACCCCAAACCATGGGGCTTTTGCTCCATGGATTCAAACGAATCTAGGGGTGGATTTAATTTGATTTTTAATCAACAAAAGGTCCAGAATCGCGACTAACATAGTTTCGAACGTGAGTATGTTAATTACCATTAAAAATGTTTCAATTCGAGTATGCTAATCTGACATAACATATGGTTTTCATTTAAAACAAGATTGCGAACCTATCAGTGATGTTTAATTCGAATTCCAAGCTCGTTTGAATCGAAACCCCCAAAACGATTTTAATCAAGAACCCTAAAACTCGTTTTCATGCAATTCGTTACAATTGAATGTAATCATCATAGGGTTTTGTTTAATGAGTTATTCCAAAGCTCCTCATACACTTTAATTTGATTTTAGAACTTGTTTTATTAAAAACCCCCAAAACGTTTAAAGTGATGAACCCTAGAAATCAAAGTTCATCTAATCGATGTTTTTAAAAGAAATTGTCATAGGGGTTTGCTTAATCGAGACTTTTAGGTAGTATAGAAGTCGAGTTTACCTATTTTTGGTGTTGAATTGAAAGAGATCAACTTCTGTGTTGATATTCGGCCACCTTCCTATCGAGTTCTTTAATCCACAGCTTCTTGAATCCAATTGTTGTGTGTACTAGGTACTAAAGGGGCCGATTATAGTGTATAAGTGTTCAATTGTGTGAATTGTTGACGAATTGTGAGGATTTAATAGCTCCTAGTTACGGTTTCAACTTTACGAGCCATTAATCACTTAAATTCAATGATTTATGTTGTAACAACGGTTACTACTTGTTAATAATCATCAATATGACGATTATTGACAATTTAATACAATTAATTACATGGTTTTAATGCGAATTCTAATTTAAGTTTGATTTTCAACCGAATTTTGACTTTTAAAAGTCAAAATTGGGTGTTTCTTCTAATCACATGCTTAATTCTCATGTTTTAAGTGTTTATATACTTGTTTTCATCAATTCTAATCCTTTAGATTTGATTTTGTTCGATTACATAACTTTTCGGTTTACAAAGTTGAACCGAAAATCCCGAATTGTCACTAATCGGGCTACTTAGAACATTGTTGGGCTTGATTAATCTTTTTGGGCCTCATAAAAACAATTGGGCCTACCTTGGGCCTCATTGGGCCTCCCTTGGCCTCATTGGGCCTTCCTTGGCCTTATTGGGCCTTCCTATTTGCAATTAGCCTACTTCTATTCAATTGATCCCTATAACTTACAATTGGGCTTCAATTGGGCCTCATAACATACAATTTGGCCTACGAGGGTTAACAAGATTAATTCAAAAAGTCGGATTGTCACATCATCCCCTTGTTGAAAGAATTTTCGTCCCGAAAATTAGTAAATGTTAGGAGTAGTTAGGAAACTACTTACGAGTTTAAATCGTACGTGTTAGTATGATTTGATCATTCCGTGTGCTTGTGTGTATTCATACACAAAATCTAATGCTTGCAACGTCTCAACTAAATGTGATCGTTCAATGTGACTGTTTGCGTGTACACTAGTTAGTTCACCTAACTGTGACTGTTTGTGTTTGATCATACAGTGTTGTGTAACCTCACACATAGTGAGTGTCTGTAACTGTTTGTACTATGCAACCCCGCACATAGCAAAATGTATGTAACTAATCATGCATGTACTACCATAACATGTAACATATGAAATGTAGCAGATAAAATGTATAAAATGTAATGTAGCACAAATGTTTGTAACAAAACCAATTGAATAAAGTGTTTGTATACTGTACTATGTAATCTCACACATAGCAAATGTTTGAATATAGTCGACAAAATAGAAACTTCCAAAATTCATGTGTACCTGTAAATTCACGAGTACATGGGCCCCTGTATTCGTCAATTTACCTTACACAATTATTCTGGTTCCTTCTATATGTAACTCCACCATTGTTTAACCGACATCAAATGCAATGTTTGAAATGTAGTACATTGTTTGAAATAAATCATATATGTACCACTATGAAATGTTTGTGTTTGCATTCTGCAAAGCTGGTGTTCAACCCAGTTGTTTATACTAAAATCAATAGTATGAAGTGTTTGCTTACAGTTAGAGTGTGAAATATCACATCATCCCCTTGTTAAAGGAAATTTCGTCCCGAAATTTAATGTGTCTTCACAATGTTTGCAGTTGTTGTTTTGAATAGATGAGGATACTTCTTCATCATTTGATCTTCCTGTTCCCATGTGAATTCAGGACCACGTCTTGAATTCCACCGAACTTTGACTATCAGTATCTTGCTTTGTTTGAGCTGTTTGACCTCTCGATCTATGATTTCAACTGGTTCCTCGATGAATCGTAACTGTTCGTCCACTTGTATTTCTTCAAGTGGTACTACCAAAGTCTTATCAGAAAGACATTTCTTTAAGTTCGATATGCGAAAAACATCATGAACTCCACTGAGTTCATCCGGTAATTTGAGTTGATACGTAACCTGACCAATCCTTTTCAGGATCTCAAAAGGTCCTACATAACGTGGACTAAGCTTCCCGCGCTTGCCGAATCGTATCACACCTTTCCAAGGTGATACCTTTAGAAGAACTCGGTCTCCTACTTGAAATTCCAACGGTTTACGACGTTTGTCAGCATAGCTCTTCTGTCGATCCCGGGCTGCTGCCATACGGTTCCGAATTTGAACTATCTTCTCTGTCGTCTCGTGCACCAGTTCAGGACCTGTTATCTGACTGTCACCAACTGCAGCCCAGCAAACTGGTGAACGACATTTGCGACCATACAGAACTTCAAACGGTGCTGCTTGAATACTTGTATGATAATTATTATTGTAAGAGAATTCCACTAACGGTAAATGATTCTCCCAGCTATCGCCAAAGTCAATTACACAAGCTCGTAACATATCCTCGAGCGTTTGAATCGTTCGTTCACTTTGACCATCGGTCTGTGGATGATAGGCGGTACTCATATCCAAGCGAGTCCCCAATGACTTATGAAGAGATTTCCAAAAGTTGGAAGTAAATCGGGCATCCCGATCTGATATGATAGAGATTGGCACGCCATGTCGTGCTACCACTTCTTTGATGTAAATGCGAGTCAGTTTCTCCATCTTATCAGTTTCCTCGATCGACAATTACCCATATCGTATCACAACCACTCTGTGTACGGGGTAACTTAGTAATGAAATCCATCGAAATCTGTTCCCATTTCCACATTGGTATCTCTGGTTGTTGCAGTAAATCAGATGGCTTCTGATATTCAACTTTGACTTTCGAACAAGTCAACCATTTGCTAACGTACTTAGCCATATCAGCTTTCATGTGAGGCCACCAATACAGTGCCTTCAAGTCATGATACATCTTGTCTGATCCTGGATGGACTGAATATCTGGACTTGTGTGCTTCATCCATCACTAGTTCCCTTAAACCTCCATACAAAGGTATCCACAGTCGATCTATGAAATAACGAATTCCATCAGACTTGACATCCAACTGTGTTTCCATCCCTCGTAGAGATTCCTGTACCAAGTGTTCCGTTTTCAAGGCCTCGAGCTGAGCACTGCGTACCTTGTCAGGTAAGTCTGTATGTACTGTCATCATAAGTGCGCGTACTCGTCTTGTTGAAGTATCTTTTCTGCTTAAAGTATCAGCTACCACATTAGCTTTTCCCGGGTGATATTTAATCGCACACTCATAATCGTTCAACAACTCAACCCATCGTCTTTGCCTCATATTAAGCTCCTTCTGAGCAAAGATATGTTGCAAACTCTTATGATCAGTGTAAATAGTACACTTAGTTTCATACAAATAATGCCTCCAAATCTTCAAAGCAAACACCACTGCTCCTAACTCCAAGTCATGAGTAGTGTAATTCTTTTCGTGTGGTCGTAGTCGTCTTGAGGCATAAGCAATCACTTTATCACTTTGCATCAATACACATCCCAAACCCTATACAGATGCATTACAATACACCACAAAGTCTTCCATCCCCTCCGGTAAGGACAGAATCGGTGCACTGCAGAGTTTTTGTTTCAATAACTGGAATGCAGCTTCCTGTTTATCCGTCCAGTCATACTTCGTTCCCTTGTGCGTAAGAGTTGTAAGTGGTTGAGCGATCTTTGAGAAACCCTCAATGAATCGTCGGTAGTAACCCGCCAAACCAGGAATTGTCGTACCTCGGTAGGGGTCTGTGGTGCTTCCCAATTAATTGCTTCAATCTTCGCTGGATCCACACGTATGCCTTTTTCGTTGACTATATGACCCAAGAATTGTACTGCTCGCATCCAGAAATCACATTTCGAGAACTTAGCGTACAGTTGTTCTTGTTTCAGTGATTCCAACAGCAATCGAATATGTTCAGCATGCTCCCCCCTCAGCCTGAGAATAGATGAGAATGTCATCAATGAAAACAATGACAAACTTATCAAGATAAAGTTTACAAACACGATTCATGAGATCCGTGAATACTGCTTGAGCGTTTGTCAACCCAATTGGCATGACCAAAACTCATAATGGCCATAGCGCGTTCTGAATGCTGTCTTTGGAATATCTTCTTCTTGAACTCTGAGTTGATGATAACCCGATCTGAGATCAATCTTCGAGTTGTAACTCGAACCTTGCAACTGATCGAACAGATCGTCAATTCTAGGTAACGGATACCGGTTTTTGATGATAACCTTGTTCAGTTCCCGGTAATCGATACACATACGGAAAGTCCCATCCTTCTTCTTAACAAATAAGACTGGAGCTCCCCACGGTGAAAAACTAGGTTGTATGAAACCTTTGTCCAACAACTCTTGCAATTGTGTAGATAATTCTTGCATTTCTGACGGTGCAAGTCGATAAGGCGCCCTAGCAATCGGTGCTGCATCTGGTGTAAGGTCGATTCGGAATTCCACCTGTCTGATAGGCGGTAATCCCAGCAAGTCTTCTGGAAATACCTCCGGAAATTCACAAACTACTGGAATGTCTTCAATCTTCTTCTCAGCTACCGGCTTTTCAGTTATAAGTGCTATAACTGCCGTATGACCTTTACGCAGACATTTGTGTGCTTTCATACAAGATATGAGACGCAGTGGCGTACTGCTCTTCTCGCCTTGTACATACAATGTCTCTCCATGCGAAAGAGGTATACGAACGATCTTTTTCATGGCACACTATTTCAGCCTGGTGTTTGGACAACCAGTCCATGCCAATGACTACATCAAAACTGCCTAAAGAGGTAGGCATAAAGTCAATGTCATTTGTTTGACACATCAAGTCAAGAACACATCCTTTAGAAATATGGTTTACAACAACTAGCTTATCATTAGCTAGTTCTACAGTGTATGGGTTTTCTAAAGCAGTAGGACCAATACTTTACAATTCACAAGATTTGCTAGATACAAAACCCCGATCTGCACCGGTGTCAAATAGCATAGAGGCAGAGTGATAATTCAAGAGAAACGTACCCGTAACGACGTTGGGATCTTCCTGTGTCTGACGTCCTCCAATCACAAAAGCTCTGTTCTAGCAACATTTGTGTTGTTGTTGATGTTTCCTTTTGTAGTTATGTCATTAGCCCTTCTTTTCTTGAGTTGTGGGCACTTCTTCTTGAAATGTCCTGATAAGCCACACTCAAAACATCCTTTCTGTGTGTTGCTCCGATTGAGTGAGCTTGCTTGCAGTTCCCCTCGACAGTCTTTTGCTACGTGACCTATCTTTCTGCATCGCTGACATCGGTATTTGTCACATTGATTCCCAAAGTGATGGAATCCACATTTGTTACACTTCGGGCATCTACCATTATACCCTCCCGATGACTGTTGGTTATTGTTTGGATTGTGATGAGTCTTGTTGGATTCCTGCTTGCGATTCTGCTGAAATGACTGCTGAGTGACATTCTTGGAATCAATGCTGTCCCATTTTCTTTTGTGGTCTCCCGCCTTAGCTGTTACTGTTCGTTTGGGTAATGTTCCCCGTTGCATCGTTTGATCAGTCAGTTGGTGTGCCAGTCGAACAGCTTACTGTATGGTGGTAGGATTTGCAGATATGATCAATTTTCGAACCTAAGATACCAACCCTCCAATGTATTTCTTGATCCACTTACTAGATGGGGTTGCCCTGTGCGGTAAGAGTCTTGCTAATTGCTGGAATCGAGTAGTGTATTCCTCAATATTAGAACCTTTCATCTTGAGTTGCCCGTACTCATTCTCAAGTTTTTGCATTTCATTACGGTGACAATACTCCTCCTGCAACAGGATTTTGAATCCGTTCCATGTAAGGGCATTGGTTGTATTCAAACCGAGTGTCTGTACGATAGAGTTCCACCATGTCAAGGCTGAACCCTCCAAAGTACCAATAGCGTATCTGACCTTGTTTTCTTCCGGACAATTGCACGTCTCAAATACCGATTCTGACTGTTCAATCCATCGAAGAAGTCCAATGGCTCCTTCCGATCCTTTGAAATTACGTGGTTTACAGTTCAAGAATGTCTTGAACGTGCACATTTGTGGGTTTACCAGTCCCCCCGTTGGATCATATGGTCCTGTTTGGTATGTTTGCGTATAGTTTGCGATTGTCTCGGTAATTCGAGTGTTAATAAGTGCCTCAACTTCCGTTGCGGTCATGTTATTGTTTCCTCCAACCATGATCTTCCTATTTACAAATATACATAATGAGACTACACCCATCGCATAATCATCACTCATGCACAAAGTAAATGTAACACACTACCATAGCCATTAAGGTAACAATCCTCAATCATTAATGATAAACTAGTGCTTACAATTGTTTGTCAAAAAGATGCAAAACAACTAAACATGAAATCTACTTTTATGAGTACAACCCACTCATATAAGTTTGTTAATTAGAAAGTAAATGAAATAACTAGATCCCATCGTTTGGTTGATCAACGGTTGATGATGAATCTTCCAGTTCTGCTGGACCAGTCACTACACCATGCTGGTAACGCATATGCCCAGTGATGAGGGTCATGGCCTCCCCAGCCAAATCTCTCACTATATTGGCTTCAATCGCCGCTGCACCAGCCCGTGCATTGGCTTCCTCAGCCCTTGCCTTGGCTACAGCTACACGTAACTCAGTAGTTTCTAGTCGTGAAGTGAGTTCGAGGATCATCCCTCGCATCATCCAGATCGTTTCCACCAAATTTTCCTGTTCTTCATTAGTCCTAACCAACTCCTCAGTGAGGTTATCCCACATTTGTGTCAGCCAGTTGTTATTCTCAAGCAATTCTGTGATCATCCCTGCTACTTCCCGCATGTTGCGGATTTCACGCTCCATGCGTGCAACAAAAGCAGCAAATGCCTGCTCTAGTGGATATCCTAGAGCAGGTAACGTCCAAAGGCTATTAGCGGTGTTGGCAGTTGGTGGTGGTGGCACTCGTTCTTCCCACACCCAGCTGCGTATGAGATCAGGAAACCATTGCCAATATTGGTTGTTCCCCCTTTGTTGAACATGTGTTTCCTCCCCATAGTGGATCGTATCATCCACTGGTTCGATCCTCCTTGTCATGATTTCTGACAATGCTACTGCTTGTCCCTCAGTGTGAGTAGGTGTAGATGATGATGCCATGTCTGTTACAAAATGCCATATGTAAATGCATATAAACTATCGTGTAAGTAAGTGTCTAATGTCTAACAGTTATAGTCTAAGTTTACAAATGCAAACCTAGTTCGCTATAACCAATGGCTCTGATACCAATCTGTCACACCCCCAATTTTCAACTAACGGAATTATACCGTTTGGGAACGTGACAAACCAGGATCTCAGATCATTAGACATAACGAAGACCTCTATATGAATTTCAAAACATATGTGGGTCTAAAACTGTAACATCAAAGTTTCAATGTTTGCGGAAGCGTTTTAAAACCAATAACAAAACGTAACGGTTTGAAAATGTAAATTACAAATCCAATAACATTCAATGTCTTAATTGATCAAAACTAAAACACTTGAACTGAAATGCATGCATGAGACTCAACATCCTAGTCCCTGCTTGTCCTTGCTTGTGTCTTAGTGTCCTGAGAAAACATGTAAATCAAGTCAACACAATGATTGGTGCATACACAGGTTTAAGCATTCACAAATGTTGAAACTACAGTTTGAATGTAAAGTTTGCAGATAACATAATCACACGTGCATAGTCATGATAGCTAGTCATTTGTACTATTTACATAAGTGGTCGACACCGAAGCTGACGATTGCCATGCTATAGCATGTTTTTGCCTTAACACTATTGTCTAGCACGAACAATAGTAATGTGTGTGTTTGGTCAGTCAAACACCTGCGTAGATCCCATCTACCAAGTGAGGTTTGTCAAACCCAATAGATCTATCTTCAACTACCACGCTTTGCGCTACGGCAAATTAAACGGTTCGAAATGGAAGGCTTTGTAATGCTATGTTTGCACTTAATGTAAACAGCTACTCATGCAAGTGATATGTATCTAAAAGCGTTTGTTGCACATGTTTTCTCCCCCAAAACAGTTAAAATAAGAAAGGGGCCGTGTACGCACCTTTGATTATTGCAGAATGATCAAATACGTGAACTCGCGTAGATAATCCTCTTACGAAGGATCTGTGTTTAAGCAATAACCTAAAGTTATTCGGAATGTCGTTTTGTGCTTAGAATCACATACGTGTCAACATACGTATGTTAGACTTGTTAGAAATGTGCATACGTGATTACGCGTGACTTTGAAATCGTTTAAATAAAATCATATCCGATTTTATTTAAATAACCGTAATTATACGCGATTTCGTTTTCGGTTAAAATTATAAATTTTATTGTTTCATGTTGTTCGGGATTCAAATCTGGTTCCAACGCAACTGGAACGAATCGAATCGGAGTTATAACGAGAAAGATATGATCGAAATTCTAAACATGGTTTTAATATAAAAAAAACTGTTGGGCCATTGGGTCCAACCCATGACCTCTAACTCCAACCCACGCACCAAACCAGTTGATCTGGTTCAACTTTTGTGTTGAGATTTAGTTCAAAATACTTTTAAACATAAGCAGATCGGATTCCCTAATTATAACCGAACCATGTGGTTTCCAATTGACCCGAAATTCAAACCCAATCGGACCCCAAACCATGGGGCTTTTGCTCCATGGATTCAAACGAATCTAGGGGTGGATTTAATTTGATTTTTAATCAACAAAAGGTCCAGAATCGCGACTAACATAGTTTCGAACGTGAGTATGTTAATTACCATTAAAAATGTTTCAATTCGAGTATGCTAATCTGACATAACATATGGTTTTCATTTAAAACAAGATTGCGAACCTATCAGTGATGTTTAATTCGAATTCCAAGCTCGTTTGAATCGAAACCCCGAAAACGATTTTAATCAAGAACCCTAAAACTCGTTTTCATGCAATTCGTTACAATTGAATGTAATCATCATAGGGTTTCGTTTAATGAGTTATTCCAAAGCTCCTCATACACTTTAATTTGATTTTAGAACTTGTTTTATTAAAAACCCCCAAAACGTTTAAAGTGATGAACCCTAGAAATCAAAGTTCATCTACTCGATGTTTTTAAAAGAAATTGTCATAGGGGTTTGCTTAATCGAGACTTTTAGGTAGTATAGAAGTCGAGTTTACTTATTTTTGGTGTTGAATTGAAAGAGATCAACTTCTGTGTTGATATTCGGCCACCTTCCTATCGAGTTCTTTAATCCACAGCTTCTTGAATCCAATTGTTGTGTGTACTAGGTACTAAAGGGGCCGATTATAGTGTATAAGTGTTCAATTGTGTGAATTGTTGACGAATTGTGAGGATTTAATAGCTCCTAGTTAAGGTTTCAACTTTACGAGCCATTAATCACTTAAATTCGATGATTTATGTTGTAACAACGGTTACTAGTTGTTAATAATCATCAATATGACGATTATTGACAATTTAATACAATTAATTACATGGTTTTAATGCAAATTCTAATTTAAGTTTGATTTTCAACCGAATTTTGACTTTTAAAAGTCAAAATTGTATGTTTCTTCTAGTCACATGCTTAATTCTCATGTTTTAAGTGTTTATATACTTGTTTTCATCAATTCTAATCCTTTAGATTTGATTTTGTTCGATTACATAACTTTTCGGTTTACAAAGTTGAACCGAAAATCCCGAATTGTCACTAATCGGGCCACTTAGAACATTGTTGGGCTTGATTAATCTTTTTGGGCCTCATAAAAACAATTGGGCCTACCTTGGGCCTCATTGGGCCTCCCTTGGCCTCATTGGGCCTTCCTTGGCCTTATTGGGCCTTCCTATTTGCAATTAGCCTACTTCTATTCAATTGATCCCTATAACTTACAATTGGGCTTCAATTGGGCCTCATAACATACAATTTGGCCTACGAGGGTTAACAAGATTAATTCAAAAAGTCGGATTGTCACACATCACAATCACCTTGACCAGAAGAAGTACTTGTGGAGGCTTGTTCCAATGACTCGGTTGGAACATAAGGTTCACAGTTATGATTGAACCTTGAACCTACCTCTTTTGTGATTGTGGAATGAGCCTTGTTCACCTGCTTTAAAGGAGAAGAAACTGATTCTAAAACATCATCAATTTTAACAAATGTAGAATTAAAATTCTTAAACATCTCATTTGGTTTGACTTTAATTTCATCAAATCTTCCTACAAAATCAGTTTTTGGAATAAAATGTGATTTTCTACATGATGTTGAACACTCTATGCTCCTCCCAGCTCTTCTTTCTTAATTCTTCCCCCTCAGACCTGTATCACTTAAACTATCTGCGCACACCTCAGAATCATCAGAAACAAACATGGGGTCAACTGGTTTAGTGGGAAACTCAAAAGCATGATCAGATTGTAGAGCCAAGTCATCAACTGATGTGTTGATTCTAGGCATGCTTGAGTAATTATGATTAAAAGCAGGCTCACATTCCTTATAACCAAGACCCTTACCCCTTTTCTCCCGATACTGAATATAGACCATGTCTTCTAAAACTTTTTTTGCATAGTCATATCTTTCACATCAGACTGAGGTTTTAGAAAGTTGAGTCTTAATATGTTCTAGTTCAGAAGTGAGCTCATCGATTTTGCGTCTAGCATCTCGATAATTTGACTCTTTATCACCTAAAAGCTCTTTTAATTTTGAAATATCATGACCCTCAGCCTCAAGCTTTCTTTTAAAAATTGCTTCACTTTTGAGAAACTCAGAGTTAAAATATTTCAGTTTAGTGACCTCTTTGATCAGGGTCTCATTGTGAGACCAATACTTAAAAACCTTTTCAATGCAAAAAGTAGAGCAAAGATTTTCAGTTACCTTATTGTGCTTTTCATCCACTTCTGCCATGAATGCGTGGCACACGGTCATCTCCAGCTCCTGCACTTGATAGCTCCAATCATAGGAGTCAGTTTCCTATGTCACCAATGCCTTGGATGTGCTTGCTCTTCCCCCAGCTGCAGCTTTCTCATCATACTTCTTCTTTCCCTCCTTCACCACCTTCAGCTGCTTACTTTCCCTTGCAAAGTGACCCGCTGGTCACAGATGTAGCATCTCAGCTTTGATTTATCAAATCCTAGCTTCCTCCCTAGGTTGTTTCCAAAGCCGTTCCTTCCATATTTTTTGATGAACTTCTTAGCATGGAAGACTGCCATGGCCATTTGCCAAGAAATATCCATTTCTTCTACATCTTCCGGGTTAATCTGCTATAATTTATCTTGAGTGAGATTGGCCGGTGCCAACTCTCCAGCAACAAAATCGTTGTAACTGTTCATAAATCCCTTGAACAGCAGCAAATTCTCTTCACTTTCTGGACTGACCTTGGGTACTGAATTAACTTTCCATGAAAAAGGGAATGCAGTCGCAAACGGAATAGACTGTGATGAAAGGGCCTGGTGATGCTGAGATCTAGAGGCTTGAAAATTGATGGCGGACAAGAGAGCAGCATTCTCTGATGTAGGAGAAATGCCCATAGAACTGGCAAGATTGAAAGCTCGCTGTTTGTCATCCATGTCATATGAGTTGATAATGGAGATCAACTCACTGAGAGAGGTCTTATACATATCCTTTGTTATCTTGATAGTAGTGCAATTTGAGTTTCAATTATATGGTAACGAATTCCGGAGCTTCTTGTTGACCTCTCCCTTTGATATCTCAATTCCTGCACTAGTCATCTCAATCATCAGATGAGTAAATTGATTGAGTTGGGCTTCCAAGGACTCTCCTTTGACATGATAAAACATGTTGAATCTTTGCCTTAGCATGTCCTTGCGACTTTCTAGCATGTCCAGGTTACCTTCAAATCTTTCCACCAAAGCATCCAGAGTTGCTTAGCTGTCTGATGCTCCTTGAATCCATGAGCCACATCAGTTGACAAAGCCATAGTGATTGATATGTATGCCTTATCATCCTTCTCTTCCAACAGGATGTCATTTTCAGTATATAAATCCAGTTCCTTGGGAATGAGCCCATTTAGCTCGCTCTGGAACATGGGCACATAAGGCCTCTATTCAATCGACCTCCATAACTTCGGGTCCGTGTACTTGATAAAAAATTGGAATCTGAATTTCCAATCTTGGAAGTTATCCTCTGACACAAGCCTAGGTGGCTTGGTTCCAGTGCCAATCTCATTGTCTAAGTTCAGAACGTTGGACAGGTTGGTGAGATTTTTAGAAGCTATGACAAACAGAAAATTTCTCTAAGTATAAGTTCACGAAGTCCTCAAGCATTCGAAGTCCCAAACAGTGCACGAAGTCCAAGCTGTAATCGAAGGTCCTGAACTACTCGAATTTCTGTACTCGAAGATCAAGTATTCGAAACTTGTAAGTGTACTCAAACAATCCAGTTGTACTTGAAACTAGAAGTAACTCAAACAACCCAGTTGTACTCGAAATATCATTCCACTTGTACTCGAAATATCAGTGTAATCGAAATCCTAGTGTACTTGAACTACGTGTGTACTCAAACCTCCAGCTAAAATCGAACTCCAATGTGTATTCGAAATTCCAATCTGTACTTGAACTCCCAACTATACTCTAACTCCCAACTGTTCTCGAAATTTTGAACTCGAAAATACTTGAAAATTTTCCGCAGAAATATTTCTCAAGATTCGGAGTCCCAAATTTTAATAGCAGCTAGATGGTATAGAGAAGAACCAGAAAGTATCGAACTTGCACTAAAAAGCTTGTATCTTGATGTAGAAAAGAGCTCATAGGCTCTGATACCACTTGTAGGTCCTAATCTTGTCAAGACTCAAGCTTTAAGGCTCCAATCAACATCAAACGACTCTATAATGTGCAGAATCCATGATAGAATCACAAGAAGAAGTAGAAAGATAAATGTTTTGTATATTTAGTGAAGTTCTCGAAAACAGTGCCTCAATACGTCTAGAGAGCGCATCTCGGGAATCCAACCCTGGAACACTACAAAATACGTCTATATATACTATTCATGGAGTACTGGAACCCAATACACGAAAATAGTTCTAGTACTCAAAAATCTAAAGTACTCGAAAAACACGAAAATCCCAAAATCAGGTCTTCAGCTCTTCTCTGGTTGACTTTGTCAGACTTTGTCTTTAGTTGGGCTCTACAAATGAGACACGCCATTCAACTAAGAAACTCTTCAAAATGAACCTCTAGGAGAATGAGAAACTACACGAATGAAATGGACTCATTCACATGAGACAACCATACGAATGAAGAGCTATTCACACGAATGGATCACTAGAATGAGAGTATGCATTCGCATCATTCCATTCATGTGAATGAAGGTCATTCCCACTAATAGGCCATTCCCACAAAGAGGAGACCAAAATGGCTAAGTGTTGAACGCCTTATCAAACACCATTCATATCGATAGAACTGAACCTTAGACCGAATTTTAATTCTAATCAAATGAAAACAAATAAAAACACATTTTCCAAAATCACATCAAGAAACAAAACACACAACCACTCAACACTTAACTAACTATTAAATATTTGAAAACACATGATTCAAATCGAGTGAACACATCAAGTGAGTGCATTGACGACCCATAACCACAGTGAGTTCATATATCACTCTCTTTTCAATTTTTCCGCCTTCCAAATCATTTGGGGCTGAGAATATGAAACCTCTTCTTCGAATAATAAGAGTCATTTTCAAGTAATTTTAAAGATGAAATCATTTCGAAACATCTTATTCGAATGTTATTCGAATAAGTGTATTTTAAATTATTTTGTCAAACGTTGATCGTTTCATTTCGGATTTTCAAACATCAAACGACAAGGATTTTCGAGGATTCAAACACAGATCATCGAGGAGGTGTCCGTTAATCACAACAATTCGAGGGTTTGTGCCCAACCAAGAGGTGAACGGCCACGACCCGAGGAATTGTGCTAATGCACACTCGAAAACATACATTTTTATGGGAACCCCCTATCAAATAAACAACAAGTTTAGTTGGTATGTGTCTAGGGTAATTTACTAGAACATGTGTCCATACAACATACACATAAAGAATTCACGTAGGAATTCTCAAGTAAGTCCCTTTCAAGATTCATTTACCATTCGTTGACATGGGTCAACCGACGGTAACGTAGATGGTACCATAGGTCTAACCAGGCTCCAGCACTAAGGCTTGTATGTTACACGCACACGTACAAAAGTCAACACTCATGCCAGTTCCATGGGATCTGATCGGTAAAGGAATATCAGTAAGGTTTGGTAAATGATCACATGTGTGATATTAATGACAGATCTCAATAATAAACAAATTCAATAAATCTATATCGTGGTTTTAATACAAACAAGTTTTCAAAGACAAGCTTGGACGAATTTTAAACGGTACAAAGTAAACAATGTTAGATCAAACAGGAAAGGAGTGTAAACAAAGCAAAACAAGTATTTCCTATATCAGGAGAGAAAGCATACACTCTTTCCTCAAGACATTTCTTTTTCCAAAACATTTGTTGTGACGAATAGAAATACCGAAGTGGAGGATTCTGATTTCCATTAAGGACACCCCCATGGATTATCGAATGAATGGTGGGCTGGCAACAGAGCCTTGGCTCTACGTATGCCCTATATATAAACTACCTTCGGTGATTTAGGATGGTGTATGTAATGAGGTTCATGTTGAACACTTGTGTAATTCATTCGTAATTTCAACACCATTTACACATGATTTTCAAAACCGTTGAGAACGGAAATAGTTTTCTTCAAGCCTTTTACAAAACCTAATATTTTCTTTAAACATGCGTCAATTCACCAACCTAATGTTGAAAGATTTTACATGTTCTTAGTTGAAAAACAGGTGTAACCAGCATGCCTTTACAGAGAGAAAGATAGGATCCGTTAGAGGACCCTACAACTCCTGCATGAAATCTTACAAGGCCTCATCAGCTACAAGGTTCAAGACTTGCTCCTTTGCAAGCAATATTTGTGAGACATCTGGGTCATACCCCAGATGCCCAAGTCACGATGTAACAGGATTAAATTATAAAACAGTTGTAATTTAATTTTATTAATAAATGTAATTTAGTATTCTCATATTATGATGTGCTATATAAACAATCTGATCATTCCGATTGAAAATCGCCTCTAGACGAATATGGGTTTTCGATCCAGCCCGCCGGCCCGGGGTGTGACGGATTGGTATCAAAGCCATGGTTATAAAGAATTAGGTCATTTACTTAAATAGTTAGGCCTTGACTATAACCTAGGGACCTCATGCAGAGAACTTAGGATAGGAATAACTGCATGTGTTACTTGTGTCTGGTCACAAGTACTAACTAGTTTCTTCTCGGAAGTAATCAGAATGCCTCCAAAGGAACAACCACGCACCAACCTAGAGACCACCGTCCTAGCTACACTCATCTCGGAGCAACACATCGCTTCCATTCCCGACATCGTTAATCAAATCAACCACGACCCTCGCCATTTGGAAGACACCTCTAGCATACTGATGACAGAACTTGAATCGAGCCAAAGAGAATCGATGGGCGAGTCCAGCCATCCTCTCCCCAAGAGACAAAGAATTACCGGTAACATCAAGGGAACTGGTTTCGCTAACCAAATGTCAATACCATCATCATGACAACAGAAGGTGGAAATTGTGCTCCAATTGTGGGAAGCCGGGTCATTGGGCTCAACGCTGCAACTCATTAGTTGGTTTAGTTCTCAAGCACTATGCGGGCACATTTCCCTTATTTGCCAGGCACAACACCATCATGTCACGACCAAGCCATGTAAACAATGCACAAATTGTAAGATGATGGGTCATGAAGGCCGAAATTGACGGACTTCAATTGCTTAGAGCCAAAATGACATTGCAACAACATACCCTCCACCGAGCAACATTAGGCACTTCTACACATGTGGTGAACCATGCCATGTAGCTAAGAAGTGACCCAAGAGAGTGTAACTAGCTTACAGATGACTTCCAGTGAAGTTCTTGTCGCACTCACACACTGACCGCCGCAAACGGGACAGAGACGTAGGTACATTTCCTTAAACTCTCAATATACACAGTGCATAGTTTGATGTAGGCATTACAAGGTGTCTACCCATTCCTAGTCTTCCAATAACGCAAAACTCTAGAAGATTGTAAAATGAAAAAAAGTCATTAATTCTGTTAGGACTTGAGGAGAAAGTGAGATGACCGCCTTAGTCGCCACTAGGTAATGAGGCCATGAGGAGAGATGCAAATGCAGGACGTCCCGATGACCATAAGGTCTGTTAATGTGTCATCTGATGCAATCGGTGTACTTTCTGATCGACACAAAATCAGGAACGACTCTGATGACCTAACGTCTACAAGAGTCAGCACTCATAAAAGAGCCAGAGTTATTCAAACAGTCGAGGGAGTCACTAGAGCCTGATATCCCTTAAAAAGGACTCCTAAGCATTGGAAACTTCAAGCCTTTTTGTATGAGGGCTGGAGTCTAAACCGATGTGTGTTGGCCATGATACAATTGATAAAGAAACTATCAAGAACTAGTATTCAAAACTAGGGCTGTCAAACTGGTTAAATGAACTACTTTTAACGACTTCAGTTTAATGTTGATTATCGTATCACGCGCCCTCAAAAGTTGTTCAACGTCACTATTCAAACCATAAGACATACATCTCTTGCCTAAATCTATGTATTTGAAAGCTTAAAAGAACTTCGATTCCATATGATTTTGAAAACTTCTTTGCCATAATACACTATGACTTACCCAATTAGTTATGGACTAGAAAATGTGGAGAGAAACCAACTAGAAGTGACTCCAAAACTAGTGAGAAGAGATAATAATGACACCCCCAACACATGAACCATCACCCTATCAAGGAGGTAATGCCGTCCCCATAACGTACAAAAGGGGGGTAAACGAATGAAAAGTTCTTGGCAAAGCAACACTACACATCATCCGTAGTTGGAGGCCAAGGCAATTGTCTTGAAAGACTCAAGACGTCCCTTGTGATTTGCTTGTGAGCTAGTACTATGAGAATGGCAGTGTAGTTAAGTCTGCTTGCATTGCCCTAGTCAAGACGACTACAATTGAACCAGAGTGAGAGGTAAATACAACAACCTTCATTGGGGAAACTATAAAACACGTTGGGGACTAAAGTTAACCACCAAGGGTCTATAGGTTGTGAAGACAACCCTAAATACTTCCCAAAAAACAAATGGATAACTCTCACCGACTGAGATACCCTCGATAAGACAAACTGTGGAGAGAATACATCCAGCATCCGCGATCTTAGTGAGTGTTGAGAGCCACGAAGAAAATCATCTCAATGGTACTCAAGATAGGTCGACTCTCTACCGCATTTGAAGAAAGAATTAAATTCATGTACGATGAGAAAAAATATTTGTCGATACAAGGAAATTTTCACCTCCCAAATGAGTAGTAATCTCAACAACCCAACTCCAGAAAATGAGAAGGTCGTTCCGCATGACATCTAAGTAGAGAATGAATGTTGTTTCCCCATGGTGAGATGGAAACATCCTTCACACATGGTGTCCAACCAAATGCCTAATAAAAGCTACCTTGATCAAACCAAGAAAACTCAAACCGGAGAGTCCGGTAAATTTGCAGGCGAAATGCTTCATGACAGCATAAGAGAACTGTGTTGTCAGATTTGCAAGGTCACAACTGAACTATTTTCACTCAATCACCATGATTGACTTGAGAGACGATTCATAACACTCAGTACAGAAACGCGAATTCGATACAAGGTCTATGGTGTAGACAAAATCCGGGGAAACAACCTCAAAACCCATGCGAAGAATAATCCGTAATTCCTACAACAGTGCAAAATACAAGGTTGAACCTCGACACAGTCATAACTGAAAGGTGGAAGATCATACATACAACTTCAAATTACAATCGCGAGTCTAAAAATTATGGGAAAAAAAACATGTACGTGTATGCTAGGAACAAAGAAAGAATTGTACAGTTCAAAAGATACAATTCTACGCATTCAATCTCGAACTATTGACAAGGTAAAAATAGAAGACGTTCCTGAATACACAAAGTGGAAACACGACCTCAATGAGAAGCCTAATCAAATTAGACTAACTCACTAAGCAAAACCCAAAATCTATACGAACGAAGTTCATAAATTTACATCGGCTGAGAGATGTAATACTGAAGAATGGGATTGTTATACATTGTCAAGATGTATTAATTGCTTGTGTAAAGCAGAGTTGACTAAATTTTAGTATCGTGAATCGAGGGACTTCGTGCATACACCAGGTTCATCCCCACTGAATCACAGAACTAAAACAAGGCCGTAAACCAATCGATACGAACCAATGAAATACTTTTCCATGGTAAGTCTCCGAACTACATGGGAACGTGAATTTTACAAATTAGATGAGTTTTTCCCCTCAGGACATGAAAAAGAAAAATGAGGTCTCGATAACATAGTTTGAATTGGGGAGACTGTGACAACCGGTATACGAGCAACAACTAATTCTGAAATCCAAGGGTGTACACGACAACAGCAGTGAAGACTGTAGTGCGAGAGTTACGATAACAATAACAAACACCAAATCAAAATACACGCATCACCCTGGGGACAGTTAGTTGAATCACATAAACATGAATCATAAGAAAAATACAAACACCCTATGAGGGAAAACAATAAAACCTGAATGGATAACATTTGGAGTATCGACCTAATGAGATAACCGCATGGGTGATGATCCATATGGATATGTTATTGGACTTGATACATTAAACGATACCTTTACTGTACTGAACAAGGTCAGTAGTTTAAACAAACGTTGCTTTTGTATGGATGACGATTCATACAAATGCAAACGTGAGTCTTACAACGCTGATATAAAATAATAACAATTTTAATAAAACACTCACCAAAATATTTATGAAACAGTCAAAACTTTAGCACACATACCCATTAGTACGAATGGCACTCATTCGTACGAATAGACACAATCGGTGAAGCTTTACAACCGCAGAGCCATTCGGATGAATGGGAATCATTCGTACGAATGACTCATTCGTGCTACAGCACATGTATAAAAGCAACCCTTACGATTTTTCTCACATTTTTCACCCTTTCGCCAAAGAAAACCCTCTCCAAACCCCTTTCGGATTTCCCGTCATTTCCACACGAAATCAGACCATTTTAGCTTCCAAATCGTGTGTATTTCAACCCCAGCACCTTCATTTCAAGATTTCACCAATTTCCATGGTATTCCGGACAAATATGCGCTCCATAGTGAGTATTAGCACCGATCCTTAGCACCAAAAAATCCAAAACGTTTTGCCATCATTTTTGGCCGTAAAAAAACACCACAAACAACCCACAATTTTAAAAATGGCATTCTAGGAGAATCTTCAGGTGAATGAGTCGTATGAAGGGCTTATTCGTATCAATGAGACACTCCTTTCACCTTCGAAACTCATCAGAATAAACCTTTGAGCGAATGGCCAACTACACAAATGGAATGGACTCATTCTCATGAGACAACCAAACAAATGAAGAACTATTCGCACGAATGGATCACCAGAATGAGAGTATGCATTCGCAGCATTCCATTCGTGTCAATGAAGATCATTCGCACGAATAGGCCATTCCCACAAAGAGGTAACCAAAATGGCTGAGTGTTGAACGTCCTATCGAACACCATTCGTATCGATAGAACTGAACCTTAGACCCAATTTTAAATCTAATCAAATGAAAACAAATAAAAACACATTTTCCAAAATCACATCAAAAACAAATCACACAACCACTCAGCACTTAACTAACTATTAAATATTTGAAAACACAGGATTCAAACCGAGTGTACACATCGAGTTAGTGCATTGACGACCCATAACTACATGTTAGTTCATAGACCCCTCTCTTTTCAATTTTCTTCCTTTCAAATCATTTGGAGCTGAGAACATGAAACCTCTTATTCGAATAATAAAAGTCATTTTCAACTAATTTTTAAGAAGAAATCATTTCGAAACCTGTTATTCGAATAAGTGTATTTTAAACTACTTTGCTAAACGTTCATTGTTTCACTTCAGATTTTCAAACATCAAACAACGAGGATTTTCGAGAGGTCAAACACAAATCAGCGAGGAGGTGTCCGTTAATCACAATAGTTCGAGGCTTTATGCCCAACCAAGAGGTGAACAGACACGACTCGAGGAATTGTGTTAATGCACAATCAAAAACATACAGTATTATGGGAACCCCTTCAAACAAACAATAAGTTTAGTAGGGTATATGTCTAGGGTAATTCACTAGAACATGTTCCCATACAACATACACATCAAGAATTCGCGTAGGAATTCTCAAGTAAGTCCCTTTCAAGAGTCATTTACCATTTTTTTTACATGGGTCAACTGTCACACCCCCAAATTACCACTTGCGGTGTCTGACCACTAAATGTGACGTGGCCAGGATCAAAGCTCTTACTAATATAGAACGACTCTATATGAGCTTGAAAATACATTGTTTTCAGTAATATAAATCAAGTTGTTTAATACATTGCAGCAGAAATTGTAAATTGCACATTGATACATGTTTCATTTCATTTAATTTTGTTTAATTAGATGAGTTAAACACAAACAACTGCGAAACGATAGTTCGAGGAACTATCGAATCGTACATTGCACATTGGTTTTGGAAACCAGGTGTGGCAAACACAAACACAAACTATCATCGATAATTCGAGGAACTATCGAAACGCACACGAGTCTCATGAACGTTGGTGAACAAACAACTGAACAATAATTAAAATTCAAACGATGATAAACGATGACTCATAAATGAAAAATGATCGAAAAACGAGTCAAAACAAGTAAATTGGGCCAATTGGGCTCATCCGACAAGACAGGCGGTACGCCAAGGGCCATGGTTTGGGTCTTGGCGGTACGCGAGGCTTGGACGGGAACAATTTGAATTCTCCGAATCACCAGGCGGTACGCCCGAGACCATGCAGCCGCTATGGGTGGTACGCGCGAGGTTTTGAGGAGCCGTCTGAATTTAATATTCCAAGCGGTACACCTAGCCCCAAGGGAGCCTGCTAGGCGGTATGAGAGGGAGTCGGGAAAGGAAAAATTGATATAAAAACAACCCTAACTCATTTCATTTGGTTTTCTCTCATTTTCACCAAGTTTATACACCTTCTCTAGACCCAAACCCCTAGTATTCAGCTTCCAAGCTTCTGTGGATAACATTTGGAGCCATTCCTTGCATCTTTAATGTTGGTGGACCATTAGGAGTGCAAGAGGGAGTGTTGGAGGCCATCCACAAGGAAGAACTGACATCATCAATCACTTTTGGAGGTACTAGTGTAACATTTGTACATTTAGTCATGATAGTCGTAAACGGTGTTAGATCAGCGTGTGTCCATGTTCAGTCAGTCAATGTGAATCATGTGTTCATTATATGCTTGTGTGTTAGAATCTTTATTATTTAACAAGTAGGTATTATTTATTTACAGTCGAGTTCACTAGGCAAGAACAGTATTGTGTTATATCGAAACAGTGGTGGGCAGCGAGAGTGAGCCCTATATATATACTGCGTTCGGTGTAACAGGATAGTGTTGGTGCGTAGTGTTAACACGAATATTATGACAATTAATTCAACAAGAATCGTAATACGTAAGAGAGACTGAGTATAGTTATGGGTGACGATCCATAATGATACGAATGTTGAACTTATAATTATGATTAAACGACTTTAAATAATTAATACGATCGAAAAACGTACGCGATTGCGGGTATACACGTAATTGTGAATGTTTAATGATCTGTCAACACACGAAGAGTAAAAATAAATTAATTAATTATTTTATATTTTTACAATTTTGAAACTCATCATTTTAATGAGTTTAACAACTCTTTTATTTAAAACCGCGTAAAATACGCGTTACGTTCCGGAAACGCGAACCGAGCGACCGAAACGGACCCGAATACCACACGGGCTATAAAAGCCTTGAATGAGATCATTTATCTCATTTATTTCACCTACAACACTTTCTCTCTCTAGATTTTCGTCTAAGCCTTCCTCTCTCTAAAAACCAAGCTTTAATCGTTCGTAACTCACTCGTTTCTCAACGGATTTCGTCGTTCTTGGTGTCCACGCGAAGCTCTCAACATTATCTACACGAAAGTACAAGAAATTAGTGGTTTTGTCCAGCCAAATCTGAGGTACGAGCCAAAGAAGTTTCTTAAAAATAGGGTTTTCTTGTGTGTTCTTGTGTAAACCCGACACTTGGCCGGTTCTAGCAACCCACTTCTATTTTCGCACCCATGGTGACATTCCCTGATGCTAGGATAGCAGGAATCAAGGTCTGAATCCAGGTGTTCGATGATGGTGATGAAGCTGGTAACAGGTTCGGCGGCCGAACCCTGATCAACCCTACGGCCGAACCTTCCTTTGAACAGACATCATAAGGCGAACCCTGGCTTAATCAGACGAACCTTCCTGGTGCAAACCAGCCGAAACTATAAGGTTCCGTGGCCGAACCCTAGTCCTGACGAACCTGCTTCCGGTCACGAACCCTGGGGTGTAGCCGAACTCAACTAGACTAGCGAACCCTTGGACCTTCAGATTCATTAGCCGAACCAACTCAACGAGCCTTCATGTAGCCGAATCTTATGTAGAAACCACGAACCATGCATGTTGTCATATTACCCGAACCCTGCTGCAAGTGTTGCCGAACCAGTCAATTGGTCAAGCCTTCGGGGATGCAGCAAACCCTGCATGGTTCGTCCAATACTAGCCGAGCCTTAGGTGAGGGAGTCCACGAACCATCATTGGGTTAGCATGCAACGAACCTTAGGCCAGAAAACCTAAAAGGTTCGCTGCCAAGTGTGGTAGTCGAGCCAACACCATTCAATTTCTTTTGTGTACCTTGGCCCAATCAATTTAATTATCTCGACCCACATTAGAATAAGCCCAATTTAATTATATCCGGCCCAAATCGATGCTACAAGGCCCAATTCCATTAACAAATCGGCCCAAGGACTTAACCCAAGTGCAACTGAGATAGCTTGGCCCATTAAGGTCTTTACTTGAACCAATGTCACTTTGGAACTTTAAGTGGCCTACCTAAACATCTCTTAGCCCAACTTAAATCCTTTAGGCCCAATTCAATTCTATTTGACCACTAAGATTTTAATTGGGTTGATATTGTCTTTGGCATGTTATAAGGATTATATACACGATGTTGGGCCAACATCCCATTCACTGGGCCCAACACCACATTCAATTGGCCCATTGGTAACCTAAGTGGCCCATGGACCTCCATTTAAGCCTATTATCATAATTATGGGCTTAAGGCCCATTGTAGGCCACAACTCAAAGTGATTGTAATTTGATCTTAGTTGTTTTAAGTTACAACTTAACCTAATCATGAGATCAAGTCACAATCTCAAGAACTTGAACAATTGGAGCATCTTTTCATAAGTCATGTTAATCAATGGTTATCAAATTCGCAAAAAAATATCATTTTATGCTTAAGATGTATGCACAAAGGAACATTTCATATTCGTTTCTTGGACCCATGATCAATCAAGTGATTCAAATCATAACTTTCAAGTTTTCACAACAATCATAATCATGAGAACAAGTTATCATGTGTTAATCAATTTCAAGGGAACACAAGTCAATCAATGAATCAAAGTCTATACAACTATAAATCCTATATCTTATGTATGATTACAATGTTATAGGAACCAGTTAGAAGTACTGTTTGCTACTTGCTATCTGTTTTAGTTCAGAGTCTACTGCAGACAGGTGAGAACTTTAGCACCTCTTTTACTGTTTTATAACTGTTTTGGGGTGGAACACGTGATCAAACTCTTCATTTACAATTGTATTTCATTACACAAGATGTGTGTATTCCTATCAACATTTCAGGTTCATATTACAAATCCAAGGGATTTATCAACTGTTTCAGAAAAGTTATCAACCGTTTTAAAGGATTATTAAACTATTGAACTATTAATCTAAAAAGGTTTTATAAATGATATGTTCTTTTAAATAATGAAGTTTATAAACTTTTCTGTTAAAAACCTTGTTAATATACAAGGTCACATTTCATGATATTCAAACCAAAAGATTCATTTCATGGTATTTGAATCAAGGGTTTCAAACATGGTATTCAAACAATGGTTTCATGGTGATGTTCAAATCAAGGGATTCACTTATGGGATTCAAATCAGAGGATTCATTTCACGGTATTCAAAAACTAAGGATTTAATTCATGGGATTAAATCAAGGTTTTCAATCATGTTTTCACATAGGGCATTAACACGCTCGTTTAAAGTAAGGTTCAGAAACATGGTGTCTATTGTTGTAAACAAACTTATGAATGCATCAAGTATCATATTCGTTAGCGTTAGTACTGGGTGATAACAACAAGGGAAAGCGGACACACACATTTGGGGCAGACCGATTGCTGCAGTTAGTTTTTAAATTTGTTTTATAAACCAACTGCAGATTTCGGTTACGTATGGTTTTATCAAAACTGTTGACACATTATCTAACTCCAAACGTGATTTTGGGACTTGATATTATATGTTGACTCCTGTGCAAACAGTGATTGGACTGTTTACACTCATTTTCTTACTTGATGTTAGTTTGGGTTGCAGCTCATCCATGTGAATCATTTATTACTTTAACATACCTATGCCTTATATCATATACTCATGTTTACAAATGATTAAACCTATTGTTCTCACCAACTACGTCTGTAGTTGACAGTTACTTTTCACGTGTTTCAGGTAATCAGGTTTAAGACATTCTCAGAGACAACTAAGGAGACCATACTAAGATAGAACAAGATGAAGAAACATGCTAGGATGGATTAGAAACACACTAAATCCTAATTGTTTAATTGTCTTGTTTGAAGTCTTATTTTGTAAACTATATTTTGGGTCTGTAGTTGTCTTTCTTTTGGTAGATAGATTGTCTGTAACTAAACAACTGTCTAAACATTATGAAATGTAGTAATCCATTGTGGTTGTTCTTATTCAATACTTGTGCATGATTCAACTGTTCATACGTCACCGCGCCGTGGATTCCGCACGCGGCGCAGGGGTGTGACAACTAGAAATTGTTCCAGCTCGAATCCTAGCTTCTAAGGTAGTTTTATAGGCTTATCTATGGTTAGATCGTACATGCAAGGTGTAAAAATACACATGCAACTCCTTGTGGCTCACATGCACGAATTTGAAGGTGTTCTTGTGTGATTTTTGATGTAATGTTACTGATTTAGAGTGTACAAGTGTTCAAGGATGAGTTTAGATTGATTAGATATAAACTTGAATAAACATTAAAGAACAATATAGAATAACTGAGCTTCATTAATAAGATAAACTTTACACATTGAGATCATACAAAACATAGAACTAGGGACATTTCTATGCACTAACATACTCCTCCTTGGACCTAGTTCTTTACTTGTCAGCACCCTTCTTGAAATATTTGTCAGAAATAGCTTTCCAGTCAGAGCCGTCATGAATTCCAAACACTATGCAAATCCGGATGACTCTCATGAATTGTAGCGCTTGTTCCATATCTTCTACAGCAAAGGAAATCTGACATCTGCACATGGCCTCAACATCGTTGTGTGACAGATTTGTCAGCCACATGGGATCAAAGATACGTACGGTATCCCATGTGTTATTTTTGCACAAAACTATCACTGCTTAGGCTGTTCTCCCATCGTAGTACCACCATCGGAAACTGTCCAAAATGTCTTAAGGCATCTTCCGTAATGGAATCTTCCTCATAACCTTTGGTGGCAGCCACTTCAGGATTACTTTATGCTTGCTGAAGTATACATCATGTCCTCTTGCTCAGTGATATCCTCCAAAATAACTTCATCGATGTCATCAAAGACTTCAGGAGAAGGAATATCAGAGGCAAGAATGCAAGTTTCATCTAGAATGACCTCGTTAGGATTTAACCTAAATAATTCTGCAATTTGCTCCTTAGTCAAGTAATGGATAATCTCTCCTTCCTCCTTGTCATAGCTAACTGAGTGTTGTATGATACCTTGAGCGTCCAAAATCATAGTCAACGTCTCATCCAAACGACGTCTCAAAGGCACAGCTTGAAGTTCCTCAGTAGCTTTAGGCTCTTTGGTTTGAGGAGGATGAGGCTTGGCAGCTTTGTCATGCCTTGCCTTTGTATGGATTTCAGTGGGAGGGGACTGCTGCCCTGATGCACTAGATGAACTGGCAGACCCACTTTCGGCACTATCATCATCATCATTTGGATCATCATCTTTGTCAGTATCCTCGTAATCAACCTTCTCCTCATCAGATTTGTCTTCTTCTTCGTCTTCTTCTTCATCTTTATCTGAATCATTGGAGGCAGGCTCAGAGGGCTCCAGCCTAGGTGTGGCATCTTTAAGGCTTTCAACTTGGTCAGCTAATCGCAAGTTTTCGGCCTCAAGATCTAAGATCCGATCACTGAATCCCGAGGCAGTCAATACCAACTGGTTATGCTCATCAACATACTTGAGCAATCGCTCCCCCTGGTCAGCAGATTGTGCCCTAAAATCTGCCCGTTGGTCAGCTGCCTGTAATAAAAGAGCATCTTGCTCACTGACCGTTTGTGTAAGTTGGGCAATAGCTTCGTCCTGCTGGTGGTTCCTTTCCATCAGCCTAAGAACCAAACTGTTCAAAGTGCTGAGCTGTTTAGCAACTGAAACAGTTGGAATATACGGATGAGCTCGTGTAGTGGAAGGACCAGAGGAAGCTGCAGTAAAAACAACTGTGGCAGCAATAGAGGAAGTCAGAGGGGCTGTAGTAGCACGTGTAGGTATAGCTCTTGACCTGGTCAGTGAAGAAGTCGAGATTGTTGCAGCTGATATATGATGTGGACTGGACAGCAGCAGTGGCAGTAAGAGATGTAACAATGGAAATGCGTGGGGGAAGAGAAAAATCAAACTCAGGGACAAAAGATGGATCGCTGATCTCCTCCCTCTCCTACTCTTTCACACAGGGCCTCTTTCTCTTCTTCACAAGCCTCGTCCTCACCATAACATCTCAAATTCATCATCTGGCTTGTCAGAATCTAAACTGTCAGAACCTTCTGCATCATCATCTTCACCAGTATCTTCATCTGATTCATCTGCATCATCAGCTAAAGTGGTACCACCCATCTCTGGTGGAGTGGAGATGGTGGCCTCAGTGGTAGTCATGAAATCTAAATCAAGTAAAGCGCCAACATCTACATCATCTTCCCCAGCCGCAGAAACACTAATTCCAGCACCAGTGCCAATATCAGAAACAACACCATCACCACCACTCACACCTGCACCAGCACCAGTAACATCAACATCAGCACCTGCATCACTAACACCCACATCACCAGCACCAACATCTCCACCATCATCACCCGGCACTATGATATCCTCCAAATCTGAATCAAAATCATCATGTCTCCATTTCCTCCCATCGGGTGCAATGTAATCAGGGTTAAGAGGATGGCCGAATAGAGTACGAACAGGAGGCTTCGTCTCCTTTCCTCTGTATGATAAAACTCTGTTAAGAGTGATGTCATTCATGTGCTCTAATCGGATAATGTCAGAACTGGCTTTTGGTAGATCAGGCACTAGCGCCTCAAATATCTGTTGAAGAAATCTCTGGTACATGAGGAATTTCACGTCACCCTCGAGATAGACATTTTTTTATTCAAATGCGTGAATACCATCTCTGAGAAGTTGAATGGTATATTCAGCACCAAAGCCACGAACGCACCCTGTAAAGTCTCTCTGAGTTCATCAAATCCCCCGCGTCTAGAACCCAAGCAGTGAATGAGTACGTGAGCCAAGTACTTGAACTGCGGGGATAGAAAAGCTTTATTCAGGACTCCGACTTCTAAGTCACCATCATACTTGCATCGCATAAAGCATCCTCGAACAAGATAGCGATCAAGTAGAAAGGGATGATCAGGTGCATCCTGGAATCCACACATCCTCCAAATGTGCTCAGCAGAAACTATAACGTCATGTCCTCGCACCTTGCCTCTGATCATAGGAGGCTCGACCTCACAATCTATGTCTGCAGATCTCTAGAAATTCCTCTGGTGCGACAAATAGGGATCATAGACAGTAGATATGGCAGTGAAGATCCTATAACGCCTCAGAAAAGTAATAATCTCTCTGAAATGCTTGGCATTCTTGGTGGCAAGATCTAGATGAGCACAGATGTTGTTCTTTGTTACATCTTTGTAATCTGCCATTTCTGAAAAACAAGAAAAAATTAACATGTCAGTTCAACTCAGTTAAACAGTTGAGCCAAATCAGAAATTTTACACAAGTATACAACTTGTGTGAATGAGACAACCATGCCTGAATTGGGCTCAGCGAATGAGTTCAATGGCCGAATGGATCATGTCATCCAAATGACATGCGAATGAGCTCATTCGACTGACTCATTGACCGAATGAATCAAGTCATCCGAATGACATGTGAATGAGGCCAATGGCCGAAAGAGTTTCATTCAGTCGAATGACTTCATTCGGTCGCCGCATCTTATTCGATCACCTTGAAGTCCGAATGATCGACATTCGGTCGACCGAAGGATTTCAAAAATTAGACCATAAAATTCATACAATCAGTTTCCGAAATGTTTGATTAAATTTTTTAGATCAGGTCTTAGGTGTTTTAGGGTTTATTTTGGCAATATATTAGACTGTTAACTTTACGAGCCCTAAAACCCTAAACCGAGGGCTGTTCTTAGCAAATCCATGGTCAAAATTGGATGATCTTGGTTCCAATAGTACTTGTAACAACCACAAGAAGAAATATAAGTAGTATGGTCGATTTAATCGGTGAAAATCAAAGATATGTGGAGAGAGAATGAGTTGGGCGAAAGGGTGCACACAGTAGAGCCGAACCAATGAATTTGGGAGAATGAGGTAGTTCGGCCGAAAAAGCCCAATAAATAGGAAGGCTCGTTCGTTTGAGAGATCAACCGAATGAGTTGCTTCGCATCAGAATGATTCGGCCGAATGACTCGTTCGCATGAATGAATTCATTCGGTCAAAGGAGTCTTTCGCCTGCTTCATTCGGATGAATGAAACTTAGCACTCAAAAACACAAATTAATTTCAAATGAAACTAAAACAGTTAATAAACACATATTTTTGTGAGCAGTCTTTCAAGAAAATAACCCATACACCAGATCATGTCAAATCAGCCTTCAAGAATTTTTATACTTTTGACACATTTGATTTATGAAATGATTACTGATATATTTGTCCACTATAAAGTTCCGATTTATTTTCTTTTTGTATTTTTCTTTTTGATTTGTCTCTCTTGTTCAACACATTCTCATGGACAGCTTCAGCTAGGTCTTTACAAAGCAATATGGCACGTATACAGAACTGTGTTGACATGATCAACCTGTTCTATCCAAATGGATCGCTTCAACTAGGCTACAACCCAGTAATATGGCACATGTATGGAATCGAACTTATTTTATTTTTGTGTTTTTGCTAGCTTATCCTATTTGAATGGACGGCTTCAGCTAGGCTGCAACCCAGCAATATGGCACGTGTATAGAATCGGATTTACTTTTTATTTTCTTGTGATTCAATCATTCTCATCTGAATGGATGGCTTCAGCTAGGTCTTTACAAAGCAATATGACACGTGTACAGACTTGAATTCATGAATCATTGGAAACCTCATAAGATCCTATGATAATAGGTGTATCCCTGATTTGAGTCAAAAACTGTTTATCACTTAACTAGTTTTCTAAACTGGATCCCATAAATCAGACTTTCTAAGCAATCACTAACAGTCTATTAAATTTGTAAAGTCGGCCTATCTGTACATCAGATCATAATTCTCATGTGCTATCAGTTTATGCATTCAATCTTGCATTTAAGACATGATTGGTTAACACATCACTTTCTCTAATCATACTTTCTCATTTTTACAATTTTTTAAATGTTTTTGGTTTTTCAAAATTTTAAAATGTTTTTGGTTTTTCAAAATTTTCAAATGTTTTTGGTTTTTTAAATTAAACTACTTTTTCTCCCCCTAAAAACCTAAAACTGAAAATCTTTTTGAGTTTTTGATTAAGTGAAAGAGAAATAACAAAAATACTAACAAGGAAAAATAAAACAAAGGAAACTAACTAATAAAAACAATGATCATTTTTTTGATTTAGATGAAGGAATGACTTCATCCTTTTGAAAAACACCATTAGCCAATAACAGATATATAAATCTGGGTTTATCAAACGCTTTTGTGTAAAGATCGGCTTTCTGTTGATCGGTGTGAATTTTAACAACATCGATGAGTTTCTTTTCAAAACAATCACGTATGAAGTGATATTTTATGTCGATGTGTTTGATTTTCGAGTGCTGGACTGGGTTTTTAGTGACAGCTATGGCGGCAGTATTATCAACATATATAGGAGTGTTAGAAAAATGTAACCCATAGTCCCTGAGTTGGTGTATCCAGATGATTTGTGAGCAACAACTAGCAGCAGCAATACATTCAGCTTCACATGTTGAAGGAGACATCGACGTCTGCTTCTTGCACTGCCAGGTAACTAAACGGTTTCCAAAGAACTGACATCCTACAGATGTTGGCTTGAAATCTCTTTTGCATCCACCATAGTCTGAATCACTGTATGCAGTAAGCCCAAAGTTATCATCACTAGGGTACCATATACCCAGATCCGGAGTACCCTTCAGATAACACAAAATCCTCTTCACAACAATCAGATGGGAAACTCTTGGCTTGGATTGATAGTGAGCACTCAAGCATGTGGCAAACATGATGTCTGGTCGAGAAGCAGTAAGATACATGAGGGATCCAATCATTCCTCTGTACAGAGTGGCATCGATTAACTATTCCTTTTCTTCTGGTGAAATCCCGTAATTAACAGCCAGTGGGGTACAGCAGGTTTTGTATCCAACATACTGAACCGGCTCAGAATGTCACCAACGTATTTGGTTTGATGAATGAAGATTCCTGCCTCAGATTGATCCACCTGTAATCCTAAAAAGAATTTCATCTCCCCCATCAAGCTCATCTCAAACTTTTCTTTCATCACCTTCTCAAATTCCTTGCACAAAACATCATTTGTAGAACCAAAAATGATGTCGTCCACATAAACTTGCACCAAGACTAAATCACCATCCTTCTCTCGAATGAACAAAGTGTAGTCAATGACACCTCTTCTGAACCCGTTGTTCAGAAAGTGAGTAGACAGTGTCTCGTACCTTGCTCGCGGAGCTTGATGCAATCCATATAAAGCCTTGTCCAACTTGTAGACTTGGACACGATGCAATGGATCCTTAAACCCGGGAGGTTGATTGACATACACAGTTTCGTTGATCACACCATGAAGGAATGCACTCTTGACATCCATTTGATAAACTTTAAATTTCTTGAAAGATGCATATGCGAGACGAGCAACCGATGCAAACACTTCATTGTGCTCAAGTCCCTCAATCTATCTGAATCCCTGCACCACCAGACATGCTTTGTTTCGTACAACAATCCCATGATCGTCCCTTGTGCAATGAAGAACCCATGTTGTGCCTATAACCTTTGCACCTTTCGATTTGTCAACAAGTTGCCAAACACCGAGTTTCTTGAATTGTAAGAGTTCTTCTTGCATGGTATCAACCCACGATTCTTCTCTCAATGCTTCTGTTGCTGTTCGTGGTTCAACTTGAGAGATGAAGCAAGAATGGGCACAATAGTTCACATCATCAAAGTCAAGAATATCTGCAAGAGCACCTGAAGATAACTGATTTCTTGTCTTGACCCCATCAGATGGACTTCCAACAATGTTTTCATGAGGATGAATTTGATTAATTCTTCCAACAGGACGAGTAGGAACCTCAACCTGTGGATCAAGGTTGTTCAGATTTAAGTCCTCAAGAGCGATTACAATGTTGTCAACATTTGGTTCGGAGGCAACTGGTTGAATTGGATTATCATCTGTGTCTGAGCTAACATCATGTGTCTGTATGGGAATTGAAGCTGATGACGATTGCACAGGTTCATCAGGTGCATTTTGTGCATCATACATCGGTTGAACAACAACATCTTCATCTGAGTACATGGGAGGTATATTGAAAGAGTCGAAAAGGTCTGAATGATCAAACATCCAGTCTGGACCTTTCCCAGGTGGGGGCATAAAATGTCTTTGAACGTCCACGTGGTACCACTCTTCCACAGTTTGAGTTGATCTATTATAGACCCTTTTATTAGGAGTGTTGTACCCAAGAAAATATCCTTCTTCCACCTTCTCATTGAACTTATCTTGCTCGTGTTTCTTAAGCATCGTGCACGGAGCACCAAAAGGTTCAAGATACTTAAGATTAGGCTTTCTGCTGTGGAGCAGCTCAAAGCAAGTTTTCCCATGTCTGTTGACTATCAAAACCTGGTTCAATGTGTCGCAAGCATTTGCAACAGCTTCATTCCAGAATTGAACTGGAAGTAATGAATCAGCAAGCATAGTCCGAGCAGCCTCAATCAAAGTTCTGTTCTTGCGCTCAGCAACGCCATTCATTTGCTGGACATATGGAGCACAAAATTGTTGGACAATGCCACGTTCATTGCAGAAGGTCTCCATATTGTGATTCTTGAACTTTGTCCCGTTATCTGTTCTGAGCATACGGATCTTGAGCTTATAAAGTGATTCAAGTTTAGTTACCAAAACTTGAATACACTCGAACGTTTCTGATTTCTCCTTCAGATTGAAAACCCAAGAATATCTGGAATACTCATCAGTGATGACTATGCAGTATTGATCTCCAGCTATACTCTTGCGGTTGACTGGACCAAATAAATCGATATGGAGAAGCTCAAGAGGAACAGTGATTGAATGATACTTTTCAGCTTGTGAGACTGCTTGGTTTGTTTTCCCTTCTTGCACGAAGCACAGACATCAGACAGCTTGAAATTCTTTAAGCTGACACCCTCATCCAAATTGTTGTATACCAAGTGGTTCATCTTACGTAGACTCAAATGGCCCATCCTCTTATGCCAAAGAATAGAATCTTTCTCTGTAGCTTTTGACATAAAACATGAAGCTGAGGAGGATGTTGTTGAAGCAGTAGCCATGTTGAGAACATACAAATCTTGCTTACGGGGTGCAGACATTATAATCCATTCCTCAGGAATAGTGATGCCTTTCATGAGAATGTAATAGCTGGAGTCATCAAAAAGAACTTTGTACTTCTTGTCACAAATCTGTGAGACTGAAAGTAGATTGTTCTCCAGCTGCTTTACATATCTGACTTTGTCAAATGAAACTTGGCCGTTTGAAAGAATACCCTCTCCAGTAATGAACCCGCCATTGTCACCTGTAAACGCTACATATCCACCTCGAATTGAATTGACATTGGTGAGCAGCGAAATATCTCCAGTCATGTGCCTTGAAGCCCCACTATCAACGATCCAAGTGTTGTTAATAGCAGTAGTTGGGGCAACCTGCACAAACACAAACAATTAGTTCAATTTGGGAACCCAAGCCTTTACAGTCTTGGGTTGACCCAATGAGTCTCGGATTAAAACAGAAATCCATTTTCCATCTGGGGTCACCTTATCTGGAGGATTTGAAACTGAAGTCTCAGAAGACTTAACTTTCCAGATTGCGTTTTTGCAAAAAGAGTTTTTCAAATAGATGGATGATGGTTTGGATTGTTTGACACTTACAACCTTTGGGACAACCAAATCAACAACTTTCCTTTTTCCCTTATCCAAAGACTTAATGGGAATGGGTTGTTTTGGCTTTCCAGACATGACTTCCTTAACAACATGCTGATTTTGTTTTCTAGGTGGTGCAACCTTTGATCTGATCAGATGCGGACAAAATCTGACAACATGTCCAGGAGCACCACACTCAAAACAAACTCTTTTGTCTTTGTGATGAAACTGTTTGATTTTAGAACAAGGCTGTTTATTTTGATGAAAAATGTTTGGCTTCGTCATGTTTTGTTTAAAACCCAGCCCCTTAGTCCCATTAAAAACAAGGTTGTCAGCCTTGTTGGACTCACTTGCTTCACCTTCCTGTGAAGACTTCACAAAGCAGATGGCTTTGGATAACTTTCCAGTCATGTTTGTCTTAGGTAAGATTGGGTCGGCCTTTTTGGCAACAGATGTCTGATTCTTAACACAAGACACTTGAGGAGAAACATCAGACTCATCCCCAGAATCAGAGACCCAATCTTCAACCATGCCCTTCACAAAAGATTCCTTCGAAAATGAGGAACCCTCATCAGAAATAATCCCAATAGGATCAATGACTAATGGAGTTTTCACTAGAAAGTCTTTAATCTCTTTGTCATTTGGAGAATTGACAAAGCAGTTCAAGACTGGTGGGGGTAATGATTGTATTTTGTTTCTTTACCCTTCCCAGTTTGATCAGTCCCATTACTGATCATGTGCTCAATAATGTATGAAGAGCTTTCATAGCTCTTGAGCTTCTGGCTTAAAGTCTCATAGTCACACTCGACTATGGCAAGTTTCTTCTTAGTCTCATTTATAGTGTTGAGATAAGAAGTAACTGCATCCTGCTTATTGAGCACAGCGATCTAAGCCTCATTTAATGGTCTGTTTAACAAATCAATTTTAGCCTGAAAATCGTTTTCATTTGATTTTAAAATTCTAGTTGCTTCAATCATTTGCTTGAGATCGCTGATCAAGTCAGAATTCTGCTTCTGATAAACCAGGACCTTACTGTCAACGTCAATACAGTTAAAGCATCTGGAATGAGAAAAAGAACAGTCATCATATACCTGATCTGACTAAGAGGTAGCAGAAGTGTTCACCATCATAGCAAACTGTGTAGCAGTTTGTTCTTCAAACTCAGCATCAGAATCTCCTTGAGTGTCTGAGTCTGAAGTGCTTTCTGGTTTTGATCCTGATGATTCCTCCAGACTGGTCTTTGTTTCTTTGGAAATGCTTTCATCACTGGATTCATCAGCCTTCTGGATTTCTGTAACACAAGCTTTATCTTCTCCTTCCTGATCAGGATTAAATCTGAAATCCCAGTTTTTGCCTTCATCATTTTGAACTATCAAGGCTTTGCTAGCATTTGAAGAACTTGCATGAGTATCAATGGGCAGAAGTCTTCGTTCTGGATATGCTGCAGATGATCTTTGATTCTGAAAAGGATTCTTGTTGCCCATCTTCTTTGGTTTATTGCACTGTCATGCAAAGTGTCCTTTTTCTCCACAGTTATAGCAAGTGACAGATGACATATCAAAACCAAATTTTGAATCCTTATTCAGATTGATGTCTTTTCCAATTTTTCTTTCAAAATCCTTAGCTCTTCTTACTGCACTGGCAAGAACCCACATGATGTCTATCCTCTACATATTATCCGGGTCAATCTGAGAATAATATTCATTTGTCAAGTGAGGATTACCAGTCTGCCCAACTAATAATCCATCATAAGAGCTCACAAGAGTAGACAGAAGACCCATATGCTCCTTGGCAACCTCTACTGTCACTTTATCAAAATTGTCTGTCTTTAGATTGTTGATTGTATGATTATCTTCTTTCTGAGAAGTGGAAGTTGAGAATAATTGACTGAAGTGTGACTGGTTTGAAACAGGAGCTTCTTTAGTCTGAGTGACAAAAGCAGTCTTCAACGGAGCATGAGAAGAAGCTCATTCCACGGTAGGAGTAGAGTAATACAATGAAGGATCTTGAACTTGAGCAACTCTCTTTGCCTTCCACTTGTTCTCAATCTCCTGTTCTTTCAGCTTCTGGATAAACTCATTGATGTCCATATTAGCCATCATCTCATTCTGCTTCAAGACCATGAGGAATGACTCCCATTTGGGAGGTAAAGCATCTACCAAACACTGAATCTTCTCTTGTGTTGTAGTCTTGACTTGATGGTTGAACAGCTTACTTAAAAGATGATAAAATCTAGCAATCAGATCATCTAGAGACTCATTTCCCACATACATGAAACTGTTAAACTCTTTCTTCAAAGCTTTGGACTTTATGTTCTTCAAAGCATCATTTCCCTCATATCTTTGTTGCAACGCATCCCAAAGTAACTTAGATGAAGTAAATTGTCTGAACTGAGGAAAGATATCAGTAGCAATGGATTGAGACAGAATAGCATAGGCTTTCTTCTCAAAGTCATATAACTTTCTCTGGGGTTTAGTCATTCGGGTGACTAACATGGGAGTTCCATCTTCATTCAGAGGTCTCAAGTAACCACTCTCTATCATCATCCATAAGTTTGTATCAAATCCATTGATGTGTATCTCGAATCTATACTTCCAATGAGGGTAATCATATAATGAAAGCAACTTAAGAGCTTTATTAGAATCCCCTGTCTCAGTCTCTGTGAGTAGCAAGTTAGCCATCAAAGCTAGTTCCTCCATGATGTCAAGAACAAATGTATTCAACACTTAGAAAAATTTTAAAACTGATGGCCGAATGACACTAACAAGGCCGAATGTCGGGGACCGAATAAGTGTGTATTGGCCGAAGGAACAGTCTGAGGTGAATGAGCAGAGGACCGAATGACCTAAAGTCTGAATGAATAGAAAACCAAATGACAGCTAGACCCAAAGAATAAGCAACCGAATGAGCAGATGACCGAAGAAGCAGTTGGCCGAATGAGTGGAAGACCGAAAGAGAGCTATTCGGTCCAATGAAGCTATTCGGCCGAAAGAGAGCTATTCGTACGGTGATTCGGATGATCAACTCATTCGTACAATCTGGGGTTTTCAGCAACAAAAATCGTGATAACTTTTGATTTAGAGTGAATCTAACCACCAAAATTGGTACAGAACTTCAAGACATCATTACTAAGCAACTGGAATGATCGATTTGTCAAAACATCCACAAAAACCCACGGATCTATAATGAAACAGTAACTTGAAGGGCAAGAAAGTTAGGGTTTTTAAAAATCTCGAACAACCAATCTGCAATATGGTGATTTGGATTGAAAATTGAGCAGAATCAAGAGCCAAAGCTCTGATACCACTTTGTAGGACATATAGAACCCAAGGAATCAACTCTGTTCCTATGAAGATCTGCTCAACAGCCACTGGAATAGTGCGGAATCCTATTCTAGGGTTTTCCAATCGAAAACACCAAGCCCCATGGCAATCCGATGATGAAGAATCAACGTTTTGATCAAGATCGAACACCACGGGTGAGAATCGAAGTTGGAGATGAAAGGACCGCTCAAAACCTTAAGGGTTTGACTCTGGAGTGCTCTGGGAAGAGAGGAGGCTTGGGAAAGTTATATTTGAAACTGTTTGCAGAAGTATATATAGGTTGTACTCATTCGATCGAATGAGTGGCCGAATCACTCATTTGGCGAATGGCTCAGCCGAATGAGTCATGCGGATGACTCATTCGTTCGCACCAGTCATTCGCTAGGCAGTCATTCGCCCGAATGACCTCATTCTTAGGATCATTCGTACGAATAGGTCTATATGATATATATTATCAAATTCAACCATAGTCAAACGTATATAAACTTGAATAAACATTAAAGAACCATATAGAATAACTGATCTTCATTAATAAGATAAACTTTATACATTGAGATCATACAAAACATAGAACTAGGGACATTTCTGTGCACTAACACTTTGCCATAATCTTCATATTAACCTGTTACATATGTAAAATAAATTTGGGTCAACAATATAAATAGTTGGTGAGTTACCCATAGAGCTTAATATATATATATATATATATATATAAGAATATGTTTAAAACTTAAATGCAAACAATGTCTAAATCAATAAGACCTAAAGGAAGCATACTACAAGTTTAACATGATTCTTTGGCTCTTTTACCTTTACTAACTTAATGACACAAGTCATTAAATAAAGGCTACTAGTTACAACAATTGAATTCTGGCTCTAACTTCTTTGCATTTTACAATAACTAAAGCTATTGTGTAAAGAGTACTAGTTTCATTGATCTTAGGTGCATTCACCTATGCAATATATAATATCCTAAGTTATATTGCAAGGGCTACTAGTAACATTGACTACACATAGAATAACATGATAATAGTTTGACTATAAACAATAAGGCATACTAAGCACATAAGTCAAACAACTTAGACTAATAATTTGCATCTAATTGATTTTGACTCTAGAACAAAGTTTGATTGAATAATGACATATGTAATATCCCAAAAGTATGAAATGTAAAAGAGGGAGTATGACTGAAACTCACATGTTATCTTAGCTAATCCAACAATGCTTAATAGAGAATTGAATTGAAAGATGGTGCTTCACCCTAGAGTTCAAAAGTACAATAGTTCATAGTGTTTTACTTAAAGTTCTAGTCTTGATGGTTTACAATCTATGGCGTACTTAATGGAAGTCCTAGAATGAAATGTCTAAGTTTGATTGAATCATTTGAATAATACTTAAATATCATATTTTCATCCATTCTTGTTTAACAAATGTTATAGTTTTGATTTATGAATTTTGTTTATAAAAAGTATGTTTAAACTAGTTATTTCCAAATAATTTATGAATGTTGATTCTTATAAAGAAATGAAGATTTGTTTTACCACAATCTTCTATCTAAAATTTAATTGTATAAACTAAAATTTTACTTTAGAAATTTATTTATATGGATTATAATTATTTATTTTGAAACAATATTTAAACAATTATGTGTTTTATTTACAAAACTTTGTCTTAAAATAACATTTATGATTGAAAAAAATTTATAAAAATTTATTTTTTGAAATGTTTAAATAAGATTCATGAGTATTTAAATATAAAACTATGATAAAAACTATTTAAATATTAAAATGTGATTAAAAGATTATGATAAGATTTACAATATTTCTATAATATTTATGATAAAGATATTTAAATATTTACATAAGAACTTCAATATTTAAATTTAAAAAGATATATAATTTAACTTGGAATATGATTCTTAAATCAATGTTTTTATTAATAAAAGTACTTAACTAAATTACTAACATTTAAATAATTAATATTCTTTCACAGATTTATAAAAAAAACTATTTTTATATTATTTATTATTATTATTATTATTATTATATATAAAAAATATTTTTACTTATTATTTTATTTATAGAATATATAGAGTTTCTTTTTTTTTTAATTTAACTTGTTTTTATTCATAAACAAGTTTAATTAATGAAATTAAGCTATAAAAATTTTCTGGAATTTATAATTTATTAACAGATTATTAGAAAAGAATTTTTAAGATTTTTAGAATTATTTTTATAATTTTTAATAAAAAGAAAAGGTTGGAAAGTGCCTTAAAACTCAAAAAAAACCCGGTTAGGGAGTCTCCCCTGATTCAAACCCGCGACCCAAGAAACCGAATCACAAGATCCTACCACTCAGGTAGGAGCCTTGAGGACGACATTCGATGGAATCAAAATTACAAAACATGTATCTGAAAACACTCCCCCCCCCCATTTCAATTTTAACCCAATAAACCCTAGTTCCTAATCGTTTCTAATTCGATCGACTGGTGTATGGTAATCTGTGGATTCTTTAGGGCTTATATTCTACGCACTACAACGAGTTGATTGATGGTTTTGATCACCTGTTTTCAAGTCGAGGTGATGTGGCTCGCGTTTGTGTTTGAAGCCGATAGCAACGCGAGTTCTATCCTTCCTAGACGAGCTTTTTTGTTTGTTTCATGTGTTAAGAAAATTTCGTGAAGGTTCTAGGAACTTACTTGTTTGTTTAATTTCTGTTGTATGCTAATTTAAGATTGATTTTGAATAACGCGTTGTCCTTGGCATTTTAGGTAACGATTGTGGTTTAAAGGCTGGATAATTCGATTAATTGAGAGTCACAATTAGATTACGCGTTCAAATCTCAGCCAAAACAACTCCCGATGGAGCTGGCAACTTACTGGAATCGAGTTGTAAGCCAACTGTCACACCCCGAGCCGGCGGGCTGGATCGACTTTCCCATCAGGCGGGAAGGTCTCGGGGCGCAATATCCGGTGATAATCGGAATGATCAGATTGTATGCATAGCATCAACATTTGAGAATAACTAAAGCACAATAACATTTAAACTAGAATACACAAAGTTAAATTACATTTGTTATGTTTGCAAATTTAACTATGTAATTCCATCAAAACGAATCATATGTCTACTATCTTGTAAAGGAACAAGATATCAAACTGATTCACAATTTAACAGGAAAAATATGTGCTTCCCAAAATCTACTAGGTGCTCTATATGGCATCCTAGTATGCATCCTGCATTCTTAATCTAGTCCTGTATTTGAACAAACTTGACCAAGTGACAACCTTAATCTCACTAACAACCACCTATAATATCCAGTCAAGTATGCTTATATATAGGGCATACGTAGGGTCAAGCTTACCGCCATCCCACCACATACCGGACCACATAGAATATTGTTGTTATTGATAATTAAGCGTTTCACCCACCATTCCGAATTGACACTTTTGAACATCTGTAAATGATAACCATGAACACCCAAAATGATAACCTTAACCTCATTAACAACCACCTATAGCATCAGTCAAGTATGCTTATATATAGGGCATACGTAGGGTCAAGCTTACCGCTAGCTCACCACATACTAGACCACATAGAATATTTTTGTGAATGATAATTAAGCATTTCACTCTCAATCATCAATACAAAAACCATGGCAAATGTAGTAGATGTGGAAACTAGCTAATTAAAATGCTTAAATAATGAATAAATAAACATTTAAATAAAAGCTAAGCCATAATGATTGGCCTTGGTCAACTTGAGTAGACTAGTATAACAATCAATGTTCTTAGAAGTTGAGGAATTCTGTAAATATCATCAAACATGCGACCTATAATCAATCAGTCTAGCTAGGACTTCATGAAATATAGGATTTTATAGATCATCTAGTTCTTTATTGATCGTTCTTGTTTCCGCATAGATCATTTAGTTGTTTGGCACATGCTATATTTGATTATTTACCAGATATTCCTCTGTAAATAGATCGTTGAAAACAGTTCTTCGAATATAGATCTTTGAGAATAGTTCTTTGAAACTAGATCGTTGAAAATAGTTCTTTGAAAATAGATCGTTGAAAATAGTTCTTTGAAAATAGATCGTTGAAAGTGTCTACTAGAAATGAAACAACTATCTACTTATGATAAGTAAATAATCATTTTTGAAACCTAAAATAAGTTTACCTAGACATAATCTAGGGTAACAATTATACATATGAAAAATATATGATGTAAAAGCATTTAAGTAAAATATAGTCCAAGGAAAATAATTTATGCATGCTTCTCAGCCCCGCATTTATAAAACAAAAATGTTTAGAAAAGGGGCAATGAACTCACCATTTTAAGTTTTAGAGCATTGAATCTATGTGAAAGTATTGAATATGAACATTGTATATGAGTATCGAGTATTTGAGTATAAGAAAGTTTACATTTGAGAAAATATATGTTCGAGGAAATATGAAAGTATTCATAACCTTCAAACATAACTTGTAAACGATTTAACAGTCAATCAATTTATAAACAATTTATAAACAGTAAACAGTAAGCAATTTATTAAACATGACAACCATTTATATAAAACAGTTATATAAAACATTTAACATGTTTCTCAGTCCCGCAGTAAAAAAAGAGTTTGAAAAGGGACAGATGAACTCACCTGTGTTGTAGACCACTTGAATATCCTAGAAACGCGCTCGCTCGTTTGTTGTATTGAATATAGCTTCAATTCCTGATTTCATTGGTTATAGTTTTATATCGTAAGCGTTTATAATTTTGTCTAAGTGCCTAAGTGTCCTCATGGTAACTAGGATAAGTTACTAGCGTTTAATTCTTTCTCTTCCTGTTTAATTCTTTCTCTTCCTATTTGACTTAGCTTACTACACACTTACCCAACATAATTGAAAACTAACTTAGATAATAAAATTTTATGTTTTAAAGAAGTGGTTTATAAAAGATGTTTAGTATTAAAGTTTTGTAGCTTAAAAGAAAGTTAACTTATTTTTTTATAAAACATTATTTTCTTTTGCTAAAAATAATTAATATAATCTTATAACTTTTCTTTATACAACTAAATAATAACTTTTTAAATAATTATAAGTTTATATCATAAAGTTACAAGGTTGAACTTAGGTTAACTCAATTAAGTATAACCTATGTTCTTATATGTTTTCTTGATGTGTCACACCCCGACCGACGACGGAATACGTCGAGGCGTGATTTTGATTGTTCATAACTCATGGTGTTACGTTGTAAGTTTCAATACTTAAAGATCTCATTAAATCATACATAGCATTCATCATAACCTTCAAATTAAACATAACATTCCATTTGACATTACATAACAAAACCCAAAATAAATAACATTGTTTAATAATTATTTTTCTAAGTCCAAGTATCCTAAATGTGTCTTCGTCCAAGCAATGTAACCTGTTATACATGTAAAAGAAGATTTGATCAACTATTTGCATAGTTGGTGAGAATCTCATACAGTTGATATATAGATATATAAAATAAATAAGATGCAACAATCGTCTAATAAGAATTGATCTTAATATATATGTATTCCACAATGTTTGATGATATGATTTTGGCAATTTCACCTTTGCTAACATATTGACACAAAGTCACTAAAGAAAGGCTACTAGCAATACTTAATGTTTTTGGCAATTTCACCTTCAATATAAACATTGACATAGGTCATGTTAATCAAAGGCTACTAGTACTAATGTATTGTATATGATTATCTCAATAATAATAACACATATATATACAAACAAGTAGGCAACACATATCATTCAAATCTAATTCTATCTTAAACTAAACGATTGCGTTCTTGTATTTGTTTATGACTCAAGAGTAACATGTTTGATAAGACATGTGTAACATCCCAAAAATTACAAAAATGTAAAGAGGGAGTATAAGAAACTCACATGTTTATGCTTTAGACTATCCAAGTAGTGCTTGATTATGTTTAGGAAGAAACGAATCCCAGATCAACCTAATTGTATATCAAAGAGTATAACTGAGATCTTTTTAAGTATGTGTTTATGTTTGTCCATATAAATCTTTTGATTAGTGTTGTGCCTGTAAAATTTTGCTTTATAATTAGGGATATTTCAGGATATGTAGGGATATTTGTGTATATAAATTTATCTAAACTAACGACTTAATTAATAAATAATGATTCTTATTAATTATTGTTATTTATTATATCAACGTGTGCTGTTGATATTTGAATTAAGTCAGCAGGTCAAGAAGAACTAATATTCCTATTTCGCCCGGTTATGGAGAAAAACGTGGACTGAGTGTAGAAGCCACTAACGGTTATGTGGAATGAGTTTGCACATGACCAGGGGTGGAGCGAAAAATGTGGAACTGATCGTACTACCGTTGTACAAATTTTATAGTATAAATTGAGGCAAATATCGATCTAGGAATACACATTGCACACTCTCAGCTTACATTTGCTTGTTTTCTCATTAGTATTCACAGTATTCGAAGTTCGGCAACACTTAGAGATTGATCATTTGTGCTCTTTCTTTGTAATATTGTTTTATTTTATTAATAAGAACAAGCAGAGTGACGATTGTCACCTCCCGAGGTTTTTATGCCGGTAATCCTAAGGGATTAAGGGTTTTTCCTCGTATAAATCTCGTGTCTTGAACTGTTTCTTTCATTTTATATTTACAATATTCCTAAGGATCCTTAGTGATAATTTTGTATCAATTTACTTATAAACTGTTTTCTTGATTATAAAACACAAAACCCCACTAAACTAATTCAGTTTTGCTAAAAATTAGTCTTGTTAATTTTTACCCGAAACAATTAGTATTTGAAGATAATCGATTGAAATCGTTTTGTAACTTTTGTAATAAAAGTGTTTATGTAAAGTATTGAATAGAATAATGTTTTTATAATTTCTTTTATAGTTGTTTTCAAAACATAAAATAATAATCTACATATATTTGTTACATGATAATATCTTGAGTAGAAAATGGTTTATAAATACTTTTAAGTTTAAAATAAATAAAAATAACTTCTAAACGTTTAATGATTTTTAGTACCTTTAAAAGTATATTTATGTTTATTAAATGCATTTTTATATGTTTGTAGTTATATCAACATAAGATAAATTCCAGAATAATTTTGCTGACTTTTTAGGTTATTTTTATAAATAATATTTATCCTTTTTTAAAGTTTATTAAAATAATAAAATAGTATCTTTGAAAAATAATACTCCAAAAATTCTTTAAAAATTTTTAGAATGTTTATAAAGTTAATTTATAATTTCTGTAATTTTTTCAGAATTTTTAAAATATTTTTAGTATTTTTTCTACATTTAAAACTATTTAAATAGCATTTAAATAGTATAATAATATAAATATATGTTGGCAAATTCTGAAAATTTTACATAATGTTAGAATTAATATTTTAGAATTTATAGAATTTTTGTAGAACTTTTAGGATTGATTTGAGTAGAAAAATAAAAGGAAATGGGGTGGCCAAAACCGCCTATAACCGGATTCGAATTCGAGACCATGCAACACAAGTACCATGCTCTAAGCGGTAGGCTACCGTGGGTTTCATGTTTGAATTCCAATTCAAATTCTGATAATCACATTTTGAGAACTCCCCAAGTTAAACTATAAACCCTATTTTTAGTTCGATCCTAATTCGTTTAATACATGTATTGTAAGAGTCTAAAACCACAGGGCTTTTGTTCCCCATCTAAAACCCATCGAAATGAGCCGAAACTTACGTGCATTTGATGAGTATTAATCTGTTTCGGGTGTTGCTTAGTCGCACACATTCTTGAGAGTTTTCCGATTGTTTCAGTGGATTAGAGAGGAAGATATGAGTGTGGTTTGATTCGTAATGTCGAACGGAATAAAACCCCTATGAGTTTTATGTTTAATTCATTCGAAACGATGAACTTTGATTATGTGGTTAATGTATGCGTTTCATGAAATTAAAATCGGATTAATCGAACTTATTATCGTGCTTCTATGATCTAGATGCATTAGAAACTTGATTTCGGTCATGGGGCGTTAAAAACCCGATCGAATGATGCGTTATTTGGGTGTTTTAGTGGGTTTCCGGAGGCTGGCCGGAGCTCCGGCGAGGGTTGCCGGATAAACGTGTCTGATGGCAACAAAAGAAGGAAGTTCCAATTTTTATTTTCCATTTTTGCCCCTTGTATTATTTTTCTATCATTTTTTGTTAATAATGTTAAATTACAATTTCGTTTATTAAACTAGCATATAATATTTATTAAACTTGTTTCTAATGGGCTTTAACAATGATTTAAAATTTTTTTATTAAACTTTTAAAATCTTTTTAATATTTATTTAATTTGTTTAATGACAACCAAACTTATTATTATATTTTATAACAATGTTTGTAGTTGTCATACATACTTTTATAAAAATAATTATATATTTTTTATTTATAAAAGCATCCATAAATATTAATATATGTAACCGACTCTTACATTATTAAATGATGTACATACACACACACATATATATCGATTTGTTTTTTGTTTTATTATCTCTCGAATGGTTTTACGTTAATATATATACATAAATACGTACATGTATAAGTATAATAAATCAAAAAATACCCAACGAACTTTGTTTATTCAACTTTTTGTCACAAATACATTTTGTGAAAACCCTTAATATCACATGATGTTCATTACATGAACTTAACCATAGTAATTGACCAAAATAGATTACTTAATATCAATCCAATTGTATTTGAAATTCAATGTTAGTATCAAATATGGTCATGATAGTATAGAATGTTAGTGTTCCATGCACATCATAGTTCAATACAACACCCTTAACCATATTACCATCTCTTTTGTATCTTGTGTTTATTGCATTTTCATCGTTCTTGTCTTTAGTTTATTCATAAAACATTTGTTTTGAAGTTTGAGTATTGTGTGTGTCTTAGCTTAACCAAAACTTAGCATTGAGGATGTATAAAATCGATCAACAACTTAGTTAATCATGTTATGTGTTTGTCGACACTACATCATACCTATGGTTTTTAATTTAAATTACTCAAGTGTTTCAATCCATATCATTAATAAAACATATATTAATAAGTTTAAAGAGTTTAGACAGTGTTAGTTTTCAAAAAAGCTTAGTATTGTTACTAGTTAAAATCGGTTAACGCTTTTGAATACCATAATAGTATCACATCCGACATACCCATGTTCTAATTGATCCCTAGACTTCGTTTTTGAGTTTTTTGAGTTGATTCCAAGCCTGAATTACTTGGATTATAACAAGGTGTTAATATCGAGAAGATTTTGAGTAATATCGATGGACGTAAGCAGCTAATATCGATGATAAACAGGAAGCGGCTTAGCAGATGCTATAGTGTTGACCGATTGTTTTTCCAGCCCCTTTAGGCCATTGATACTAATAGTATCGATGGTCCATTGGTTTTCCAGACCTGGAGGCCTTCGATATTAATAGTCTCGACCTAATACCATCGATTTTGAGGCTGTCGAACATGCTAATCTTGATGATTTTGTGAACTGCTTCAATCAGCATCATCGATACTATGTTGTGTACATGTTCTTATGTCGATACTGATTTTTCCAGAAAATCAGCCAACTTGGACCGATCCAAAGCTTAAAACAACATGTTCTAAGACTTCCTAAGTCATTTTAGTGTTAATCCTAACCATTTTGAAGTAATAAAATGGGTTTGCAAGTTTACTTACCCGGAATAGTAAAAACCCACTTTAGCCGGAACTGCATTCTAAAACTGTGACCAATCTAGCTCGTTTCACCTCCGATACTTTGTACTTTTGTGTTCTCCTCGTTCACACAGTCGTTTTGGCTACAAGATCATCGAATTTGGTGGAGAAATGAGGGAGATACAGTGGTTTGAAGTTGAGAAAGTGTAGAGAGAGGGGTGGCTGGGATTTGGAAGAGATAGAGAAGCTTGAGCTGCAAAATGGAAGTGAAAAAGAAAGGGTTTGGGCTTTTATAGTCCGGGTGTGTTCGGTCTCACTCGTTTCGGTTTCACTCATTGTTTTCTTTGTTTTTCGTAATATTGCGTAACTTTATAAAAATAGAAATTTTTAAATTTTTTAAAGTGGTAATTCCTGATAAATTAACTAAATATCTTTTATTTATTTTTAAAATTTCAAAAACGTTTATTTTTATTGTTTCACCGGATCGTATCGTTTTCATGTATTCGTACGAATCGTCATCCGTTCGAACGCAACGAAAACGTTTCTTTCCAATATGGTTTTCCAATTGTACGATATCATTCGGAACGTTAAACTTACAAGTATATTCATGCGAATCGTCACCCACACGAATACACCGTATGTTTAATATTCACTTTACGACATATGTTATGGTTTTAGTTTGAATTTCCTCACGTACGTTTATACATAATAAGATCCTAACTAATATTCACATATAGTATTCCTGTCATTGTTAACACATTTAAGCATATCAGTATCGTGTATGCGTGTGTTGTTTGTCAGTTTTAAGCCTTTGCACTGTTAACATCAGTTGTTTCATATAATATTAACACAGAATATTATACGAACACTTTTCGTACATGTATCTATAGTGCTTTCTACTGTTCCGAACTACCGTTCTAGCACTGATGTTACACAAACGGGTCTATCATTCGGGTTCTGGGTTGGATTGCATGTTGATGGGCGAGAAGGAGGAATAAGATTCCACAATTATAGTTTCGGCCCTTTTAATTTTTATAATCTTCCATTTAATATTTTAAGCTTTCTTATACTCACACCACTATTTATAAATGTGTAACTTCAACCCCCTAGTTTCTTAAAGTTATCTTTTATATTAAGGTTTTAGTAAAGTTTATAACTCCACAAAATGTCTCAAAATTTTATAAAACCTTTTGTTTTTATTAGAAATTTATTATTTTGTTGTTGTTGTTGTTGATGTTGTTGTTGTGTTATCATTGATATACGTATAAAAAACGATAATAATATTGTTTAATTATGTGTTTTACTTATAGTTAATATATATTTGTATCCATCCATAAATACACACACATAAATCTTAGTAATATAAATTTTTTATGAACCTAAAATTTAGTTAGGTAAACATCGTATTAACATTTGTATGACATTGGTGTATATATGTGAATGTTTTAATCAAAGTATCAATTGAAATCTCCAATAAATTACGAATTGGTACTATTAAAATTTTAAATTCGAACGTGAAAACCCTAAGGATTACATTACACAGCTCGTTTTCATGAGTTGTGTTTGTTAGTACCACATCTGGTGTCACACCCCGAGCTGGCGGGCTGGATCGACTTTCCCGCCGGGCGAAATGTTATCGGGGCGCGATATCGTGTGATAATCATAGTGATCAGATTGTTTACACGGCACATGAGATATAATGAGAAATGCTAACATGATATTGATATAGAATTACAAAGTTAAATTACACAATACATGTTTATAATTGAACTAAGTAAATCTACCCCAAAAATAATTATTTAGTTTCTGTTTTGTAACTGCACAAGATTTACAAAAGATGATTCAAAGTTATGTCATTTAAATATATGCACATCACAAAAGTAAGCTAGATCTCCTATAAAGTCCACTAGCTTAGTCATGATGCTTGTAACTAGACATGTTCATCACCTGAGAAAACATGCATTTAGACAAAGTCAACACTAGGTTGGTGAGTTCATAATTTTAGTTATTTAAAAACTTTCAGAGTTATATACACAACATCTTGTATTTCACAAGTCTCAATTATTCTCATTTGGAATTAACTCATCCCTATGTCCTCTCTATGAATACATCTACAGATAGGATATTGTCCAGTCAAGCATGCTTATATATAGGGAATACTATCACGAATGAAGCAGCCAGCCCACCACACACTTAACCGAACTCAATACCACATGTATTGTAGCTATAGACACCCATGTCATCACCCATAGGCTTAATCTCAATCAAAATCTCCAATATGATAGACCATTACATTACCATGATATTAGCATAGCACAATAGGTTCTAAGTAGTACAATTCTCCACAGTTATAAATGGTGGATTACCACAGATATTAATGGTGTTATGTACTTTTGTGTTTTAAAGAGTAATAATATCTACAATTATAAGTGGTGGATTACCACAGATATAAATGGTGGTATTACCACATTTATTAGAGGTGGTATACTCTTTGGCTTACTATTACTCACATATGATTAGGAAATGAGAGTAAGTCTGACACGTAGTTCTTTCCCAATTGATCTATAGAATTAAATTGACCACACTAAAGCCACCATAAAGGCAAACCACAATGTCCTCAATTCATTTATATCCATTAGTTTTCCCAAGACCTCACAACTATCTGCTACTAGCCTGTGACTTGGTGAGATAATTAGCAGACACTATCATACTCTCATCACTCGTGTCATAATGATAGAGTTGGAATAGGCTGACTAAAATTCAAAAGAGTTCTTATAGTCCTTATCCCATAATCATCAACTCATAACCTCATGTTCATCATTACATAGAAATCTCATTGATATAACACACATGTTCTCAAAAGAATAATAGATCTATTCACTTAGAATTAACTGCAATATTCTCATAGGAATAGCAGTTATAATTTCCTTAGAATTAATAGAATAATTCAACACGAATAACATGTAAACCTTAAAAGGATTACTGTTTTAATCACAGAGGAATAATAGTCTTATCACTTAGAATTCACAAATATTGTCCCAAAGGAATAACAGTTATGAACTCATAGGAATCATAGATATAGTCTAACAGAAATAGCAGTTATAAACTCACAGTCATAAACATTATCATAATAAGGCATACAATTGTAATAACAAAGTAAAACCTTTTTATCATACAGTGTACTAAAACCTTGTTATCATACAGTGTACTAAAACATTTAAGAAAAGATTTTAGCATGATCTCAGCCCCGCAGTTAAATCAAAAGATTAGTAAAAAGAGGCATATAAACTCACCTGGTATCGTAGTGGTTGACTTAGTAATCATAGAATGCACGCGCTCACTTGTTGTACTTGATGTTGTATTCAAAGCCCTGTGTTTGTTTCAAAATTGTGTGTAACTTACAATTATATATTATTGTTTGTGAGTTAACCCTAAAGTTGGTTAACACTTATAAGTGTTGTTGTTTGTTTAGTCCTAATTCACTTGTGATGAAGCACACTAACACTTAACCAACTCTAGATTAAGTTTTAGTATACTAGATTGTTCTTTATTTACATGTTTCAAACATAACTTACAAACTTAGAATGTTTCATAGATTTTGAAATTTTAACATGTCTAAGTTGAAAACTTAGGTTTTCTATGTCAAATCCTTTTGTTAACTTAAAATGATTATTATCACTTTAATATGTTAATATAGGTGGGATGTTATGAAAACACAGTGATTTTGTTTGTTAAATACATATTTAACAAGTGTGTTTATTAACTAAGCTCAAAAATAAGTTTGACACTTTTTAGAATAACCCTAGTAGTGTTTATACCAAAACCAGAAGTTGTTTTCAATCATAATCTTGTTTTGGTTTATATTCTTGATGCTAAACCACTTGTTTCATGATTTACATAAATCTTGAATAAGTTTTCTGTTAGTGTCGATGGCACCATGATAACATCAATGATCATACCCAAACCGGTTAACCTCGAAACAGCCTCCTCGTCCTTATCATGTTCCCGTTGATCTTGTGATTTCGTTTTTAGCTCGAGTTGGTTGATTCTGAGTTCAGGCTGCTTGGACTAAGCTGGAGTACTAATATCGATGAGCATGGGATAAGATCAATGGCCATAATATCGATGAACACTTAATAGATTTGAGAAGTGGGCTGTCGATACTATCTAATATCGACAGCCACTTAAGTACGATGATAGGCCTCCGATACTGTCTAATATCGATGGATTTTGATTGCTGAAACCTTGGACCGATCAATTATACTAGTATCGACAAAAAGGTGGGTCGATTTTATTGCTCTCAATCCTATAATGTCGATGTTGGTCACCATGTCAAACACGGTGATAGCTTTACTTTATGATTTTTGTTTTCTACTTTTCAGTTACTATTCAGAATGTTAAACCTGCAAATATGTTTGTGTGAATTGTCACCCATGCAAACATACTGTCGGTTTGTTATTCTGAAACGATACTGATATATCGTTTTGATTTAGACAATCTCACAGACAGACTCAACTGAACTTACCTAATTGCACATAGTTATACTGCTTTCACCTTGTTTTCACACTGAATTATTGGCCATCTGATTTCTGTTTTTTATGGAAATCAGATCGCAACCGATATGTTTTTATCATTTATTCTCACACTTTGTTATTCTCATGATTTTTTGTAATTATGTATTTCGATTTTCATCGAAATACGTACAACTGTCATATGTTCTATAGCCCTGTTGTGACACAACTGTTTACCGAATAGTTATTCACGCATAGTTATTTACACATAGTTATTTACACATAGTCATTATGAAAGTACACATACCGTACGGATTACCGGACCATTTGGTACTACTTGTCACATCTCATTACTCCTCTATCCTGTAAGATAGAGAAGTACATTGAGGGATTCCTCTTGTTGATCAGGGGTAACGTCATGGGAAGCAGCCCTGCTACTTTGGAGGCTGCTATTCATCTGAGTGCTACCTTTATTAAGGAGTATGTTAAAGCAGGCTTACTTCACATGAAGGGTTACAAGGGGGCTAAGGCTGATGAATCGAAGAAGCCTGAATAACAGCCCACGAAGAAGAAACAAAAGACTGTCAAGCACTAAGCAACAAAGACTGCAAATGCTCCAATTCAAGCCACTCCAATCACCACCGTACCACAACCTGCTGCATCCAGAAAGGATTATATTGGAAACTACCCTCTTTTTTATAAGTTCCAGTATCACCATCTTCCTACCCTTCGATGCCAACAATGTAAAAAGTGTGGAAGGTATGGGCACTTAGCAACCATGTGTTGTGTTACAAACCTCACTGCCACTACAACCGCAGTAATTCCTGCTATCATAGGCGGGAGAGGTTGCTACAACTGCGGGGCAGAAGGTCATTTCAGGAATCAATGCCCTCGTCTCAACAGCACTGTTGCTACTGCCACTGCTCGTGCTTTTGTCATTGGGGATACCGAAGCACGCGAAGAGCTGGCTGTCATTACAAGTACATTTCTTATCAACAACCATTATGTTTCTATATTATTTGATACTGGCAAGATAATAGTTTTTTCTATACTGCCATTGCATCTTTACTTGATATACAACCATCGGTAATTACTACTCCTTATATGGAAGAAGTAGCTGATGGTAAGAACATTCTTGTAAACTCAGTACTTCGTGGTTGTGAACTTATGCTAAATGATCAATCCTTTTTCGTCGATCTCATTCTATTGACTCTTGAAAGTTGAGTTAGTCATTGGAATGGATTGGTTGTCGAAATATAACATCGAAGTCGTCTGTTCGGAGAAACTGCTACGGATTCCTCTAACGTCCGGCGAAACGATGCGAGGTGTACGGCGAGACGCCCTGTCGAGAATTGAAGATAGTGTGGTGCATCAAGGCACAGAAGTACCTGAAGAAGAAATATTGTGCCTTCTTGGCACATGTAGTGGAGAATAAACCGGAGAAACATACGGTTAAAGATGTGCCAGTCATCCGAGACTACCCAGAGGTGATTCCAGAAGACTTGCCGGGACAACCACCGGTCCAACAAGTGGATTTTCGTATAGATCTCATCCTTGGAGAAAACCCAGTGGTGAAATCTCCCTATCAATTAGCGCCGTCCAAGATGCAAGAACTGTCTAGTCAACTTCAAGAACTTCTAGACAAAGGGTTCACTAAACCGAGCTACTCGCCATGGGGAGCTCCAGTTTATTTGTCGAGAAGAAAGACGATTCGTTCCATATGTGCATCTACTACCATGAGTTGAACAAGTTGCCAATCAAGAACAGATATCCTTTACCTGGGATCGATGATTTGTTTGATCAATTGCAGGGAGCAACTTGTTTCTCTAAGATTGACCTACGATACGGGTATCATCAGTTGAGAGTAAATGATGAGGATATACCGAAGTCTACGTTCAGGACTTGATGTGGTCATGCCATTTGGGTTGACTAATGCACTAGCAATGTTCATGGACTTGATGAATCGAGTCTACATGCCTTACTTAGATCAATTTGTTATCGTCTTTATTGATGATATATTCATCTATTCCAAGACTGAACAGGAGCATGAGAGTCATTTGAGGAAGATCTTAGAGCTGCTGAGAACCTAACAACTCTATGCCAAATTCTCAAAATGTGAATTTTGGGTGAAGGAGGTTCATTTATTAGGTAATGTTATCAACAGGGATGGGATACATGTAGCTCCAACGAAGATAGAAGCGATTAAGAACTGCAGTGCCCCATCCACTCCAACAGAGATCCGTTCTTTTCTGGGTCTGGCAAGTTATTACTGAAGGTTCATAGCGAAGTTTTCAAATATTTCCTTGCCACTCACGACCTTGACTCAGAAAAGTCAAGCGTTTATATGGGGATAGAAAAAAGAAAATGCATTTCAACTTCTTAAACAGAATTTATGCAACTCCCCTATTCTTAGCCTTCCAGAACGCAACGATGTTTTCTTGTCTACTGTGATGCTTCAAAGCTTGGTCTCGGTTGTGCAGTTATGCAAAGATACAAGATTATTGCATATGCTTCAAGACAACTTAAGGTTCATGAGAAGAACTATACAACTCATGACCTTGAGTTAGGCGCGGTGGTCTTTGCATTGAAAATTTGGAGACACTACATTTACGGTACCAAATGTGTCATTTACACACACCACAAGAGCCTGCAGCAAATTCTCAATCAGAAGGAGCTCAACATGAGAGAAAGGCGTTGGGTTGAGCTTCTAACTAATTACGACTGTAAGATTCGCTACCATCCGGGTAAAGCCAACGTGGTGGCAGATGCTCTTAGTGGCAAGGTACCAGTCAAGCCAGTACTTGTTAGAGCAATGGAGATAAACAAACAACCGAACTTGAAAATTTTGATTCGTATTGCACAGCAACAGATGGTGATCAATAATCAGCTGAAGATGGAGTTGGATTGCGAGGTTGAATGTAAACTAGAGCCTCGATCACATGGAGTTCTATACTTCAACAGTCGCATATGGATTCCAAAGTTAGAGGAATTGCGCACCCTTATCTATGATGAGGCACATAAGTCATGATATTCGGTTCATCCGGGATCTGATAAGATGTATCAAGATTTGAAAACTTCTTATTAGTGGCCGGGGATGAAGATAGACATAGCCCTGTATGTTGGGAAATGTCTGGCATGTTCAAAAATCAAAGCAGAACATCAGAAACCCTCGGGTCTTCTACAGCAACCTGAAATTCCTCAATGGAAATTCGAAACAAATTTCCATGGACTTCATAAGCAAGTTGCCGAGGACACCGCGAGGTTACGATTCAATTTGGGTGATTGTCGACAGACTCACCAAATCTACTCATTTTCTCCTGATCCAAGAGGATTACAAAATGGAAAAACTTTCCACTTTGTACATTAACGAGATAATTGCACGTCACGGTACACCATCGTCAATTATATCTTATCGTGATAGTCGTTTCACTTCTAGCTTTTGGCAATCATTGCAAAAGCTTAGGGAACCCATATTATCCTTAGCACAACATATCATCCTCAAACCGGCGGTCAAAGTGTAAGGACTATCCAGACACTCGAGGAGATGCTACGTTCTTGTGTGATTGATTTTGGAGGAAGTTGGGATACTCATCTTCCACTTATCGAGTTTTCGTACAATAATAGCTATCATACGAGCATACAATGTGCACCATTCGAAGCTCTGTATGGTAGGAAGTGCCAATCTCCGATTTGCTGGACCGAGGTTGGTGACGCTCACGCTGTAGGACCTGAGCTCATTCAAGAAATAACTAACAAGATCTCAATCATTCAACTGAGGCTTAAGGCTGCAAGGTATCGGCAAAAGATTTATGTTGATCGACGTCGGAAACCGCTTGAATTTCAAGTCGGTGACTGAGTTTTGCTAAAAGTTTCTCCCTGGAAAGGCATTGTCCGGTTCTGGAAGAAGGAAAACTTGCTCCTAGGTACGTTGGACCTTTTGAGATCCTGGAAAGGATTGGTCTTGTAGCATATAAACTTAAACTTCCAGTCGAGCTAAGCAACATTCACGACACGTTTCTTGTGTCAAACCTTAAGAAGTGCTTGACTAATCACGATGTCCAAATTCCATTCGAGGACATCCAGGTTCAAAATAACATGCAATTTGTTTAACATTCGGTAGAGATCATAGATCATGGAGTCAAGAAAGTTAAATGTAGTCGGATTCTGATCGTAAAGGTACGATGGGGCAAACGTGGGGCAGAGTTCACAGGGGAAGTGAAGACTAGATGAAGCTCAAGTACCCTCATCTTTTTACAGTGGCTTCAGCTAGTTAATTTTGGTACAAAATTCCCTTAACTAGGGGAGACTGTAACATCTGTACATAATTACATTGTAATCATTAACGTTATGACAATCATTGTTCATGCATTCAAACATTTATGGAATCATTGAACAATCGTTTGTATAGTTTAGGAATTTTACCTTGAAGGATTAAGTATATACTAATTTATTTATAGTCAAATACACTAGGCAATAACACTATTGTAATATATCGAAACGGTGGTGGGCTGGTGGCTGAGAAGGCAGGTTATACATAAACTATGTTTGGTATATTGGGGTAGCGTTAGTGCATAGTGTATATACGAATAATAAAACAAATAAATTAATTAAACAAAATCGTAATGCATAAGCGAGACTCAGAATCATTATGGGTGACGATCCATAAAGATATCAAGGTTGAACTTATCGTTACGAGTAAACGTTAACAAATACATAAAATAACCCAAAAATGTATATAATTACGGGTATACGCGTAAATATATTCGTTAACGGTTCAAAACAGACAAATATTACACAAATGCGTAAAATATTATATTATATTTTTTTACAATTTTGAAACTCGTCAAATACAATTCAAAATTAAAGAATAAAACTATTTTCAGTGAAAACGAAATATATACGTGTTATTCGTAACGTAACGCGAAACCGAACGAACCCGAATGTGCGGGAAACAACCCAGGGTATTTAAGGTGTAAAAACCTCATTTAATTCCCCACAACTACCAGCCTCATCCTTTTCTCTCACTAGAAATTTTGGACCTCTCTCTCTACTTTCCCTCTCTAAAAACCCACCATTGATCTCCTTCATATATTAATGAAATTTCGAGTTCTTGGTGTCTACGGAAAGCTCTCGAGGTGCACATTGAAGTAGTACGAAGGATCGAGGTCTACACGTCCAGATCAAAGCATGTTTGAGCTTAAACTTTCAGTGAATAGGGTTTTTGAACCATCTGGTACATTTGAACATGAAACTGGTTTAAAACTAATTGAAACTTGACTAATGATAGTTGGATGACATGGAAAAAACTTGGATCGACATGGGTAAATGCCTGGAAAAATTTCAGGAACCCAGCTATGATGAAGAAATAGTATCGACATAAGAAATGTCGATACTAGCAATGTCACCCACCTTTGATCATGGTAGCCATTCCTTCGATACTAGCATGTTCGATGGGCAGGTTTTGACTAAGGAACTACCATCACTGTTAGTGTTGATGAAGTCCAAGTGGATCTGGGCCAACCTCTACCCAGATTACTAGGATCGATGACCGGACCATCAATACTAAGACAACCATTGATATTACTATTATCGATGGGATCTTTTTCAGGTTAAAGACTTCGATCGATACTCTTAGAATCAATGCCCCATCCGAGCACCCATGTCTCTTCGAACTTATAGTATCGATGACCTAATAATCTCGGATATAAGTCGTTATGTCGATACTAATAGTATCGACACCACCTCCCCACCTCTGAAACCATCTAATCTTTGATCTTTATCCCAGTGTTCTAAGTCAATAATGAACCAAAACCATCCCTAAACGAGTAGATGATCCATGGGGGGAGCACAAAGGTCGGGAAAGGTATTCCTAGCCTTAACCGATCCTAGGTACTAGGGTTTTTCCTTTCAACCATCTAAGCTTAGTCTCACTTTATTTTAACTTAATTTAACACAATTAAAGTTTATTTCATGATCTTAATAAGAAAAACCTGAACAATACATTATCAATATTATAGTCAAAACTTAGAATACACTATGCATGGATCTCATGCATAGTGTAATAGGTTTTTGTATCTCCATGTTTTACTTAATTAAACCTTGAGTAAGGTTTGAAACATGTAACTAAAGAAATTAATGAACTTTATGATGTTAATATAAAGAGTTATGGACTAAGCTTTGGTTAAGTAATGAAGGACAAGTAACGAAATATCCTTAAACAAATGGTTAGGAACAACATAGAATATCTAAGATAGAACATACACTCATGAAATAATGAAGTATATTAACACAATCAGGAACATGAGTACAATCAAATTTCCAACAACAAGTGAGAGCATCGATACTCAGACGTCAGTTCACTGCACATCACAATCAATCAAAATGAGTACATAGCCCCTATTTTTCTACTTTGAAATCTTTCAGTGTGGAACATGTGAATAACTGTTTTAAAACTTAACTTCTTGAATGGTTTTCATATTATAAACTTATGTTTGGCTTATGTTGGTATAACTTAAAACCTTCTTAAGTAAATCTCTGGATCTAATGTAGTCAAGACTTTTCATGACATACGACCTAATGCTTTGCATTCTTTTGTAAAAGTTTTTCTCAATTCATATTAAATTTGTGACATGAACGCATCCTTGTAAACTAACTTATTCACATCTAGTATGCCTTTATTCCAGATTTCAAGGGCTGAAAACACTATTCTTAGATTTCGTACATGAAGTTCACGTAATCGTTATCATTAGGACCTCTAGGGTTGGAATCACTATTCATAGACTCCAGACTAGAAGTTCACGCAATCATTATCATTAGGACTTCTAGAGTTGGAATCACTATTCTTAGATTCTGGACTAGAAGTTCATGCAATCATTTATTGTTAGTACTGGGTGATCACAACAAGGGAAAGCAGGTTCTACACCAAGTTCAAGGTTGGCATTAATTAACTTTAAAGATAACGGTGGATTGGTGTAGTCTTAGCAATATGAATTAGCTGTCAATTAACTTTAACATTTAAGATCATATTGGACGCATGCTTAGTAACACGGAGTTGGTATTCTTTAACCTTATTACCATGGGCCGTGTTGGTTTAATAGTCAGTCTTTTCCTAACTCCGAACGTAGTTTGGGACTTGTATTTAAGATGACGTTTGGATATACTTGATGATAATTTGTGTTACATCAGCATGTTACAGTTTTTACATTACAATCACATGCATTATTTATACATTATGTGTTGTACATAGTTCAATGGTTTTTCAATTCAGGTTTCATTCAAGCTCTTACTTATGTATGTACATTTGGTTACAACTTTGCACTTATATATTTTGATACATTTCAACTTATATACTTTTAAAATATTTAAACCTATGTATCTCACCAACTACTTGTAGTTGACAGATTCTTTTTCACATGTTCAGGTGATCAGAGGTAGGTCAGTACAAGGACAACTAAGGCGACATAGTTAAGAAAGAACAAGACCAAGAAAAAAGCTAGGATGGATTAGAAACTTATTTAAATCCTTGTTGTTTAATTATCTTGTCTGTTCTTATTTTGTAAACAATATTTTTAGAGGTCGGTTAGTTGTTATTCTTTTAGTAGATAGTATGATATACAAACACTACTTTGATTCTACGAAATCTAGTAATTCATTATGGTTGTTCTTCATTAATCTTGGTCATGATTCAATCAATCAGTCGTCACCGCGCAGTGGATTCCGCACGCGGCGCAGGGTGTGACAATCGATATTCAATCATAATTTGTCATAGTTCATTGCACATTTGACATAGGTGAGAACATAGCCCCTATTTTACTATTTTATAACTTTTTTGAATGTAACATGTGATCCATGGTTTTCATTATACAATATTAATAATTAAGTTTTATAAAACCCTTTTACAGCAACAGGTTTTATGAACTATTAAACTTCTAAACTTTAGGATTTCAAAGGGACAATTTTAGATAAATCTGGTATTCAAATAAGTTATTCAACCAATGTATTCAATCAATTTATTCAACCATAGTATTCAATCAAGTTATTCAATCATTGTATTCAACCACCGAATTCAATCATTAAACTTTTTGATTAAACATTTTGTAGGTACAGACTTCATAACATATAGTCATGGTGTTCATCGTTATAGGTAAACTTAGAGACATCAAGACACAATCAATCATTCTTTCATTCTTTATCATAATCTTTATAGTGCTAGTATTGGGTGATCACTATAAGGGAAAGTGGTACACATTTGGTTATGCCAAGGCTGCAGTTAGCGTTTTAAATTTGTTTTAGAAACTAACTACAGATTGGATGCTTTACGGCATTATGGATTTGCTGCTACTTAAGTTTACCAGCATAGGTCATATTGGCTGAGTTACGTCAACACGGAGTTGATGTTGAATAAATTCAACAGCATGGGCCATGTTGAATTCTTTGGGTTGACTACTTATCAAACTCCGAATGTAATTTGGGACTTGATCTTAAGTTGGTATACTTTAGTGGACACTAGTAGATTGACCGCATTCATTCTTTTACTTGATGTAAGTTTGTGTTACAATTATCCATGATACATGTATACTATGTTTAATTCATATTGTTTAAACTTTATGGTTATTAATTACAAATATAAAACCTATTGTTCTCACCAACTACTTGTAGTTGATAGTTACTTTTCACGTGTTTCAAGTAATCAATGACAGGACATTACAAGGACAACTAAGGCGACCATAGTTAAGAAAGAATAAGATCAAAACAAGCTAGGAGAGAATAGAAACTCACTAAATCATTGTTGTTCAATTATCTTGTCTATTCTTATTTTGTAAACAATATTTTTGAGTCAGTTAGTTGTATTTATTTTGGTAGATAGTTAGAAAGCTTGTAAGCAAACCATGTTTAACATTTTGAAATTTAGTTATCATTGTGATTGTTCTTCTTACAATACTTGTGCATGATTCAACCTTCAATCGTCATCGCACTGTGAATTCTGCACGCGGCGCAGGGCATGTGACATTGTGTTTGTACTACTATGACATGTGTCACACTAAATTAAACTAAGGGGTCGTTTGGTAACATTTGAACAATTAAATGCTGAACTGGTTAAGACTGTTTGTTTTAAAGACTGAATGAAAAACAAAAAAAAAATACTCTTTTTATTAATAAAAACCTAAAAAATCAGATTACCCTAGCATTCCTTCGTCTTTCCATATTGCATGACTTTCATCATCTAGCATCCTTTCTCTTGCCGGTGCCCCGTCGTTCGGTCTCCGCCGCCCAATCTTCGCTTCCCGTCATAGCCGCAGCCTCCCGTCATTTCAAAAGGAGGACCTTCATCGTTGGCTAAAGCAGTCCCGTCGTGGTTATAGACTAGGTCAACCATTTCTAATAACCTAATTCCCTATAACCCAGGCTCTGATACCAATCTGTAACACCCCGACCGATGGCGGAAACGTCGGGATGCCACGAGGGATGTGTAGATTGTTAATAAGCTCGTGGCCATCTAATTAAATCATCACATATCAATCAATCAACCAAATTAGTTACACAAAAATCATGTTCATCATGAGCTAGTTACATCGATTACACAAAAGATTTAGCTAAACTAACTAAACTCTAGTCTTCAGAATTTCAGTTATTTTAGCTAAGTCCAAGGCCCTAAGTGATGATGTCCAAAAGATGTAGAGCTTTCCTGCTCTACCTACTTCTCATCGTTCCCTGAAACATGTAGAAAATCAAGTGCCAACTACAAAGTAGTTGGTGAGAAATCATAAGTTTTTATGTATCAAAAACGTTTATAAAATGTTTATGAAAGTTGATAAATGGGTTTATAAAAGTTTATAATTTCCCGAGAAGAATCCACATGTGCACCTGCAAAATAATCCAGCACTACCAAAATCCAACAAACACCACATCCAAACAATCCAAGTAATCATATACATAATAATCACAAATAATTATCCACATAAATTCAACCAATCACATCAATTCAATAAGCATCAATTATCATAATTATATCAATATAAGTTACCGCAGAGGACCTCATTCAACTCAATCAATAGCGGAATCATCGCGGAGGACCTCAGTCAACTCAACCAACGATATTCCTATAAGTGTCTTCGTGCACTGCTGAGGACCGCAGTCAACTCAACCAACAGTGGAATCATTTGGAGGATGTTAGTCAACTCACCAACAGTGACTCAATCATTTCGGAGGACCTAAGTCAACTCAACCAACAATGACTCAAGGATAAGTAATAATCCATCTCAATCCATAATTAACAATAATCCATTAATATGAATATCATATTGATAATCCAGGTGTCACCCATGTGTTATCAAAATAATATTTAAATTGGTATAAATGTTCCCCCTCTGAGTTTAAAACAAAAGAGTTTAAAAGGAGGTTATGAGAACTCACCTGAGTCCTTAGATTCAGTGTTCTCGTATAATGCGCGCTCATGTAAGAGAAATCGAGAATACTTCAACAACCTGAATTTAATATGTGTAGATGTTCATAAGTATATGTGTCTTATCACAATTGAACATCCATACGTGTTTTCTTCTGATTATTAATTGTGTCATTAACTTAGTTTATTTTATCTAAGTTAAGTTGTTACACCAAAGATTTTATTACTTATCATCATACAAAGATAATTTAAACTTGTTAGTGTTGATTATCCAATATATGATGATCTTTTAAATAATATATCAAAGTTATATAAGTTGTAAAGGTTTTATCCTTATAAACTTATATAGATACATTCGTAGTTGCATGCATGCATGTGATTCAAGCTAACCTATCCATCTTGAATTATTACATGTGATCAAGTTTAGAAAATCAAACTTATATTATCTTCATGAATTATTTCATTTGCATAAAAAAATCTTTAAGTTAAACCCATTGTTATTATAAAAAAAATGGCAACTTTATAAACTCCCATGCATGCATGAACTTAATGTTCCCTTATTTTTCTTAGTTATATGTGTTCCTATACTCCTTCTCATTGGTTCAGAGGTTCAAGCTGAACATCCCCATAGGTTCGTGGTCAACTATAGTTCACAACCCCCTCAGGTTCGTTTAAGTCAAGGGTTTGCTGAATAGAAGGGTTCACTAAATAGAAAGGTTCGCTAGGCAAGGTTCGGCCCACCTAGTTTCAGCTATGCATGGGTTCGTGAGACTGGTTCGCATCCGTAAGTAGGTTCGGTCCTATGTAGGTTCGCATCCCATATGATGTGCCAAGCCCACAGGTTCGTCCAAGGTTCGCTCCCTAGGGTTCGTGGTTCAGGTTTGCCGGAAAGGTGAGGTTCGGATACTCCATGGTTAGCAGAAAAAGGGAAGGTTCGCCGCCTAGGGTTTGTTGATGGTCACAGGTTCGTGACAAGCAAAGGTTTGGCTAGATGTTGGGTTAGGCCTTGAGGGGTTCGTTGGAATAAGGTTCGGCTGCAATGGATTCGTTGGGTGAAAGCTTCGGCTATCGGATAGAAGGTTCGACTAATGTTTCCTCACCCTAGGTTCGTCGACCTGCTACCTCACCACCGATCCTGTTCATCATTTAATCGAGTTCTAAGCCCTTGTGAGTCTTCCATAGCTTCTATAGGTTAGTGCTAGTCCGTTTAACAAGATAAAAAGAAACCTAATCTCGGTTATAGATTGGCAACCACAACCACATTTGGTTTTTAGTAAAACCGAAAAGTAAACTTTAGATTTACCTGAATTCGTTGGCCAAACTTGGGATTTCTTCGTGGGTTTGTGTTCTCCTCGATCACGCGGTCGCTTTGGCACCAAGATCTCTCGATTTCATTGAGAAATGAAGGAGATAATGTAGAGAGAAGGTAGAGAGATAGAGGTGTGACGGGATTAGGGTTTAGAGAGAGAAAGGTTTTTGTGGAAATGAAGATGAAGAAAGGAAATATTCTTTCTTATACCCCGTCTCGTCCCCACGTGCTTGGTCTCGTTTATTTTGCGTTAAAATATAACAACCCGCTCGGTTCTTCTCGTAAGTTATAATTAAAATATAAAACGTTTAAATGATTATGTTTCGTCTTAATAAAATGATTTTACCTAAAGTTGTTTCGTAAAATGATTTCGTTTTAATTTCGTTTGAATTATTTATTTAATAAAATAATTTGTTCGGATCTGTCTTAGGTTGTGATTCCTAATAAACTTCTTAAATTTCTATTTATTAACTTAATATCGTTAAATATTATTCCGTTATCTCGTCGAAACACGTTACTTACGTACGTATTCGTAAAGATCGTCACCTTTTCGAATCTGACGCTCCTGTCGTATTTCGATTCAATTTACGATTTATGGAATATCATTACAGAATATTATTCATAATAATTATATTCGTGTGAATCGTCACCCACACGAATACATTATTAAGTTAATATTTCCGAATTAATATTCGCGTTTAAGTTATGATCGTGACCTCACCATCGCATAAACACTTCCAATAATACTTTTGTTATTTAATTATCTTGAATATTATAATTTCCCAATCCAAATCCCACTAAACCATATCACTGACACATCCATAATAGACTGAAATATGCTTATGTATAGGGCATATGTAGGTGTAGGTCGCAACCTCCCCAACCACCGTCCCACCGCTATTTCGATAAACCATGACCATGTGTCCTTGACTATGTTTAGCAACCAAACAATAACCAACTCCTAATTCCTTTCCATTCCAAACCAAAACCTCGGATTCTCCGCACCAAAGCCTCAACACTGATATAATCATGATACACGGAAGATGGCTTATGTATAGGGCATATGTAGAGGTCAGTCGCAACTGCCTTAGCCACCGTCCCACCACCTCTTCGATAGACCATGATTATATCCTTGTCTATCTTTAGTTATAGAATCCTAAACCACAACTCTTCCAAATCAACAATCCATAATATGTGAATTTAATTGCGATAAACTCTCTTGTTCTGTTTAGTTGTGTTTCAACTAAACTTCCCATGGTTTATGCATATAATAGTATGTTCTTAATATGTATACCAATATCAGTAATAACATCCAATAATCCATCATCATTAATAATTATCATATCAGGTCATAACAGTACAATTAAACATGTACGAACAACCCCGAAATACAATGATGTTACAAGCAGCCTCATCACCATCACCACCATCACCACCATCATCATCTTCATCACTATCTCCTTGAGGAATAATCATGTCCTCAACATCTGATTCAGAGTTGTCATGTCTCCATCTTCTCCTGGCAGGTGCAACATAATCAGGATTGACTAGATGTCCAAAGAGGCGGCGATCCGCAGGTTTGTCGTCCTTTTGCCTGTAGGATCTAGCACGGTTGAGCGTAGTGTCAGTCATATGCTCCAGCCGAATGATATTTGAGTTTGTCTTAGGGAGATCATGCAACAATGCATCGAAAATCATCTGAAGAAACCTGGGATACATCAGGTACTTCTTGTCTGCTTTCGAACTGACATTCTCCTTCATGTGCATAAAGACCATCTCTTAGAAGTTGAAGGGAATGTTCAGTATCAATGCGACAAATCCAGACTGGAGTGTCTTCCTCAACTCATCGAATCCTCCACGCCTTAACAATAAACTCTGCAACTATAAATAAACAGAAAACACATATTTTTGTGAGAATTCTTTCAGGAAAGTTAAATATATACCAGAACATATCAAATCAGCATCCTTGAGTGTTATACCTATGACACATTGGGTTTATGATGCAATTACTGATATACTTATCCATTCTAAACCTGACCATACTGCATTTCATGACAAATCAGTGATCACCCATATCTTCTGATTGTGTTACCCATTCTAGTCAACTAAATAAGGTCAAAACTAGTTTATGACTCATCTAAGCTTAATACCTAAGATCATAAATTCTATAAGGTTCCAATTTATTATATTTTTGCATTTTTCTTTTAATAACATTCTAAAGTTCAATACATTCTCATGGACAGCTTCAGCTAGGTCTTTGCAAAGCAATATGGCACATGTCAGAACTCTATTGACTTATAATTTTAGTTATATCCAAATGGATGGCTTCAACTAGGCTGCAACCTAGTATATGGCACATATATGGAATCGAACTTATTTTATTTTTGTATTTTTCTAGCTTATCCTATCGGAATGGACAGCTTCAGCTAGGTTGTGACCCAGCAATATGGCACGTGTACGGAGTTGGACAACTTTTGTTTTCATGTAGTTTAATCATTCTTATCCGAATGGACGGCTTTAGCTAGGTTGTTACCCAGCAATATGGCACGTATACGGACTTGAAATCATGAAACTTTGGAAACCTCATAAGATCCTGTGATACCAGGTGTATGCATGATTTGAATTATAACCTATTTATCCCTTAGGTTAGTCTTCTAGAGTAGATCCCACCAATCAGACATTCTGAACAAACACTAATTGTCTAAATACTTGTAAAGAGGCATATCAGTAAACCATACCATAACCCCCATGTGCTTTCTGTTTGTACATTCAATTTTGCTTAAAAGAATATGACTGATAACACATCACTTCCAAACTAGACTTTCTCATTTTCTAAATTTTTTTAATGTTTTTGGTTTTTCAAAGCAGTACTTTTTCTCCCCCTTAAAACCTAAAAATGAAAATCTCTTTGGGTTTTTGAATAAGTAAAAGAAATGCAAAGGAAATTATGTACATAAAATTAGAAGAAAAATAAAGAAAAATGATCATTTGTTAGATTCAGCTGAAGGAATGACTTCAGCTTTCTGAAAAACACCATTAGCAGATAACAGATATAGAAATCTGAGTTTATCAAATGCTTTAGTATAAAGATCGGATTTCTGGTGTTCGGTGTGAATTTTAACAACATCGATTAGTTTCTTTTCAAAACAATCACGTATAACGTGATATTTAATGTCGATGTCTTTGAGTGCTAAACGGGATTTTTAATGACAGCAATGGCAGCAGTATTATCAACAAATATAGGAGTCTTAGAAGAGTTTAACCCATAGTCCCTGAGTTGTTCTTGAATCCAGATGATTTGAGAACAATAACTTGCAGCAGCAATGTATTCAGCTAGATATGTGGAAGTAGACACCGACATCTGCTTCTTGCACTTCCAGGTAACAAGGCGTTTTCCAAAGAACTGACACCCTACATATGCTGACTTGAAATCCCTCTTGCATCCACCATAGTCTGAGTCACTGTAAGCAGTAAGTTCAAAATTATCATCATTAGGATACCATAAACCTAGATATGGGGTACCCTTCAGATAAGGAAAAATTCTTTTCATAACATTAAGATGAGATACTCTTGGTTTTGATTGGTAGCGTGCACACAATCAAGTAGAAAACATGATGTCTGGCCGAGAGGCTGTGAGATACATAAGGGATCCGATCATTCCCCGATACAGAGTGGCATATATTAACTCCCCCTTTTCATCTGGAGTAATCCCGTGATTAACAGCAAGTGGGGTATCAGCAGGTTTTGCATCTAACATACTGAACCAGCTCAGAATGTCACCAACATACTTGGTCTCCCATTCTGTACACGATTTCAAAATTCCACTATGACCATCTTGTAGATCTGACTTAGGCGAGCCTAGCTATAGTTTTTGGTAGAATTTTAACCTCAAAATAGAAAGTTATGGGACAAAAACTGTTTTCGAGTACTTTCGTGTGTTAACCGAAGGAAGCTTGGACAAATCACCCCGAAATACTCAAAATTGGGAACCGATCTTCTTATATGTTGGTCGCCTCCCATTTTTGAGCATTTTGAGTATAACTTGGAGTTCTAAAGAGCAAAATTGAAGGAGTTATGAGTATTTTCAAGTTGTCGAAAATTTGAAAATCGAGTACACTTTTCGAGTACAAAATTTTGTGTACCCCTTTTCGTGAACAAATTTTCGTAAAATCTGTTTTCGAAAACAAAATTTCGAGAACAGTCTAAATTCGTGTACTCCTAATTTTTCTAGTACTCCTAATTTTTTGTGAACTCTCAATTTTTCGTGAACTCCATTTGACTTTGGTGTTTTGACTTAACTTGATTGACTTGTACTTGGACTTAGAATTTTATTATGACTTTTGAGTTTTGACATTTGACTTTAATTTTAATTTTGTCTTATCTTTAACTAACTTGGCTCGTTTTTGTTTCAGATGGGTGATCTACGCTTTGTGCCCGATCACAACATGTCAGCTTATGTCGGAGATCCTCCGGAGAAGCATGCCATGTTCAGGTGCATGGTAGAAGGATCAATACTTTCTCCGATTAAATATGCCATTATGGAGCATCCAGAGATCATTTCGGAGTTCATTTACGACTTCTGGAATTCCATTACCGAGCGAACTGATGCCAATGGACACGTGAGTTTAATTACTCAAGGGAAACAGAAAGAAAGATTCCTGGCCTTTCCCATATTCATTCAGATCATCATCAACAAGCGTCATCCAAATCTTGTTCCAACTATCGGGACATTGGGAATCAAGAGGATGAGAGAAGATACCTTCTATTACATGACGATGAACAAGAGAGGAAAGAAACAATACATCGGTGATCTCCCTCTTGAGAAGTTCGGTAGGCTATTTGCGGGATTAGAACAGAAAGTCAAAGATCAAGGCACTCCTACAGCCTTTGTTACTGAGGAACATGATCTTCCTCTAGAAGGAACCAGTGTCGAAGCCGGTAAGGCCGCTGAAGAAATCCAACAATGAAGAAGAAGACCACATGCACTTCTTCTTCTTCTCAGGCACCTCTTCCACCATCTCAACCAAAACCCACACAACCAAAACCACCACTACCACCAAAGCCTAAACCACCCACACAACCCATAACATCCACCCAACCTCCGATTCCACCACATACCTCCACCACCACAAAAGCCACCCAAGCCAAACCATAATCTCCGCCACATTCTCCAATTCCCATCAATTTCTCAAAACCACCACCATCACCACCGATGACCAGAAAAGACAAAGGCAAGGCACCACTGCAATCCGAATCATCTTATATGCCTGAGAAAGTGCCTGTGGATCTTGAGTGGCTATAAGAAAGAGTATTCCAGCTAGAGCAAGACTTTATCAACAAAGAAAGTCTCATCATCAATATACAGGAAGGCATGATCAAAATCTGTGAGAAGCTGAGAAAGTAGAATAAAGACATCGGCCTGCTGAAAAAGGAAAACATTCGTTTGTGCAAAGTGATTGAAGAGATGACATGATCAAAGCCTGATGTTCAGGAAGAAGACAAAGATGACAATGAAAAAGATGATGATAATAAGGAAGAGAAAGAAAAGGAAGACAATGATGATGCCAAAGCTGGCAAGAAAGATGACAAAAAAGGATGATGATGATGATGATGCTGATGCTGATGATGATGATGATGAGAATGCAGGTTGTGATGTGGGTCAAGGAACGAGTTCCTCAGGACAACAGGAGGATGAGCCTGGTAAGGATGTTGCAAGAGGATATGATACTGAGAATCCACCTTCCTCAAAGAATCCTCTAGACGACTTTGATGATTTATTTCAGGACCTTCCTGAGAATTTTATGTTTGAAGGATTTGAAGATGAGCTCACTGCATCAGGTCTTGGCAATTTGTATACTGATGTCACTATGGATTCTGTATTCGATGCTGTATGTGACCAGGAAAGGAAGGAGTTTGCTAAATCTTCTACAGGAGCATCTGCAGAAGAAGAACCAAAGAACATCATAATAGGCAATGTATCCAAGGATCCTTATGTCGACTACTTGTATGCTCACAAGTATGTCAATCCTCAAGGACATGAAGTTGCATCGCTAGGGAAGATGATCGATAGCTAGTTTGATAGACAAAACGATTGTACACCTGATCCTCCTGAGGTTCAGCAAACCTGGATGGGTGAAGATACTTCTGAGTTGACAGAGGCCACATACACCACCAGCTCCCGTGATCTGTACGCTGTGCGAAATGAAGGATCCTATGTCACGTGCTGGATGTATGACAAGTACAAGAAACTTTTCCTTGTCAAAAGGACGAACATGAATTTAGAGTATTTCAGGAGGCCACAAGACTTCAATCCATTACAGAAGCATCAACCATGCCATGTTCTTCAATCCTTCTAAGGATAGCCAGGGTGAGCTCTTTGCCAAATTTCGTAAGGACCAGTGCGACAAAGACTTCACAATCATGAAGACGGCTAAAGGAAAGAGATTTGTTTCTATTTGTATATTGGATCCGGTCAAGAAAGAGCCGTGGATCTATTACAAGTATCCTCCACCGCCACGCAGAAAGCTGTCCCAGTGTCTTCGAGAATTCCTGATAATTCGCTGGTGAACTTCCTTTCTTGGTATTTTGATGAGAAGACTCTCGTAGCAGTTATCCTCATAAATAAGGACGGCATCAACAGCATTGACATGATTTTGGATCCCATGGTCCTTCTGAAATATGGTATAACCCTTCTCCAGAGTCAATGGCGATTAGGATGAATAGGCAAAACCCTTCTCCAGGGATGTTGCATTCGCAATGGAGATGAAGCTTTATGCCGGTGCTGGTCCTCACTCGGTCGCACTTCCTATCGTTGACTTCATCAGTCTAGGGGGAGTTTGTAGAGCCCAATCAAAGACGAAGATTGACAAAGTCAACCTGTGACGAGTTGAAGACCTGATTTTGACTAATTTCGTGTACTGTTAATGTCGTGTACTTTGATTTTCGAGTACTCGAACCAATTTTCGTGTATAGGGTTCGAGTAATCCTAGAGTAGTATATATAGACGTATCTTGTACTGTTCTAGGGTTGGATTCCCGAGGCAAGTGCTCTCTAGACGAACTGAGGCACTGCTCTTGCAAATTTCACGAAATACACAAAGAAAGCATTTTATATCTCTTCTTGTGATTCTAATATGGATTCCGCACACTTTAGAGTCATTTGATGTTGATCAGGGCCATAAAGCTCATGTCTTGATCAGATCTGGACCTACAAATATCATAAAGATCATAAAGAAGAGGCAATGCAATTTAAGAAGGTGTTAGATGTTTGTACCAAGCACAAGATATCTGTTGGTAGTCATCTGCCCTGCCGATGGAAAGAATTAAAACCAACACTAAGCTGTTGCTAAGGGGGAGTCTGTTAGTACCCTCATAGCATAAGCCTCAGATGTCGAACTCAAGACTAAAGATTGACGAATGTTGCTGCTTTGAAGTGATTTTTATGTTTATTGTATTTGTATTGCTTTAGTTTAATGTTATCTTGATTTTTTTTGTTTTTGTTTTGTTTTGGATTTGTATGTTTGAAAAATGGCTAAGTGCTGATCCATCGATACTAATAGTGTCGATAGTATCAGCATAGATACTATTAGTATCGACAGAGGTGCTAGCCTCGATATTGTTAGTATCGACAGATTGCCTATAAATAGGCTATCTTCGATATAATGAGTATCAATCGGACAAAATTATGATTTACTTAAGATTGTAATTTTCTCGCTCATTGTACTTACTGAATTCTTTTGATTAATATAAGAAGAGTGAATTGTGTTCATCATTGGTTCTTCGATTCTATTCATCTAGATCTATTTTACTTTTGTTCAAACATAATATGATGGATTTCGCACGTGATATTATGTTATACCAGATCATCTAGATCATAACCACGGACCTATAGACTTAGTCCCAGGAGCTGCACCAGTTGCTAAATCTCTATAATGGTTAGCACCTTTAGAGATGCAATAACTATCAAGCCAACTACATGAGCTTATGGATAAAGGCTTCGTCAGACCGATTTTCTCACCTTGGGGAGCACCGGTCTTCTTCATGAAGAATAAGGACAGATCGTTTAGAAAGTGCATCGATTAATGAGAACTGAACAAGTTAAGGATAAAGAACTGATATCTGCTTCCAAGGATTGATGATCTTTTCAATCAACTACAAGGATAAACTTACTTCTCGAAGATAGACCTTAGATTATGATATCATCAATTAAGGGTCCAGGGATATGATATGCTCACGACAACCTTCAGGACGAGGTATGGAGATTATGAGTTCTTAGTAATGCTATTCGGATTGACAAACGCTCCTGTAATTTTCATGGATCTAATGAACCGAGTATGCGAGCCCTATTTGGATAAATTCGAGATAGTTTTTGTCGATGATAACTTATAGATATTCATGAAATAAGGAAGAACATGAACAACGCCTAAAGTTGATCTTGGAGTTACTTGCTAAAGAGAAGCTATATGATAAATTCTCCAAATTTGAATTTTGGCTAAGAGAAGTTCACTTTCTTGATCACGTGATTAATGAGAGAGGGATTCACGTAAACCCGAGCAAGATAGAAATACTTAAAAAGTGGGAAGCGCCCAAAACACCCACTGAGATCCAACATTCTTGGATTTGGCTGGTTACTATAAACGATTCATTGAAAATTTTTCAAAAATAGCACAGCCCTTGACAACGTTAACACAAAAAGATAAAAAGTTTTACTTGGGAGAGAAATAGGAAGATGCTTTTTAACAATTGAAACAAAATTTATGTCACTCACCTATTTTCAGCCTTCCTAATGGTACAAATAACTTTGTTGCGTTCTGTGACGCATCACACCAAGGTCTTGGTTGCGTGTTGATGCAAAATGACAAGGCTATTGTATACGCATCATGCCATCTCAAAGTCCATGATAAAAATTATACAACTCATGACCTAGAGTTGGGGGTAGTGATTTTTGCTTTAAAAATATGGAGAAATTATTTGTATGGTACTAAATGTTTGATTTATACCCGACCACAAAAGCCTACAACATATTTTTGATCAAAAGATGTTGAATATGCATAAGAGAAGATGGGTGGAGTTACTGAACGACCATGATTGTGAAATTCGTTACTACCAGGTACAGCAAATGTAGTGGCTGACGCATTGAACAGAAAAGAAAGAATCAAGCCTATTCGAGTACGTGCAATGAGAATGACAATTCAAACGAGTCTTAAGACTCAAACCTTGAATAGACAGTAAGAAATTCTCAATAGAAATGATCTGCATAATGAACTCTTATGTGGAGCCGAAGGAAAACTAGAATCCAAATCTGATAGAGTTCTTAACTTCCAAGACAAGATGGTGGATTCCAGACCTAAAGGATTTAAGGAAATTGATTTTTTGATAAATCCCACAAATCTAGATACTCTTTTCATCCAGGGGATTACAAGATGTACAAAGACCTAAAAGAGTTTTATTTGTGGCTTGGGATGTAGAAGGGAATTGCCTTGTACGTCGGAAAATGTTTAACATGTTCTAAGGTAAAGGCATGTTAGTACATATTTGTAATAGGTTGCTATTCAAACATGTAAATTATAGAAAGTTTATAAGTTTTTGCTTAGGTTCGTCTGGCCCACAAACCTTAGCAGGTTCGGGGAACCTATCACATTGATAGATTTGTCGAACCTATAACCTTGGAAAGGTTCGGCGAACCTATTAGGTTTGGCAAACTAGGTTCACCCAGCGAACATCAAGGTTCGGCCGGCGAACCAAAGGGTTCGGCTAGGAAATAGGTTCGGCTGGCAGCTGTGTATATATAGAAGGTTTGTCTGATTTTCTAATAACACTTGGAAAACTTTTGGAGAACTTCAGAAACCTGTGTGTGTTTTCTCTGTGTGAGAAATTCTCTGTGTGAGAGCTGTAATCAATTGTTATTGATTAATTCAATGAAGATGTTTATGGAAATGCTTTTTCTTCTTTGATTCTTATAGATTAAACATAGATTCCGCATGTGTTTGATTGTTCATAGAGCATCTTGATACTATCTAGATCAAATTCACCAAACCAATAGTGGTATCAAAGCTTTTGGTGAAGTTCTATACAAGTTTTGTCAAAGAAATTCAAGTATTTGAAGATTTGAAGATTAGAAGATCAAGTAATGGATCAAACTTCTTCTTTTCATTGTGATTGATTGCTGTTTTGTGTGCAAATTCATCATTAATTGTTGTGGAATACTACTATTCACGGAGTTGTGGTGTTGATTTGAAGAATTGGAAGGATTTTCTTCAAATTTTGGAAGGTTTTCCCTACAAAATTTCGAATTTTGAAGTACAGGTTCGTGAGCCGAACCTATGGATAGATGGAACAATAGGTTCGCTGTTCAAGGGATTTTTCTGAGGTTCGTTTGGTTTTCAGAAGAGGTTCGTGGATTTTCAGCTAAGGTTCGTTGTTTTTCTGCAAGGTTCGCTGGTATTCTGCAAGGTTCGTCTGAAGGTTTTCTGCAGGTTCGTTGTTTTCAGCAGAGGTTCGTTGCTTTTCAGCAGAGGTTCGTCTGACTTGAGGTTCGCTTGTCTCAAGGTTCGTTGTATCAGGTTCGTGTCTCAGGTTCATGTGACTTGAGGTTCGTGACTTAAGGTTCGCTACTTGAGGTCCGTGTGGTTAGAGGTTCATGTCTTCAGGTTCGTGACTGAAGGTTCGTTTAGTTCACAGATTGTTGAAGGTTCGCCTGATTGATAGGTTCGTGAAGTGATTTTTCTGAAAAGGTTCGCTGATAAAATTTTGAAATCATGGCGGAGATGTATGCTGCAATGGCAAGTCAGAATTCTAAGATTCATAACGTTTTGATTAGTGAAACCGAAGTTGGAAGTGCGAATAAAGTTCCTAAGTTGTTGGATTTGGCAGACTATGACAATTGGAAAGGTCGTTTTGAAACATACCTTAATGTAACAGATACTAATCTTTGGGAACTTATTTTATCTCCATATGAAAGACCTAGAGTTGTGGGAACTGATTTGTATCAACTCTTAGAGAGATTAGATGTTGATAAGAGAAAGAAGTATGATTCGGAGAAAAAGGCGTACTGGATGCTTAGCCAGGCCATTCCCAATCAGATTTTACATCAGTTTGATGAGCACAAGACTTCTTATAGTCTATGGAATGCTTTGAAAGCTAGAGTTGAGGGAAATACGAATTTGAAAAAGATGAAAGCTACAGACATTCGCAAAGAACTTGAAAACTTCAATTTTATAGGCAATGAAAGTCTGGAAGCATTGATCACTAGATACAGACATCTGCTGACAGAAGTTAGAAAGTGTGGCATCGAATATATTGAAGATGAAAAGATTGATTGCCTTGCATAAGCTTTGCCTGACAAGTGGAATTCTTTAGTGCTAATCTTGAGAGAGAATTTACCAGGAATGACCTTGGTAGAATTGGTTCAAAAGCTTGAAGAGCAAGAGACGAAGGATAAAAGAAAAGCTCGAAGAGTAAACGTTACACAAGATCCTTCATTATACGGTGGATTTGTAGTTACACCACCGGCTTCATCTGCAAAGATTTAGACAACATTTGTTTCTAGTACTTCTGAAAGTACTCATGCATCTTCTGCATCTACAAGTTCCAGTTCATCTTATTCTACAAATGAGAAGAACCCTGACTCGACACCACCTCCTGTTCAGCTAAATACTACAAATCTGGGGAAAGTAACAGTCGAAGCTGTTCGGGATCACATGTTTATTCTGTCTTGTGTAGTCAACGCATATGATGAACAAATTGCAGGAAGAATTGGAAATGCTAATCTGACATTTGAAGATTACGAACAAATCGATGATGACGAAATGGAGCTCATTGATACACAATGGGCACTCGCAAGTGTTATTCGAAGAATCAATCGTTATGAAAAGAAGACTGGCAAGAAATTCACTTTCGACCGCAACACCAAATTTGGATTCAATCCAAAGACTACTCAATGTTATAATTGTGGTGAGCTAGGTCACTTTGCCAGAGAATGTAAGAATCCTAAGAAACAAGGGAACTTAAACCCGTTTAAGCCACAAGATACCTATCAGAAAAAGAAAGAAAAATCTGAAGATTCATCTAAAGCTCTAGTGAGTCAATCTGATGAGGGCTATGACTGGGGGAAGCAGTATGATGAATTGATGGGTGCTTTTATGGCTTCGTTGGATGAAGACACTGGTAAAGGCAAAGAGAAAGTGGATGAGGTAAATGAGGATCTGTTAGAGATCATTGATAAACTGAAAGAGATGAATTCTCAGCTGACTGCTGATCTGGAAGAGTGCACAGAGGCAAACAAGAAGCTAATTTCAAGAGAAAAAGCTTTTGACTAAAAGATAATTTTTTCAGGTAAAGAAAATGAAGATTTGAAAATCAAAGTTTTACAAAATAACCATGCTGTGTCTGTGCATCTCGAATCAGTGCAAAAGCTGAAGGTTGAATTATCAGGAGCAAAAGCAGAAGCTGAGATGAACAAGAGCAAGCTGGAGAATTATCAAAATTCTCAGTATGTCATTGATTATTTTGCTGCCATACAAAGATCATCAAATGATAATACCGGCTTGGGTTTTCATTCTGTTCCACCTCCTCCTGGTTATGTGTCAAGACCACAACTTAATTCGGATTTGGAAGTTCATCTGGTTTCCTTAAAGGAAAATGTTTCTGAACAAGTGACCGAGGATGTGGGAGGTTCATCATCTCATGATAAAGTGTTTGTCGATTGTGATGCTCCTATTATTTAGGACATCACAGAATCAGAATATCCAGATGATATTCTCATACAGACTGGTTATCAACTTAAGACTGTTGAGAAGCAGAGTTTGAAGTTTCAGAAATCAAAGTCTGAAATGAAACCAGCTAAGAAAGTAGTGGTTAAACCAACTATTGTTTCCAAACCAGTGCTAAAAGTTAAAACTACCACCAATCTAAAACCAAGTGTGTTTGTCAAGTCATCCACTATACATAAAGGAGAGACTAGTGATGTTTCTCAAAAACAAAAAGGGTTTTCTGAAAAAGCTAACAAGGTGGTTAACAAGGTTGTTGACAAGGTTAATAATTTTGGGGTTGGAAATAAGGGAAAATCAAAGCTTTCTCAAAATCAAAAGAATAATTCCAAGATAAAAGTCACTGGTTTGAGGAACACAGTTTCATCTACATCTGTTGCATCTAAATCTTTCAGTTCATCTAAGTGTTCTGATGAACTAAAACCAAAGAGTCTTTCACAAAGAAAATGCTAGAGATGTGGTAGAGTGGGTCATGTAATTGCTGATTGTGAGTTGGATACTTGTAACAGATTTAGTTCCTTTACTCCTAGAGAAACACGAAAGTGTTTTACTTGTAGTGGAAAAAGGCATATTTCTGCAAACTGTCCAAATCATAAGATCAGGAAGAGTTCTGTTAATGACAGTCGGGTGATCAAGTCTGGTAGGAGTCCTAGGAAAGTGAAACCTAGTGAGGAGGAAATTAAAGTCCTCAGAAAGTTTGATCCTCAATGTGTTTGGGTAAAAGAAGAAAAGAGTCAGCAAAAGAAAATTTTTGATAACAAACGAAATTTGAAAAAGGTTGTCAAAATAGTGATATCATCTGATGATGATTTCTATGACAAATTTTCTTCAAAACCATTTTCAAAACAAAATGATAATTCAAAATCTTTTTGGAAATTGAGATGCAGGTTAGGTGATCAACTTTATGTTAAAAAGGATGAAAGCATTGAAGATGGGTCTTCAAGCAGTTCATCAAAACAGTATGGCAGGGGGCCATTCAGGGAGACTCAACGCCAGAATGGCGGGAGTCATCCCTTTTGATACGATCCAGATCAAATTCACCAAACCAACAGTGGTGTCTGGTGTACCCTTCACATAACGAAGAATTCGCTTGACTACTATCAAATGTGACACTTTAGGTTTAGATTGATTTCGAGCACAGATACTTGTAGCAAATACAATATATGGCCTTGAGGCAGTCAAGTACATCAAACTTCCAATCATTCCACGATACAAAGTAGCATCGATTAGCTCCCACTTAATATCAGGCTCAATCCCGTGATTGGGCTGAATGGGCGTGGAAATGGGTTTAGAGTCAAGCATACTAAACCGTTTTAGCACATCTTGAATGTATTTTGTCTGATGAATAAATATTCCATCATCAGTATGATCAATTTGTAAACCCAAGAAGAATTTGATGTCTGACATGGCACTCATTTCAAACTTCTCAATCATAACCTCTTTAAACTCCAAACACAGTTGCTCATCGGTAGATCCAAAGATGATGTCATCTACATAGATCTGAACAAGAATAATATCCTCGCCCTTTTCCCGATAAAACAGTGTTTTGTCAATCTGACCCCTATTGAACCTATGTTCAATAAGGTGAGTCGATAAGGTCTCATACCAGGCACGTGGAGCCTGATGTAGACCGTACAGTGCTTTATCAAGGAAGTAAACCTGATCCCGGTGAGACCCATAAAGAAATGCAGACTTGACATCCCTTTTGATACTGATCAAATTTTTAATTTATTGTGCAGGTGGCATTCATGGGCCATATCAACAGTCGATGGATTGTTGATAGTGGATGCTCAGGGCACATGACGGGAGAGTTAGGTCTGTTGAAGGATTTTAGACAAATGAAAGGGAGTTATGTTAACTTTGCATGTGACAAAGGTGGTCAGACTACCCCGATTCATGTTGATAATGAGGCTGCTATTGCTATAACTAAGAATCCTGTGTATCATTAACGATCCAAACACATTGATATTAGGTTTCATTTCATACGCGATTGCTATGAAAAGAAACTTATTGATGTGGTGAAGATACATACCAATGAGCAAAGAGCAAACCTTCTCACCAAGGCCTTTCACAAAAACCGTTTTGAGTATTTGCTCAAATTAAATGGAATTCGGGTCATGGGTGAGGTAATTAAAAATCAAATTCCATCATAATCAATTTTTCTTGAATTAACATCAGATATTTTAATTCTTTGTTATTTTGTGTTTTAGTTTTTAGGGGGAGAAAATTTTGAAAAATACAAAAACATTTGAAAAACCAAAAACACAAAAAACATTAAAGAATTTTAAAATTCTGAGAAATTGATTCGACCAAGTGAGAAATGATAGCACATTGTTTGCAATTGGAAATACATTTGTATCATAAAGAATTTAAACATAAAGAGCAGTTACAATTACTAAGTATGATGTGTTAGTAGGTTTATAACTTGGTTAAGATGAAATTAAACAAAAGTTTGATTATGCTTTATAAGAAACAGATGCTTAGAATACAGTACTTAGTTTTGTCCTAAATGAGTGGTAATTATTCTTACAAAATGTTTCTTGAACAAAAAGTCAAATTACTAGTTTTGATCATGTGTTTAAGTTTCAAAAGAAACTCTAATTTTGTTTTTCTTTTATTTTAGTTTAAAGCTGAAACAGTCTTTGCGTATACTTACGTATCGACCTGATTGTTAAAGCTTTAAACGATTCAAATTTGTTTTCTTGGTTCTGATTAAGATTTGGATAATCTCTGCGTATATGAAAATATCGATCTGATTGTTAAAAGCTTAATCTTAAATTATTTTTTTAGTTCATTTTCTAGATCATCTGAGTATACGTAAGTATCAACCTTGATTCAAAGATTTTGAACAAATTCAAATTATTTTCTATTTTGTTATTTTCAAAAAGAAATTTTGCTTTACTTTTACATGATCAAGCTAGTTAAAAATGAAGTAATTAGTTTCAAGAACATTTGTGTGTGATTAGTTATTCACAAACCGGGGATGTGTTCAAGTAAATGGATATTATAAGGTATTTGATAATTTTGTTTAAATTGATATCTTGACTAAGTAATTAAACTTAAAGAGGATAAATATACTGACAATCATCTTTGAATTGTAATTTGCTAATAAATATATTCATTAATTCAATCAGATGTGTTGATAATTGTAAAACAATATGATCTCACGTCTAGATCTTTCTCAAACAAAAATATGTGATTGTTTTGTTAGTATAGTTAGATTTGTTAAATTTGTAGTTTAGTTGTTATAAAAATTTTGAAAAATACAAAATGATTTTTTGTTTTTATCTGATGTTAAATCAATAATTTTTGATTATTTGTTTGACTTTGAAACATTAAAACACGTGTTTGTTTTGAAATCTTATATAAAATTAAATTTTTCAAAAGGTTCGTCTGAAAAGGTTTGTGAAGAGGCTCGTTGGACAGGCTCGTCAAACAGGTTCGTCCAATAGATTCGTTTGACAGGTTCGTCCAACAGGTTCGTTCAATAGGTTTTTGGACAGGTTCGTCTGAGAGGTTTCCTAAACAAATGCTACCAAGAGATGCTTCTGATCTTCTCAAGCTCAAACATATGACTGACTCAAGTCTTGGTCAAGTCAAAGTATATCAGAAGAGCAGTGATGCTGTGTTGGCGAAAGACTTAGTTTGTCACTGTGCCAGGGCTAATTATGTAGCTCCTAAGGATGATGCGTGGAGGCATGCAGATTCTGGTTCTGATAATGAAGCTTTTAGTGATGATGATCAGCAACAACCACCACCTCCTCCTCCTCCAAGACAACAGTCTAGGAAATCACCTGATCAGTCTTCCCGTTCACAACAGCAAAGTCAAGCTAAATCTCAAGGACCAAGTGTAATTCCTACTACCTTGGTACCTCTTGATGTTATCTTTCCTATTCAACATGGTAAACAAAGGCAACAAGAAGAAACTTCTTCTGTTCATGTTGATGCTGAGAATGTAGAGGTTGAAGATGAAGGTGAAGAGTCTTCAGAGACAGAGTCTGAGTTAGAGACTATTGTGAAAGGGAGTACTGTTATTAAAAGATTGAAGAAAAGATCTGCTCAACAATAGACTGCAGAAGATAAAAAAGATGCTAATGATCCTAGCTTTATTGCTGAAGGGCCTAAGTCATCTAGGCCAAAGAAGAAGAAGAGGATGGCAAAAGGTCCAACTAAGAAGAAGTCAAAAGCTCCTAGGATCATTGTATCCTCATCTGTTGTTACTTCTACAGTTTCTGCTCCATTTGTTTCTGTTGTTACATATTCTCCATCTGCTACTATTCTGGATTCTACACTAGTTACTAGTTATACAGTTCCAGGAGGCTTTGTACAAGCTCCTGAGTATGTGAATGTGGCTTCTTTTGTTCCTTCTTTTATGGAGACCACTAAAGTGACAACATCATTTCCAGAAACTTCATTTCATCAAGCTTCTACTTCCAGAAATGATTCCTTGTTTGGAAATTTAGATTATTTGGATCTAAATTTTACTGTTGATTATGATGATTCTGAGCTTCGAAGAAGAATTTCTATGTTATCAAAGGAGTTTGATCAATACAAGATGGAAAAGGAGAAAGTCAAAGCTGATCAACCATCTTTGTCAGGAACAAGTGAGTTAGATGAGATGAAAAGCCAAATTGCTCAGCTTATGAAATAGAGGGAAGAAGACTTGGCTGAGAAGAAGATGATGAATGAAAGAATTGCTTCGTTGGAGTCTATGATTGATATTCAGAATGTTGATATTGCTGAACTATAGAATGAGAATAGAGATTTAAGACAAAGGATTGATGAGCTAAAAGTTAAGGATTCTCAAGCTGAAGCTTCTGATGGTGATAAGGTGTTTGTAAATGTGGAGGAAGAGGAAGAAGAAGATGAAAAAGTGGATTATGGTGATTCTGATGTGGATGAACATCCAGGTTTGAATGCTCATGATGATGATGAAGAAGATGATGGTGATGTGTTTGGTGGATTAGGTGGATCGGGTGGTCTGAATTCTATGACTGAAGCAATCGTTGTTTATGATCCATCAAAGATTACTTTGGATGCTACTCCTGTTACAGTTGTGTCTTCTAATAGGACTAGAGATTGTAATGATGATGATATTTAAGATTTGATTGAAATGGAACCAAAGAAGATTATTGATTATTCTCTGCCTACTTTTCTTGATTTGTTTAAACAGCATTCTGATATTGATTTGCAGAGAATGATTGTTGAGATATCAGTAGATAAAGATTTAGAAGAAAGAGAGATAGCTGGTGGCTATTCAGCAAAAGACTTCAATGATATGTTTGAGATTGATGCAGACCAAATGTTTGCCTTTGAGCTTTGGATTTATTTGATTTTGAGAAAGATGATCCAATAGATGAAGATTTGTACAACTTGCAAAAGTTATAGAAAATTTTTGATCTTGGAGGTGTGTCAAGGACATCAATGGCTCAAGTTAAAGAAAAGACTAATATGGATTTATGGAAAGAGAATCAAGAGGAGATGAAGTACGTTGTTGATTATTTACACATCTTCAAGCAAATGATTGTAGTAATAGACAGTTCAAGATAACCAAACTAAACAATTCAAAATATTCAAGATTGGATCCAAGTCAAAGATGATTGGAAGAATTGTTAGTTATGGTTACTTTCACAACATTCCTGGAAGTCTCACTGATAAACGATGTTATGTGGTAAAGCGAATTGATGGGTGTCAATACTTTGGACATGCTTTAGATTTGATGACTTTACCTTCATTTGAATGCATGGAGTTGTCTAGACTGAAGATGATCAAGCCTATTCAAACCAAACACAATGAAATTTTTGAGAAGTTATTGAAGAAGGAGGCTAGATCTGGATGGAGTTTGTTATCTCCTTAAGCAAAAGACAAGATTCATGGATATCCAAAGCCGAAAGTGTTCAAAAGACCAAGGTTGAGGAAGGTAGAATAGAATTGGAATCCATATTTCAAGTTCTGGTTTTATGATGAGAAGACAGCTGAAGCAGTGATTTTGTTAAAACAAGAAGATCAATGGAGAGTCATCAGAATGCTGGATCCAGTTTGGATTGTAAATTGTTCAAAGGATGATATTGATTTGCTTAACATGGCTGAGATTTTTGCAGCTGAAGGTTATCATGATGTGGGAATCAGTTACAAGGATATGGCAGTTCAGTTTTAGATCATTGCTCGAATGTGTTACACTCTGGGTATACATTCAGGATGCAATTGGGAAGATGTGAACTATATGTATGTGGAGCTGATGAGGTACAAAAGGAAATTGATGACAAGGATGCTAAGCTAGAGGCTGAAAGATTAGCAAAGATTCCTTGATCGGTTGTGATACGAGCTGAAGATAATGTTTATGAAGAAACCAGTGGGGTTAAAGACAAAAAAGAAGACAGAAGATTTTTGATAGCAACTATTAAGGGGGAGTTTGTTAGTACATATTTGTAATAGTTTGCTATTCAAACATGTAAATTATAGAAAGTTTATAAGGTTTTGCTTTGGTTCGTCTGGCCCACGAACCTTAGCAGGTTCGGCGAACCTATCACATTGATAGGTTTGTCGAACCTATAACCTGGGAAAGGTTCGGCGAACCTATTAGGTTTGGCAACCTAGGTTCGCCCAGCAAACCTCAAGGTTCGGCTGGCGAACCTAAGGATTCGGCTAGGAAATAGGTTCGGCTGGCAGCTGTGTATATATAGAAGGTTTGTCTGATTTGCTCATAACTCTTGGAAAACTTTTGGAGAACTACAGAAACCTGTGTGTGTTTTCTCTGTGTGAAAAATTCTCTGTGTGAGAGCTGTAATCAATTGTTATTGATTAATTGAATGAAGATGTTTATGGAAATGCTTGTTCTTCTTTGATTCTTATAGATTAAACATAGATTCCGCATGTGTTTGATTGTTCATATAGCTTCTTGATACGATCCAGATCAAATTCACCAAACCAACAAGGCAGAACATCAAAAACCATCTGGGTTGTTACAACAGGCTGAGATTCCACAATGGAACTGAGAGCAAATCTCAATTGACTTTATAACCAAGTTTCCTAGAACAATTAATAGTCATAATTCGATATGGGTGATTATGGATTGATTAACAAAATCTACACATTTCTTGCCTAATAAAAAATATTTCAAGATGGAAAAATTGGCAACATTATATATAAATGAGATTGTAACTAGACATGGAGTACCCATCTCGATTATCTACAGGGATAGCCGTTTCACCCCTAGGTTTTGGCAATCATCATAGAAAGCCTTAAGAACATGCTTGGATCTAAGCACTGCTTACCTTCCTTAAATCAATGGTCAAACTAAAAGAACTATTCAAACATTAGAGGATATGATGTGAAGTTGTGTGGCTGACTTTGGCGGAAGCTGGCACACTAATCTACCTTTGATTGAATTCTCGTACAATAATAGTTATTGCACAAGCATCAAGTGTGCACCATTTGAAGCCTTATAGGGGCACAAGTGTCAGTCTCCTGTATGTTGGGCCGAAGATGGTAACAGTCAAATCACAGACCAGAAATTATAAAGTAAACTACAAACAACATTGCTCAAATTAAAGACAGAATTAAAGTTATGTAGACCACTGAAGAAAACCTCTGGAGTTTAAGATCCGTGATAAAGTTTTGTTAAAAGTATCTCCATGGAAGGGTGTAGTACATTTTGGAAAAAAAAGGGTAAGCTCGCTTCGAGATACATTGGACAATTTGAAATTAGGGAAAGAATCGGTTCTGTTGCTTATAAACTCAATCTTCCTCGTGAACTTAGTAGTGTTCACAACACATTTCACATTTAAAATTTGAAAACATTTCTTGTTGATGAATCATTGTTCATACCATTAAAGTAAATTATCCTTGACTGTAAAATACACTTCATTGAGGAACCTGTCCAACTTATGGACCGAGAAATCAAGAAACTCAAATGAACCCGCATTCCAATCATGAAAGTCAGATGAAATTCGAAGCACGGTCCATAATTTACATGGGAACGTGAGGATCACATGAGACAAAAGTATCCTCATCTTTTCCCGATTTAATCCGCCCAGGAACTTACCAAATGATTTCAGGACGAAATTCTCATAATTGGGGCTGACTGTGACAGGTGTGAAAATATTTTAGGTTTTAATCTTATGTCATCATGAATGTGTTATTTTATCTAGTTAATTATTAACTATTTACAGTCTTTTAAGAAATAAGCACAATTTATTTATTATGAAAACATATACCTAACCAAACTCCTAGTTTTAATAAGACGAACATTCGGTTTAAAAGACATAGCCAAATGGATACTTATGTGTGTGTATATGTATATTAAAACCCAATTGTACTTCAACACACAATTATATTATTTTTTTACAACTCTCCAACATTATCAATCATATATATATATATATATATATATATATATATATATATATATTTATTTATTTATTTATTTATTTGTTTGTATATATAATAAAATAAAATGAAAACAAATATACATGGATATATGAACGCAAAAAATAAAAATAAAATAAAAACAAAACAAAGAATATCAAACTTAAATAACTTAATAGCAAGTCTCACCAATTACATAATTTTGATTTTCATACAATGATATTCATTTTCTTCATTTATATTTACAGTTCACTTATTTTTTATTTAATTATTACTATTATTTTTTATTCAAAGCCGGTACCTTCTTTTTACCTCATCATTTCACTAACAATTTTTGTCACTCACGTCACCATATTTCCAAACCATACTGCCCTATGTGATGTTGTATTTTGAAAGCAATCTCATCCAGTCCTACTCCTCGTTTACTTGCTTAAGTCAACAAACAATAAACAACAATATTTTTTCACATACTTTAAAGAACTTTCAAAAAAATAATAATAACAATAAAAAAATAATAATAGTAATAAAATATCCTTTCCCGGTACACTCATCTTGAGAGGATTACTAAATATATATGCCATACTCTTGTTTTCCAATAAAAGCCAAACAAAAATTCTCCAATAGTTCCCTCCAAAATCAAAACACAAAATCAAATCATTGTTTTTCCTCTCCAGCACCCACCTTGTGAAGACACACACCGACACCTAAAAATCTTCTTTCAAAGTTACTAGGTAAAATCACTATCCCAAATCATCTTACATATGCATACACAAACATACGAACAAGAGTGCATCAAATGATTTTTATAAAACAGAACTTTAATCTTTCTAAACTTAAAAATGTGATTATATCATAAAACCTGAAATTCACACTCCAATGATTTGTCAAAGACTATATATTGTACATGTATTATGCATGATTACCATCATTTTATGGCACTAAATAAGGTCCAATACAAAGGTGTAAATTTAAAGACAAAAAGGTTTCAAACACTAAAACTAGTGAACCTTGTGCATCAAAACTTGGCTCAAATTTCATCAAATAATATAATCAAAATTTATATTTGTATGTATATAATATTAATAGAAAGATCTGGGAATTCTTAGAATTTTTGTGGCTAATATGGAATTTTAATAAAATATGTTCTTATAATTCTAAAATACCAACATAAATACTGGAAATTGTCTAAATAACTGAGAAAAATCCTAAAATTTTACAATCATTTTATGACGTTTGTAGCATACTGACCAAGTGTCACAATTTTTGGAAACTTCTAGATATTAATTTAAATCTTTATCTATTAAACAAATCTAATTAGTGAAACCATGATAAATGAATTTATAAAATTTTATAAAAATTAAAATAATTATTTGATGATATAAGAAACTTAAATATTTATTTATTTATTTATTTTGATCTACTAGTTGATATAATGATTTTTGGGAAATAAATAACTTTACTTTATGAATAGCCGCATTTTTCAAATGATATAGCGGTATTATTGGCATAATAACAAACCCAGAGTCTTTCACATACTAAGGTTATACCTATGTGCCTCAATATATAGATATTCAGGCAAGTTTAAAAGAAAATAGTGTATTTAATAAGATAATGTCTGAACAACGCCTCCACAATAAATGTTTATATGTTATCATATACATATTGTTAGATAACATGGCGTTTAGATTGAATTTTATGTTAGAGTTAGTCTATAAATCTCATTATGGGTCTGAATTATTTTGGATCGGAGTAGGACTTCAAACCCGAACATATCGTGCCGGTCATCCACTCAACTAATCAGATGAGTTTCGTGGCCCCTTTTTCTTAAACTTTTTAGTTTGGGGAAAAACATGCTTATGTTATCTGAATCATCCATCTATGCTTATTTGTTATGGTACCTTTAGTTCAAAATGTTTATTTCATGAGTTTTTATCACCTTTAAGTCCCCTTTGTTGTTACACAACCATTTAACTCGTTATGAGCCAATGATTAAGATTGATAGTACTATTGGGCACACACTCGCATTTAGTAGAGTTGGTCGCTCCATCGTTACTGATATTATGGTCATAGTGAATGTTTATTTCCATGTTTATGTTAATGTTTGGCGATAGACACTACAAGGCACAATTCTTTTCAATAGGTTTGGTTATGGGCTCATGTTGATTTACATTGACTTGTATATTTCATATAGCTTAAACCTATAATCTCACCAACTATTTTAGTTGACCTTTTTAAGCATATTTTTCAGGTAAAAACTAAAGCTTTTGGATTCTTGCATGTTTAAGAGTACATGTAACATCAGTGCCGGAACCGTCACCGGAACAACGATCTTTACAGTACGTGAACAGTAATCAGGTACAACTTTTATGCATTCCAGTGTGAATTCATATTCATATCATATACTATTATCATTTCATAAATCAAGCAGAGAATTCATAATCATTTCAGAGAAACAAGTTCAGAACAATGGTTCTTGAGTCAGATAATTATCTGGCAACACAGAACCATCATGTGATTACTTGTTAGGATGATATTACGTATAAACGTATGTGAGGCTTTACAGAACAAAACAGCACGGATGTCGTTACGTGAATGCTAAACCGACAGATTATTCGTATAGGTGACGATCTGTACGAATAAATCTGGAAGTTTAACGTTCTGAATGATATCCGATAATTAGAAAACCATATTGAAAAGTGTAGTTATCGTCGTATTTATTCGGGTGACGATTCGAACAAATACGCGCGATGACCGCGCGATTCGATTTAAACGTTAATTAAATATTTTGAAAATTTTAATAATAAAAGATATTTAGTTAATTTATTAGGAATTACAACCTAAAATAAATTTTATGAATTCTATTTTTATAACCGAGTCGTTTCGTTACGAAAACGGCGAGAAACCGACGCTTTTACGCGAACCCACGCGAAACCGAACGAACCCGGGTATTTTTACCTCATTTAATGAGGCATTAATTTCCTCAACAACCCTCAAACCACCAGCCATTTCATCTCCATCGTCACTCTCTCTTTACTCTCTCTCTAAAAGATTTCTCCATCTTCTCTCTTCAAGAACTCACCCAAATCTCAACCATTTTTAGTGTTTTTGGTGTCAAAATCATCACCATCACTAGTAGAAACCGAAAGTACAACTGATCTGAGATACCAACTGATAGATTCAAGGTAAAATCTATGTTTTTGCTTGGTTTTGGGTTTTGAAAACCCTAATCTCGCCTCCCTTCACTATAACCGGTTTTATCCTTTTCGAACCTTAGGACTTGCACACCAACATGTTTAGGATGATGTAGGAACAAACCCCCCTTCCATTTCCTTGGTCGATTCACTAAAAATCTTGCGCAGTCACCCTAGGGCTGTTACGGCCGAATGAGTCCCAACAGGTGGTCGAATGGACTCCCATTCGCCGAATGGCCATGGTCAGACCTAATCTCATTCGTCGAATAGCCCTAGCCGAAGCAGCTCATTCGATCGGCAACATCTCCATTCGGTCAGAACCCATTCGCCTGGCTTCCTGCTTTGCCCGAACCAGGACTCATTTGGCTACACCCCATTCATTCGAGCCATGCCTCATTCGGGCGGGACTTAACTCATTCGACAGTCCTACATTCGGCCAAGACCACTCTTTCGGCCAACCAGCCTTTCGGTCGGCCCAATCAGTCGACCCAGGTACTCTATTCAGCCGGTTAAAGGGATTCGGCCCATGATGGCTCGGACAATGTTGAGTCGAAATGGGTGGGTTAAGCATGGAACGAGGACGAGTTGCAGACATGCATTTTTATGCGTGTGTGCATGAAACTAAGTGTGTGTGTGTGTGCATGGCAACATCCATGTTGGTGCATGAGTGGGAGGGAATAATGCTAGAGTTTCATTCATGCAAACCAACTTAGGGTGAACTTTGGGATCAAACAAGAGTGTCTTAAACGTTATTATCGTTCACAAATAAGTAGTGAACATCATTCGAGTTTAACATATTTGAGGTATTATGAGGAACAAGACAATAACCTAAAGTGTCAAGTGTTAATGTCATTCTTAACACCTAACTAATCTAGTAATTTATTTAAATTAATAAAAACTAGTAAAATTCAAGTGTTGAAAACAAAGTAAGTAATGGGCCTAAGGGTGGCCCAATGGGCTTAACATAAGCTCACCATGTAATTATACTCATCTTTTAAATTTATTATGTTTTTAATAAAGATAAATGACTTATAAATCCCATTAAAGTAATTAAATGGTTTTTATAAATAAATGGTTAACTTGAAATGAATAAGTTTGAAAATGTTTTTACTTAAAGACTCTAATTGATTTATGTGGGATTAAGGTTACTACTGGGTAATAAATTAGGCTAAGTTAGAAGGAGTCATAGAAACGCATTAGTAATCTAGGACACTTAGTTGCACACTAAGACAAAACCCTAGATTCGACAACTACTTTATGTACTTATCGTATTCGAATTCTCTTAAAACAAACTCAGGTACTGCAGATACTTAGGTTACAACAAAGAGCGCGCATTTTGTGGTAATTCTATACAGAGTAACACAGGTGAGTTCATTGCCCCTTTTCTAAACATTTTTGTTTTAAAACGCGGGCCTGAGAAGCATGCGTAAACTGTTTTATTTAAATTGTTTACTTAAATGCTTTACTTTATTATATGTTTTTACATATACATATGATAGTTTATACTACTAGACTCCTGTCTAGGTAATTATCATGTTAGAGCAACTAACAAGTTAATTTAAGTACTCTTATGAGTAATACCTTAAATTTAAACTCTAAACAAACCCTTAGTCCATCAAGCTCAAATTCAAGAATCTAAATTCAAAGTGAAATCAAAGGAACTAAATCAAAAGATCGTATTCAAAGGAAATCTTATTCAGTGTGGGATCTGAGAACAAAGAATCATAATCAAGAATCAATTATCATTGTGAATCATGGAAATTCTAAAGATCAAGATCAAGAGACTCAAGGAATCAGAAATCATAAATGTGTGTGAATCATTATAATAATGAAATCATTATGATCTAATGAAATCATTAATATTCAAGTTAAGGTGGATGTCAGTTGTATAGGGAATCAAGACCACGTGTAACACACATATAAAGTCCCTCTCAGATACAGAAGACCTTTGGGTCAGGCTGTAACGGGCAATAACATGAACGATCAATGAAATCAATATCAAGGTCAAATCAGGAGAATCAAGAGAATCAAGAGATCAAGAATCAAAGGATATCCTTAAAGTCCCACTCAGACGCAGAAGACCATTGGGTTAGGCTGTAACGGGCAAAACATTAAAATCCCGCTCAGTTCAGGTGTACTCCTTGTGAGTTATGCCTGACATAGGTCACGTGTGAGAGGTTACAACTTGGACAACCACCAACAACTAATTCTAATTGATTGAGTTAAATAAGGCCCAATCATCATGCCTTAGTTGCATATAAATGTTTTATTTAATTATTTAATAGAATAGTTAACATTATATTTACTATCACTGACTTTTGGGAAATCATATATCTATGATGAACTCAAGAGAATCAAAGGTAGATCAAGTTTTGGAAACCATAATCTAAATCAGAGGTGTGTTAGGTAAAAATGCTTAATTATCATTAACAACAGTGTCATATGCATATTAGTATGTGGTGGGATGTTGGCTAGGGCTTGTCCCTTACATATGCCCTATATATAAGCATACCGATGTGGATATTATATGTGGAGTTAATGAGGTTAGGGTCTTTACCGAAGGAGGCTTCAAATCATTTTCAAATACTAAACTATATGAACTCACCAACCATGTGTTGACTTGATCTTTATGCATGACTTCTCAGGTGACGAACAGGTCAATTAAGAAGTCATTTATTTTGGACTAGGACTTCCGATAGAAGACTTAGTATTTTGGACTTGCATACTTTTGAAGACATCATTATACAAATTATTTTGTATATCTTGTGTAAATACAAGATAGAAGTTTATGATGTTGATGGTAGATTTACATTGTTAAATTATAAACAATACTGATGTAATTTAACTTTGTAATTCTGTTATATTTAGCATTTCTCATTTATATCATGTGCAATGTAAACAATCTGATCATCACGATTATCACTCACGATATCGCGCCCCGGGAACCTTCCGCCCGACGGGGAAACCCGATCCTACCCCGCCGGCTCGGGGTGTGACAGATTGGTATCAGAGCCATGGTTATAGAGAAATATAGGTCACTTATTTAAACGGTTTCGCCTAGACTATAACCTAGGGACCCTGCATGTAGAGAACACAGGACTTAAGACTTTACTTGCATATTGTCTTCTGTATTCGATCATTGCACTAACCAATAACTTTATTGGTTATGATCAGAATGCCGCCACGAAGACAACCTCTCCTGTTGACATCCACACAAGACCAAGCTCCACACTCTTCGACACCATCACCACCTGATTCACCACCGCCACCTCCTCCTCCTCCACTGATAACCCAAACATCTGGCCCGAGCACAACACCAATGCTGGATCCTGCCACTATTGCATTGGTAACTTTTCTGAGCAGTCAGATGACCAGCCAGATGAAAGAAGCACTACCGGAAATGTTCAGCCGTTTCCGTAATGAGATCAACAATACTGGCAACTCATCAGGAGAAGTCAGTGGGAACACTGGTGGTACTTCAAACCACTCCTACAAGTCCTTTATGGGCTGTAAACCACCCAGCTTTAGTGGGTCGGAAGGAGCCGTTGGATTAATCCAATGGATAGAGAAAATAGAAGCCACTCTGGATCTCTGCAGTTGTCCAGAGCATCACAAGGTTCGCTACTCTGCTGGAACATTCAACAAGCGAGCCTTGACTTGGTGGAATGGCCAAGTTAATGCAAGAGGAAGAGATGAAGCTATGGCGATGCCATGGGAGGATTTCAAGACTTTACTGAGGACAGAGTTTTGCCCCAAGAACGAACTACAGAAGCTAGAGGTTGAACTGTCCAACCATGTGATGAAGGGGGCTGATCACATGGGGTACACTACTCGTTATCACGAGTTGGTTGCTTTGGTTCCAGACATGGTACCGACTTTAGAGAACAAGATAGACAGATATGTGGGTGGACTCCCTGCCTGCATTCAGGGAATGGTTGTTTCAGCCAACCCTACCACTGTCGAATCTGCAGTGAGATTGTCTGGAAAACTCACTGAACTTATGGTAGCCTCTGGAGTGTTGAAGAAAGAGACTGACTCTGGGAAGAACAAAGCTGAATCATCAAAGAAACCCCAGCAACACCCAAGGAAGAAACATAAGCTCATCAAGAACTACACTGTGGCTACTCCTCTTAACCATGAATCATCATATTGCTAACACTCCCTGTAGGCAATGCACGGGATGTGGAAGAAAGGGCCATTGGGTCCATCACTGCCGAATGACACCAAATCCAGCAGTCAATAATGCTGCTCTAGCTCTCCCTCCACCAGCCAACCAGAACAATGGTGGATGCTTCAACTGTGGCGAACAAGGCCACTTTGCGAAGAACTGCTCGAAGAAGGTTCAACAAGCAGTTCAAGCTCCTCGTGGAAGAGCTTTTGTTATTGGAGCACCAGCTGCACGCCAGGACCCAAATGTGGTCACTAGTACGTTTCTCTTGCATGACTTTTATGCATCTGTTCTATTTGACACTGGTGCGGATCGGAGTTTTATCTCTGCCGATTTTGCATGCCAACTAGATTCTATAGAAGAACAGTTAGACTCCCCTTATATTATAGAAGTAGCTAACGGAAAACAGATTACAGTTAGTACCGTATACAGAAATTGCCCGTTGACACTTAATGGTCATACATTTACCATCGATTTGATACCGATGGAGTTGGGTAGTTTCAACATCATTGTGGGAATGGATTGGCTTTCTTCTAACCGAGTGGAAGTCATCTGTTCTGAGAAGCTGCTTTGAGTTCCATTGTCAGATGATCGTGTATTGGAAGTGAGAGGGGATCAGGCAAAACGAAGTGTCAAAATCATTTCTTGCATAAAGGCACGTAAGTGTTTACAGAAGCAGTGTGTAGCTTTCTTGGCTCACGTGATGGAAAAAGAGAAAGACAAGAAGAAGATACAAGATGTACCAATAGTAAAAGAATATCCTGAAGTATTCCCTCAAGACCTACCAGGTTTGCCACCTGCGTGACCGGTAGAGTTCCGAATTGACTTAGTTCCTGGAGCAACTCCTGTTGCTAAATCTCCTTATAGGCTAGCACCTTCAGAGATGCAGGAACTGTCGAACCAGTTGCAGGAGTTACTTGATAAAGGATTCATCAGACCAAGCTATTCACCTTGGGGAGCTCCGGTCTTGTTCGTGAAGAAGAAAGACGGATCGTTTAGAATGTGCATTGACTATCGAGAGCTGAACAAGTTGACTATCAAGAATCGGTATCCATTGCCGAGGATTGATGACTTGTTTGATCAGTTGCAAGGAGCACAGTATTTCTCAAAGATCGATCTACGGTCCGGGTATCATCAGCTTAGAGTTCAAGACGAAGACATACCGAAGACGGCTTTCCGAACCAGATATGGGCATTACGAATTCCTAGTGATGCCTTTCGGATTGACGAATGCACCAGCGGTTTTCATGGACCTCATGAACCGAGTGTGCAAGCCGTGTCTGGATCAGTTTGTCATTGTCTTTATTGATGACATATTGATTTATTCCAAGAGGAAAACAGAGCACGAACAATATCTCAGGAAGATCTTGGAACTGTTGATGGAACAGAAACTTTATGCCAAGTTCACTAAATGTGAATTTTGGCTAAGGGAAGTTCAGTTTCTTGGTCACGTAGTCAACAGTGAGGGAATACACGTAGATCCCGCCAAGATTGAAGCAATAAAGAACTGGGACACTCCGAAGACGCCAACGGAGATACGGTCTTTTCTGGGATTGGCGGGTTATTATAGGAGATTCATCTCGAACTTTTCTAAGATAGCCTTGCCTCTCACCAAGTTAACTCAGAAGAGTGAACCATTTGTCTGGGAGCAGAAACAAGAAGATGCTTTTCAGACATTGAAACAGAAGTTGTGTGATGCTCCAATTCTATCCCTCCCAGAAGGATGTGATGACTTTGTTGTATATTGTGATGCTTCCCATCAGGGACTCGGTTGTGTGTTAATGAAACGGGACAAAGTCATAGCCTATGCATCAAGACAGTTACAGATTCATGAGAAGAACTACACTACTCATGATCTTGAACTGGGAGCTGTAATCTTCGCGTTGAAGATTTGGAGACATTACTTATATGGCACCAAGTGTACCATATTTACTGATCACAAGAGTCTACAGCACATCTTTGATCAGAAGGAGCTCAACATGCGACAACGCCGTTGGGTTGAACTTCTGAATGATTACGACTGTGTGATCAAGTATCATCCGGGAAAGGCGAACGTTGTAGCTGACGCCTTGAGCCGGAAGGAAAGAGTCAAACCCTTGCACGTCAGAGCAATGGGGATGACTGTGCAGACAAGCTTACGGGACAGGATCATTCAAGCACAACAGGAATCAATCGATAGAGGAAATCTGAAGAAAGAACTTGATTGCGGAGCAGAGAAACATCTAGAGACTAAGCCTGATGGAATGGTCTACTATCAGGAACGTATATGGATCCCAGCAGCAGATGAATTGAGAAAACTTATCTTCGATGAGGCACACAAGACTAAATACTCTGTTCATCCAGGTGCTGATAAAATGTATCAAGACTTGCGTGGATTTTATTGGTGGCCTGGAATGAAGAAAGACATAGCTGAATATGTCGGTAAATGTCTAACGTGTGCGAAGGTAAAGGCGGAACACCAGAGACCGTCTGGTTTACTGGAACAGCCTGAGATTCCGCTCTGGAAGTGGGAACAAATAGCTATGGACTTCATTACCAAGCTACCCGCACTTCCAGTGGTCATGATACAATTTGGGTGATCATTGATCGTTTGACAAAATCTGCTCATTTCTTACCAATGCGCGAGACTTTCACGATGGATAAACTGGCGAGATTGTACATCAATGAGATAGTGGTACGTCACGGTGTGCCATTGTCTATTATTTCTGATCGAGACAGCAGATTTACCTCAAGGTTCTGGCAGTCACTGCAGAAATCTTTAAGGAGACAGTTGAATCTGAGTACAGCTTACCACCCACAAACGGATGGTCAAAGCGAACGTACTATTCAAACCCTAGAAGACATGTTAAGAACCTGTATATTGGACTTCGGTGGGAATTGGGATTCTCATTTGCCACTGATCGAGTTCTCTTACAATAACAGTTACCACAGCAGTATCGGATGTGCACCATTCGAGGCTCTCTATGGCCGGAAATGCCGATCACTGATCTGTTGGACTGAAGCTGGAGATAATCGTATAACTGGGCCAGAGCTTATTCAGGAAACCACTGATAAGATTGCCCAGATTCAAAGAAGACTACAAGCAACAAGGAGCAGACAGAAAAGCTACGCCAACAAACGGCGCAAACCGTTGGAATTCCAAGTGGGAGACCTTATCATGTTGAAGGTTTCCCCATGGAAAGGCGTTGTACGTTTTGGAAAGAAAGGCAAGTTAGCACCACGATACGTGGGACCGTTCGAAATCATCGAGCGTATTGGTCCTGTGGCGTATAGACTGAGTTTACCAGATGAACTCAGTGGTGTGCATGACGTGTTTCACGTCTCAAATTTAAAGAAATGCTTTACTGACGAATCACTCGTCATTCCAATCGATGAAATTCAAGTTGATGATCAGTTACACTTTATTGAAGAACCTTTATAGATTACGGATCGCAAAATCAAGCAACTGAGGCGAAGCCGTATTCCGATTGTAAAGGTTCGATGGAATTCAAGGCGTGGTTCCGAGTTTACTTGGGAACGTGAAGATCACATGAAGTTAAAGTGTCCCCAATTGTTTGAAGAGGAAGCTGTACCCGATAACAATTCTTAAATTTCGGGACGAAATTTCTCTAACAAGGGGAGACTGTAACATCAGTGCCGGAACCGTCACCGGAACAGTGATCTTTACAGTACGTGAACAGTAATCAGGTACAACTTTTATGCATTCCAGTGTGAATTCATATTCATATCATATACTATTATCATTTCATAAATCAAGCAGAGAATTCATAATCATTTCAGAGAAACAAGTTCAGAACAATGGTTCTTGAGTCAGATAATTATCTGGCAACACAGAACCATCATGTGATTACTTGTTAGGATGATATTACGTATAAACGTATGTGAGGCTTTACAGAACAAAACAGCACGGATGTCGTTACGTGAATGCTAAACCGACAGATTATTCGTATAGGTGACGATCTGTACGAATAAATCTGGAAGTTTAACGTTCTGAATGATATCCGATAATTAGAAAACCATATTGAAAAGTGTAGTTATCGTCGTATTTATTCGGGTGACGATTCGAACAAATACGCGCGATGACCGCGCGATTCGATTTAAACGTTAATTAAATATTTTGAAAATTTTAATAATAAAAGATATTTAGTTAATTTATTAGGAATTACAACCTAAAATAAATTTTATGAATTCTATTTTTATAACCGAGTCGTTTCGTTACGAAAACGGCGAGAAACCGACGCTTTTACGCGAACCCACGCGAAACCGAACGAACCCGGGTATTTTTACCTCATTTAATGAGGCATTAATTTCCTCAACAACCCTCAAACCACCAGCCATTTCATCTCCATCGTCACTCTCTCTTTACTCTCTCTCTAAAACCTTTCTCCATCTTCTCTCTTCAAGAACTCACCCAAATCTCAACCATTTTTAGTGTTTTTGGTGTCAAAATCATCACCATCACTAGTAGAAACCGAAAGTACAACTGATCTGAGATACCAACTGATAGATTCAAGGTAAAATCTATGTTTTTTCTTGGTTTTGGGTTTTGAAAACCCTAATCTCGCCTCCCTTCACTAGAACCGGTTTTATCCTTTTCGAACCTTAGGACTTGCACACCAACATGTTTAGGATGATGTAGGAACAAACCCCCCTTCCATTTCCTTGGTCGATTCACTAAAAATCTTGCGCAGTCACCCTAGGGCTGTTACGGCCGAATGAGTCCCAACAGGTGGTCGAATGGACTCCCATTCGCCGAATGGCCATGGTCAAACCTAATCTCATTCGTCGAATAGCCCTAGCCGAAGCAGCTCATTCGATCGGCAACATCTCCATTCGGTCAGAACCCATTCGCCTGGCTTCCTGCTTCGCCCGAACCAGGACTCATTCGGCTACACCCCATTCATTCGAGCCATGCCTCATTCGGGCGGGACTTAACTCATTCGACAGTCCTACATTCGGCCAAGACCACTCTTTCGGCCAACCAGCCTTTCGGTCGGCCCAGGTACTCTATTCAGCCGGTTAAAGGGATTCGGCCCATGATGGCTCGGACAATGTTGAGTCGAAATGGGTGCGTTAAGCATGGAACGAGGACGAGTTGCAAACATGCATTTTTATGCGTGTGTGCATGAAACTAAGTGTGTGTGTGTGCATGGCAACATCCATGTTGGTGCATGAGTGGGAGGGAATAATGCTAGGGTTTCATTCATGCAAACCAACTTAGGGTGAACTTTGGGATCAAACAAGAGTGTCTTAAACGTTATTATCGTTCACAAATAAGTAGTGAACATCATTCGAGTTTAACATATTTGAGGTATTATGAGGAACAAGACAATAACCTAAAGTGTCAAGTGTTAATGTCATTCTTAACACCTAACTAATCTAGTAATTTATTTAAATTAATAAAAACTAGTAAAATCCAAGTGTTGAAAACAAAGTAAGTAATGGGCCTAAGGGTGGCCCAATGGGCTTAACATAAGCTCACCATGTAATTATACTCATCTTTTAAATTTATTATGTTTTTAATAAAGATAAATGACTTATAAATCCCATTAAAGTAATTAAATGATTTTAATAAATAAATGGTTAACTTGAAATGAATAAGTTTGAAAATGTTTTTACTTAAAGACTCTAATTGATTTATGTGGGATTAAGGTTACTACTGGGTAATAAATTAGGCTAAGTTAGAAGGAGTCATAGAAACGCATTAGTAATCTAGGACACTTAGTTGCACACTGAGACAAAACCCTAGATTCGACGACTACTTTATGTACTTATCGTATTCGAATTCTCTTAAAACAAACTCAGGTACTGAAGATACTTAGGTTACAACAAAGAGCGCGCATTTTGTGGTAATTCTATACAGAGCAACATAGGTGAGTTCATTGCCCCTTTTCTAAACATTTTTGTTTTAAAACGCGGGGCTGAGAAGCATGCGTAAACTGTTTTATTTAAATTGTTTACTTAAATGCTTTACTTTATTATATGTTTTTACATATATATGATAGTTTATACTACTAGACTCCTGTCTAGGTAATTATCATGTTAGAGCAACTAACAAGTTAAATTAAGTACTCTTATGAGTAATACCTTAAATTTAAACTCTAAACAAACCCTTAGTCCATCAAGCCCAAATTCAAGAATCTAAATTCAAAGTGAAATCAAAGGAACTAAATCAAAAGATCATATTCAAAGGAAATCTAATTCAGTGTGGGATCTGAGAACAAAGAATCATAATCAAGAATCAATTATCATTGTGAATCATGGAAATTCTAAAGATCAAGATCAAGAGACTCAAGGAATCAGAAATCATAAATGTGTGTGAATCATTATAATAATGAAATCATTATGATCTAATGAAATCATTAATATTCAAGTTAAGGTGGATGTCAGTTGTATAGGGAATCAAGACCATGTGTAACACACATATAAAGTCCCTCTCAGATACAGAAGACCTTTGGGTCAGGCTGTAACGGGCAATAACATGAACGATCAATGAAATCAATATCAAGGTCAAATCAGGAGAATCAAGAGAATCAAGAGATCAAGAATCAAAGGATATCCTTAAAGTCCCACTCAGACGCAGAAGACCATTGGGTCAGGCTGTAACGGGCAAAACATTAAAATCCCGCTCAGTTCAGGTGTACTCCTTGTGAGTTATGCCTGACATGGGTCACGTGTGAGAGGTTACAACTTGGACAACCACCAACAAATAAGTCTAATTGATTGAGTTAAATAAGGCCCAATCATCATGCCTTAGTTGCATTTAAATATTTTATTTAATTATTTAATTAAATATTTAACATTATATTTACTATCACTGACTTTTGGGAAATCATATATCTATGATGAACTCAAGAGAATCAAAGGTAGATCAAGTTTTGTAAATCATAATCTATATCAGAGGTGTGTTAGGTAAAAATGCTTAATTATCATTAACAATAGTGTCATATGCATATTAGTATGTGGTGGGATGTTGGCTAGGGCTTGTCCCTTACATATGCCTTATAGATAAGCATACCGATGTGGATATTACATGTGGAGTTAATGAGGTTAGGGTCTTTACCGAAGGAGGTTTCAAATCATTTTCAAATACTAAACTATATGAACTCACCAACCATGTGTTGACTTGATCTTTATGGATGACTTCTCAGGTGACGAACAGGTCAATTAAGAAGTCATTTATTTTGGACTAGGACTTCCGATAGAAGACTTAGTATTTTGGACCTGCATACTTTTGAAGACATCATTATACAGATTATTTTGTATATCTTGTGTAAATACAAGATATAAGTTTATGATGTTGCTGGTAGATTTACATTGTTAAATTATAAACAATACTGATGTAATTTAACTTTGTAATTCTATTATATTTAGCATTTCTCATTTATATCATGTGCAATGTAAACAATCTGATCATCACGATTATCACTCACGATATCGCGCCCCGGGAACCTTCCGCCCGACGGGGAAACCCGATCCTACCCCGCCGGCTCGGGGTGTGACAGTACACATGGAGATTCTTATACGTATTACCTTTTTTTATTAGTCAATATTTTTTGAATTTTCAAGATGTATCAAAAACCTTAAAATTATGCTTGAAACTATGTTTAATTTGGAAAATGAATGCATGATTAGGATTCCCATGTAACAATGCGTTCAAGATTCGATTTCGTTACATTCTTGTGTTTCTGCTTTAGCGGGGGTGTGACACTATGGAACACTTAATGTCTAAATAGGCCAACGGGTTCGATTTGTGTCGATTAGCTTAAAACTTAAAATCCAAAATAGTAATGATGTCTTAAAATATGTAAAGTTGACATAAGATGTTTATTAAAATTTTTTGAAATTAAACTAATTTATGTTAAATAATAAAATAATTATTTTATAGTTTAAATCATTTTCAAAGTGGGAGTTGAACATGTGATAATTAGTTGTAAAAAGTTTAAATATAATTTATTCAAATAATATAAAAATTAAAAGTAAATTTTACAAAAAAAAAAAGATAAGAATGTTTATATAAAATCCAACACTTTATTATCAAAAATTTTTTGAAGGAATATTTGTATAAACATTATATTATTTATATATAACATAAATTATTTAAAAAGTTTATTATATTTAAAATATTTGTATAGAAGTTTCAAATATTTAGATTTCTAGTGTGTAAAAATTTTATTATTGTTATATATATTCTTTAAAAACAAATGACATATACCTATAATTATTTATCATTGATATATATATATATATATATATATATATATACATATATATATAACCATTTATTTTAACAGAATATATATATATATATATAAAATAAAAGTATATTTATTAAAATTAATATATGTGAAAACAGAATAAGAAAATGAGTCTAGATAAAAAGTTACGTTAAAATGAAAAAAATCATCCAAACCCGTCTCAGTAGGGGTTCGAACACGAGACCTAACCTCCAGAAGCCACAAGCTTTGGCCGGTTGATCTAGAGCCCTATGAACAAGATTTACAGATTACAATTACTTTTATTATAAATCGAGTCTGGTTTCCCCCAAAACCCCTTGAATCGAAGAACTCTAGGTTGATTCTTTGGTTTAATTCATTCAATACGGAAGCCTATTGATGTCCAAATCATGGAGCTTTCATTTGTCATCTCAAAATGAGTAGATTGGTTTTTATGTGCGTTTAGATGTGGTTCGATTGAAGAACCGAAGATGCGAGCGACCGAGAGTTCCAGGTCCAATTCTGTGACAACTAGTACCTGACCGGCCGGCAAGTCCGTACGGTGCGTGTACTTTCTACAGTAACTATGTGTACGTACATGTGTGTAAACAGTGTTTGTATTAACAGATTCTTAAATACAAGAAATCGTTGTACGTATTTTTGTGTAATCTTAGATACATTAAGTACAACGTACATTTGAAACTTTAGTTGTGTGCATTTAAGTGAAAACTTATGTATAATTAACACAACAGATCATGAGAAACATCAGTGTTCAAGTAAAAAACAGAAACAAATCGGTTGCGATCTGATGTCCATAGATGACAAGAATCAGATGGCCGACAATTCAATGTGAAAACTATGTGATATCAGGGTGATTAGTTGAGTCCGACAGTGAGGAAACACAATTCAAACAATATTGCAGTGTCGTTTCAGAATAACGAACTGACAGTGTGTTTGCGTGGGTGACGATTCACACAAACATATTTGTGAGTTTAACGTTCTGAAATGATGACTGGAAAGTAGAAAACAAAAGTCGAAAAGCAAAACCATCGTCGTGTTCGTTCGAATGACGATTCGAACGAATACGCGCGTTGGTGACGCGATTCGACGAAACAAAACGAAACACGACACGAAACGATAATAAATTTAATAAAATAAAATAATTAACATTTTTACAATTTTGAAACTCATCAAATTAATTAAAATAACCTTTTTATTTATTTTAAATTACGCGTAATTTTCCGGTTACGCAACGAAAACGCGAACCGAGCAACTGAAACGAACCCGAACACCACGCGTGATATAAAAACCCTAAATGAGAAGAGTTTTCTCATTTCACACCTTTTTCCTTCTCTCTCTACTCCAATTTCCGGCTACACTCTCCTCCACCATTTTTACACCTTCAAAAGCTCATAACTCTCTCAAATCTTAACCGATTCGAGTGATTCTTGCGCCCACGCGAAGCCCTTGACGAGCTCTACATAAAAGTACAACTGATCTGGAAAGTTACCCACTAAATTTAGAGGTATGATGTTTGCAAAACCCACGAAAATAGGGTTTTCGTTACCCTTAGATCGATCCCATCACTTGAAACCTGTTCTAGATCCATACTCCACCTTCACGTAGGCAAGGCTCACTGAGATGAGCCCAAGGACACCATGGATAGGGCTGGAACAAGGGCTGGTGTGAGATGGTGACTTCGAAACCCACAGGGTTCGTGGGAATAGGGTGGCCGAACTCTACTCTCGGGCGAACCCACTAGCTGCCGAGCCTTCCCTCATCATGGCGAACCCTATAGACTATGCACGAACCTTACTGTGCCAGCTCAGCCGAGCCTTACTAAGGCTCATCCTCAGCCGAACCCAGTTGCAGCTATGACGAACCAGTGAGATGAACGGATCCTAGTGATGAGCCACGAACCCAACCGACGAACTATACACAACCAGCAGTCCCCGAACCTTATCCGAGTCACGAACCCTTCTTAGTAGCCACGAACCTTGTAGGTTGAACGAACCTAACTGAGTTCCTTGGCTAAACCTAGTGCTGACCGGACAAGACTGGGCCGAACCCTTGCTTGTTCACGAACCTAGTGACATGGGAACCCAAAGGGTTCGCTGCTTTTTGGTTGGATCACGTCCATGCAGCCGTTTTGGTTAACGATGGTCATCTGCTAGTTTCTGACTTTTATAGCACAAAATCTAGAATATAAATTGATTTTTATTACCGGCCCAGTAGCTTACTAGTCGGCCCAATTAACTTAAACTCAATAGACGACCACACCTAGTTTATGGTGCACTCTTTTGGCCCAAGTTCATGACCATCAGCCCATTCCCTTGTTTGATTCAGCAACAATATTCCGGCCCAAGAACCCAACCCTCATTCGGCCCAACATATCACCTAAGGCCCACGTATAACTCCTAAGGCCCACGTATAACTCTTAAGGCCCACGTTGACATCATTCGGCTCGAGTGATATTTGAGAAAAACACGAGATATAGAAATCAATTCAGAAACACGTAATGTCAAGGAAAACTCATACCTCACCATCTATTCACTTTAATGTCATGACAAGGGTGACAAGTTATTTTCACAACAAAAAGTCAAGAGATTAAACATGTCATTCAAAAAGGTTATTATGTTTAAACCTAAAACCTAAGTTGAAACCTAGGAACTCTTGTAGCATGACAATAAATCAATTAAACTTAAAACTAATAAGTGAATCTTAATGATTAAGTTAATTAACATGAGCGTTTCTAAAGTCAATGGTAAATACACAGGGCCGAATGATGATCACGACTCACGAGTGTTAGCCAAATTAAGGCTAATACATACACACACTCAAATTACAATAAGTGATACTCATGAGTCGAAAACAACATGTAATCAATACAGGAACGTGAAAGCAAATTCAAGTACAATCAAGAGCGCAGGCATTACTACTTTAAGCTAAGTCAACCCTACTACTACAAGGTGAGTTCATATGCCCCTTTTACTTTAATCTTTACTGATTTTAACTCTCGGGGCTGAGAAACATGTTTACTTTTATTTATTTAAAAGTTTTGCTTAGCATGTTATTTATACTTTGATTTAGATAATATTAAACTGTTTATTATCGCTTATCATTGTATGCATGCTTGTATGATCATGAGATAACAGGGAAACTTAGATGATTATGATAAAGTAATTTCATAATCAATAATACATTTGAATAACATAGTTGTAAGATTATATCTTATAATACTTAGTTATTCTACATGAGTAAACAGTGAGACAATTCATATACAAACAAACAATGAGAACTATTACAGTGGAACATGATGACACTTCACAACACATAAATGATTAGAAGATAAAATATCTTCTTAATATCATTTCACATTATAATTGATAAAGTGTGATAAGTAAATCACCTATAACACTTAATCTACACCTTAAAAACATACTATGTGATAGTATGATCGCATTTGGGTATCCACCACCTGCGTCACTTAAGGGTACTAAGACATGTTCTTACTACGGCTTAAGGATTACATGGTGAACATATGGATTTCAAGTGAATGATGATCATGATAACGTAACTTCATGAGGATTCTTATCATTCACACATGATTAACATAAAGTAATAAGACAAGTTCTTATTCGACTTTGTTAATCACACGAGAACAATCCCACATTGAGGCTTTGGGATCACATGGACTACAGTAAATGATGATCATGATAACGTAACTTCATGGGATTCTTATCATTTACACGTAATTAACATGATGTAATAAGACAAGTTCTTATTCGACTTTGTTAATCACACCAGAACAATCCCACATTGAGGCTTTGGGATCACATGGACTACAGTAAATGATGATCATGATAACGTAACTTCATGGGATTCTTATCATTTACACGTAATTAACATGATGTAATAAGACAAGTTCTTATTCGACTTTGTTAATCATATGAGAACAATCCCACATGGAGACTTTGGGATCACACGGCGGAATAGAGGTGAATGGAATGCATTGTAATCTGATTTCGTGAGGATTACAATGGATTTCATTTGGGCTCTATACATTGCATTGAGATTACATTACAAACAGTTAACTAACACTTTTAATATTTAAAAGTGAAACAACAGTTAACCCCACAAACTATAGAATAATACAAGGAACAGATTTGATAAATCTAATATCCTTAACACATACATTGATTATCAATACTTCGGTTTGATAATTACAACGCCATCATTTTATTATTCTATACATGAGAACACAGGTGATCAAGAATGAGATACACATGGAAATTGAGAATGGAAATCAATAGTTGTATCACAAGTAGTGTGGAGTTCTAGTGGTGTTGTGGTGGGATGTTGGCTAGGGCTTAGTTCCCTTACATATGCCCTATATATAAGCAACACTATTAGGATGACATAGTACTTGTGACTATAACTATTGAGGAGCCATTGGGTGAACAAGTGAAACAGATAATCATACAAGTAACATATTATCATTGTGAATGTGCATGTGAATGAATCAAAGTTTTACATTAACTTACTTATGAACTCACCAACCTAGTGTTGACTTTGTTTAAATACATGTTTTCTCAGGTGATGAACAGGTGTAGATACTTTCATGCAAGGATTTAGCTAGTGGACTTTTAGAAGACCTAGCTTTATTTTGTTTTGCATGCTTTTGGGAACAAGAACATGAATCATCTTTTGTATATCTTGTACATATACAAGATATAGTTACATTGATTCTTTTTGGTAGATTTACTTGATTAAATTATAAACGATACTGTGTAATTTAATCTTGTAATTCTATATCTTGTATGTGTTAGTTGTTTCTCATTTAATTATCATGTGCTATGTAAACAATCTGATCATTCGATTATCACTCATGATATCGCGCCCCGGGAACCTTCCGCCCGACGGGAAAACACGATCCGTTCCCGCCGGCCTGGGGTGTGGCAAATTCCCCGAGACTAAAAGCTTTTAATCGTTGTTTGTTCACACAGGCACGTTCAAAAAGGTTAAAGGAAGATTTTGGTCGAATTGATTTGATTTTTATACTTGTTTTTGTCGGTTTTGATAAACACGTTTTATATTGTATTTTTGGTGAAGAATTTCGAATTAATACCCATTAATTATCTAAATTGATGATTACCGGTGATGATCTAGTTCAAATTCTTTCCAAAATTGAGTTTGATCGAGCCGGAGACAGCTATAATCACGTGGAATCGAATCCGGGTTTCGTTTAGGTCAAAATGAGAACCATGGGCCGAAGGTAGGAAAAACGAGTAGAGAGGGAGGGAAGTTTCAGACTTTGGCAGATTAGCCCCCTTGGATTTTTCTTTTCTATTTTCCAGTTTTGTTTTTGGCAATAAATACCCCTCATGTTTGTTTAAACCATGCTTTAATTGTTGTAATTTATTTAAACTTTTTAACAACTAGTTTAAAGTAGTTTTATTATTATAAATGATTTTATTTAAATTATAAAATTAAAAGAAAGTTATTTAAATAATTTATGGAAAGTTTATGAAAATTAATATGATTAAAGTTAAAAGTTTATAGATATTTTTTTATTATATAATATTTTTCTTGAGATTTTTTTCCTTATAATTTATTTATTTATTTGAGTTATTTATTTACAATTAAATTTTAAATCTTATATGTTTATAAATAAACATGTTACGTCAATTTTTAAATAATAGTTAAATATGTACCTAGTTCCATTCATATATCTATGATAAATTTTGTATTCTTATATATGTACGTACTTGTATAATTATGTAGATATTTATATTTATACTATATAAATATATATGTATGTGTGCGCAATTTTTGTAAATGAAAATTTCAAATGATGTCAAAATTTGTTTATTAAATAATAATTATTTTGGTTCAAATTACAGAAATGTTACAATCTATGGCTTCAATTAGGTTGCCGGTTTGACTATGGCTTAGGTCGGGTTTTGGGCTATTTTTTACTTTTCTTTACTAAATGTGATTTTAAACTTCTGATTCACCCGAAATTTTTGAAATAAAACTTATCAAAAAACAATAATAATATAATAATAATATTAATATTAATAGTAATATATATATATATGTATATATACCTATATAGTATAATTTTGTTTTAAATATACACACACACACACACATATATATAAGGTAAGAATCGGTTGTTAACCCACCTTAAATGAAGTAACCCATTAACCTTTACAAAATTCGCTCAAATCTTTGAATTTTTTTTTCATGGCCTTTTTTATATATAAATATGGGCTCCTTTTTATGTTTTTGCCAACTGACAAGCGTTTAAAATATAAACCAAGAGTAAGTTTGCGTTACACTGCAAGTTATATTTATTTTTGTGCAAATTAAACTGACATAAGATCCTAAACGGTGATGAATTAGCAAAAAACACAAAAAGAAACCCCCTATTTATGTATTATAAAGGCCATGAAAAATTTTTTTCAAAGATTTGAGCGAATTTTGCTACGGTTAATGCGTTACCTCAATTTAGGTGGGTTCAGGGTTCTTATTTGAGCCCAATCATATATACACACACACACACACGTACCACAAAGTTTTACTAAACATTTATTTTAACAATTGAATTAAATTAGTTTGATATAAAAAAGCTTTTACAAAATTTAGAAAGGATGATTCCTTCTTATAAATTAGTTTTAATATGATTCATATAAGGTAGTAAAATAGTATGTTACATTTGAAAATCAATATTTTGTATACATTAACATGCAATGTATATTATTATACATATCCCAAATTACTAACCGAATGCTTAAGTGTCACACCCCCTGCGCCGCGTGCGGAATCCACGGCGCGGTGACGATCGAGAGTTGAATCATGCACAAGTATTGAATAAGAACAACCACAATGCATTACTAGATTTCAAAATGTTTAGACCATTGTTTAGTTACATACATTCTATCTATCTATCTATCAATAAAATGACAACCACAGACCCAAAAATATAGTTTACAAAATAAGACTTCAAACAAGACAATTAAACAATCAGGATTTAGTGTGTTTCTAATCCATCCTAGCTTGTTTCTTCATCTTGTTCTATCTTAAACGGTCTCCTTAGTTGTCCATTAGAATGTCTTAAAGCTAATCACCTGAAACACGTGAAAAGTAACTGTCAACTACAAAAGTAGTTGGTGAGAACAATAGGTTTAACAGTTGTAAATATGAATTTGCATAGTAAGGCATATGAATAAACAATGATTGAAAAGACATGGATGGTTGCAACCCAAACTAACATCAAGTCTGTAAAACGTGTCCAAACAGTCATCAGACTGTTTGCTAGAAAACCAACATATAATCAAGTCCCAAACTACGTTTGGAGTTAGAAAATTTATCAGCAACATTGATATAACCATTCGTAACCAAATTCTGCAGTTAGCTTTTAAAACAAATTTAAAAGCTAACTCCAGAACTTGGTCTGCCCAATTGTGTCCGCTTTCCCTTGTTGTGATCACCCAGTACTAACGCTAAATGAATATGTAACTTGATGTGTGTATAAGTTTGTTCACAACGATGAACACCATGCTTTTGAAAACTTGAATTGAAACCCTTTGATTGAATGCCTTATTTGATTTCCATGATTTGAAAACATCCCGTGAGTACCATGAAAACCAATGATTGAAATAACTTGATTGAAATACCATGAATTGAAATCCTTTGTTTGAATACCACTATGAAAAACCATTGGTTGAAAACCTTATATTGAAACCCTTGATTTAATACCAAAGATAGTGTCCTTGTGTAATAACAAGGTTTATAACATATCATTTTCATCGAAAGCACGAGTTTATAGTAAAAGAGTTTATAAATCTCATTAGTTAAAAGTGTTTAGCATTTATAAAACCATTAGTGTAAAGCTGATATAAACAATTTTAAAGAACCTTTATAAAACCTTTTTAATAGCAACAATTTTAACCATTGATAAAACATTTTAAACAGTTGATCTATCCTTTGAAAATAGTTGAGAAATCCCTAGGATTTCTAAAGTGAACTTGTAACAGTTGAACAATAGCATAAAGAGAGTTTGATCACGTGTTCCACCCAAAAACAGTTGAAAAACAGAAAAAGAGGGGCTAAAGTTCTCACATGTTTGTAGTAGACTCTGAACTATAACAAGTAGCACGTAGCAAACAAGACCTCTAACCGGTTCCTATATCATTGTAACCATACATAATATTTAAGATTTAAGACTGATTTATTTGTGTTATCATGATCTTGATTAACCCTTGAATAACCTGCTCTAATGTCTAAGAATGTTGTGTGAGTTTGAGAAATCATGATTGAGTCACTTGATTGATAGTTGATTTGTGAAAAGAATATGTCATGTTTCTTTTATGTACAACTTGTATGCATAAAATAACAAATGTTGATGATTTTGTTAACCATTGTTTAACATGCAATTTGAAGATATGTTAAAGCGTTTTAGACCCTTGTGATTATGACTTGATCTCTTAATTAGGTTTGAGTTAAACCTAAACCAAACAAGATCGTTTCATAATTAAAGAGTTAAAAGGCCAAGATTGGGCCGGGATTTGGGCCGAAACAAGTTCAGTGGGCCGATTCACTAAATTACGCTTGGTCTAAGTAATTGGGCCGTATGTATATGGTTTGTACAATTTGATTAGACCAATTAGTTAAACGAGATGTTGGGCCTCAGTTTCTTGTGTATACCGGCCCAATACATGGGTGTTAAACGATGGTCATCATCCTGGCATCCTTATCCAGCGAACCCTATGGATTTCAACTAAAGGTTCGGCCTTCCTTAGGTCAACGAACCCTAAGGTTCGTTCATTACACTCATGGGTTTGATAATGGTGATGAAAGGTTTGGTTAACATGGCTGCATGCAAGGTTCGTCGATCATGGTCATTAGAAAGGTTCGGTGCATGATAAGGTTCGGCTGGTGAGACTTGTATGCGAAATAGGGTTCGGCTCAAATAGATTTTTACGTAGGTTCGTCCATGCAATGGTTTTCCCTCATGAAAGCTTCGGCTGAGGTTCATTAACCTGAGATAGGTTCGCTATTTCAGAAGGGTTCGGCCAATAGAAGCTTCGGCTGTAGGCGAAAGGTTCGTGAGGGTCAACCATGCAAGGTTCGTCCGAAGCCTGGGTTCGCGGCCAAGTGAAGATTCGCTTGACTAGGGTCTGCAACGGAGGTTCGTACATGACTGAAAGGTTCGGTGATGGTTCGTGGGGTCCCCTAAGGGTTCGGCTGGTAGTCAACGAATCAAGCAAGTTCTTGAAGTCCCTTAAGGTTCGGCCAGCTGCAGATGATGGTTCGGCTACAGCCTTCAGTGCACGAACCTGTATGTTTTCGTCTCCCTCATCAGATCTAACCTTCGGTTTAAGGTTTCCCATGGTATTGCTACGTGGGTACGAGTTCTCGTGAGTGTTAGGGTTTGACTAAAACGGGCTGGGAGTCGGCTAACCTCGGATTCAAACAACACAATTATAAAACCCTATTTTCCCGAAACTTCTTTTGTTCATACCTCGTTTTTGGCCGGACAAATCTCCAGATCAGTTGTACTTTCGTGTAGGGGAGATCAAGAGCTTCGCGTAGGTTCAAGAATCACCAAATTTCGTCAAGAAACGAAGAAGATACGCGCGTTTGAAGCTTGGTTTTTCCTAGTGAGAAGGTGGAGAATGAATTTGTAGAGAGAGAAAGGGTTTGGCTGGAAATTATGAGAGGAATAGCCTTCTTCAAGGCTTTTATAGTCCGACCGATATTCGGGTTCGTTCCGGTGGCTCGGTTCGCGTTTTCGGAACGTAACGCGCATTTTACGCAATTTAATTAAAATAGTTATTATTCTCATCATTTTAATGAGTTTCAAAATTGTAAAAATGTAAAATAAATTATTTCATTTATTTTTACTCTTCGTGCGTTGACAGATCATTAAACAAATACAATTACGTGTATACCCGCAATCGCGTACGTTTTTCGATCATATTATTTATTTATTGCCGTTTACTCGTAATTATAAGTTCAACATTCGTATCATTATGGATCGTCACCCATAACTATACTCAGTCTCGCTTACGTATTACGATTTTGTTTAATTAACTTGCTTGTCATACTAATCGTCTAAACACTACGCACTAACACTATCCCATTACACCGAACGCAGTATATGTATAGGGCATACCCCAGAGTTCAGCTACCTGCCTTATCTGACGCCGTCCCACCACTGTTTCGATATAATACGATACTGTTCTTGCCTAGCGAAATCGACTGTAAATAAATAATACATACTTGTTTCTATTAATTAAGATCCTATCACACTCAAACACAATCATGAACATATGAATCAAATTGACTGATTGGACATGAATACACATTGTTCTAACACTGTTTACGACTACCATGACTAAATGTACAGATGTTACAGTCTCCCCTAGTTAAGGGAATTTCGTCCCGAAATTAACTAGCCGAAGGTACTGTAAAAAGATAAGGGTACTTAAGCTTCATCTGGTCTTCACGTTCCCAGGTGAACTCAGCACCACGTTTGCCCTCCCATCGTACCTTTACGATCGGAATACGGCTACGTTTAAGTTTCTTGACTCCATGATCCATGATTTCAACCGGACGTTCTATGAATTGCATGTTGTTTTGAATCTGAATGTCTTCCAGTGGAATCTGAACATCATGATCTGCCAAGCATTTCTTAAGATTCGATACATGAAATGTATCGTGAACATTGCTTAGTTCCACCGGAAGTTTGAGTTTGTAGGCTACGGGACCAATCCGTTCCAGGATCTCAGAAGGTCCAACGTACCTTGGTGCAAGTTTCCCTTTCTTCCCGAATCGGACAACGCCTTTCCAGGGAGAAACCTTGAGTAAGACTCGGTCACCAACTTGAAACTCAAGCGGTTTCCGACGTCGATCGGCATAACTCCTTTGTCGATCTCTTGCTGCCTTAAGCCTTGATTGAATGATTTTGATCTTGTCTGTTGTTTCTTGAATAAGTTCAGGTCCTACGACCTGTGAGTCACCAACCTCGGTCCAACAGACCGGTGATCGGCACTTCCTACCATATAAAGCTTCGAACGGTGCACATTGAATGCTTGTATGGTAGCTGTTGTTGTACGAAAATTCGATGAGTGGGAGATGAGTATCCCAACTTCCACCGAAGTCAATCACACAAGAACGAAGCATGTCCTCGAGTGTTTGGATAGTCCTTTCGCTTTGACCGTCGGTTTGGGGATGATACGCCATGCTAAGATTAAAACGAGTTCCCAAAGCCTTTTGCAATGATTGCCAAAAGCGAGAAGTGAAACGACTATCACGGTCAGATATGATTGATGTTGGAGTACCATGACGCGCAATGATTTCGTTGATGTACAAGGTAGCTAACTTCTCCATTTTGTAATCCTCTCGGATCGGGAGAAAATGAGTAGATTTGGTGAGTCGATCAACGATCACCCAAATCGAATCGAATCCTCGTGGAGTTCTTGGCAACTTGGTTATGAAATCCATGGAAATTTGTTCCCATTTCCATTGAGGAATTTCAGGTTGCTGCAGAAGTCCCGAAGGCTTTTGATGTTCTGCTTTGACTTTGGAACATGTTAGACATTTCCCCACATACAGTGCTATGTCTTTCTTCATTCCCGTCCACCAGTAAGATGTTTTCAAGTCTTGATACATCTTATCGGCTCCTGGATGAACTGAGTATCGCGACTTATGAGCCTCATCACAGATGAGTGTGCGCAATTCTTCTGACTTTGGAATCGACATACGACCGTTGAAGTATAAAACCCCATCAACTCGAGGTTCTAGTTTACCCTCAACTCTGCAGTCTAAATCTGTCTTCAGCTGATTTTCGATCACTACTTGTTGTTGTGCAATACGAATCAGATCTTTCAAGTTTGGTTGTGTGTTGATCTCCATGGCTCTTACACGAATTGGCTGGACCGGTTCCTTACGACTAAGAGCATCCGCCACCACATTGGCTTTACCCGGGTGATAACGAATCTCACAGTCATAATCAGTTAGAAGCTCAACCCAACGTCGTTGTCTCATGTTGAGTTCTTTCTGATTGAGAATGTGTTGTAGGCTCTTGTGGTCTGTATAGATGACACATTTTGTACCATAAAGGTAGTGCCTCCAAATCTTCAATGCAAAGACCACAGCCCCTAACTCAAGATCATGAGTATTGTAATTCTTCTCGTGAACCTTAAGCTATCTTGAAGCATATGCAATCACCTTGTCCCTCTGCATAAGCACACAACCGAGACCAAAGTTTGAAGCATCACAATAGACAATGAAATCTTCACTGCCCTCTGGAAGACTAAGGATAGGGGAGTTGCATAACTTCTGTTTACGAAGTTGGAATGCATCTTCTTGTTTCTGTCCCCATATAAAAGCCTGACTTTTCTAGGTCAGTGTGGTAAGTGGCAGGGCGATCTTTGAAAAATTCGCGATGAATCTCCGTTAATAGCCTGCCAGTCCCAGAAATGAACGAATCTCTGTTGGAGTAGATGGGGTAGTCCAGTTCTTGATTGCCTCAATCTTCGCTAGATCTACGTGTATCCCATCCCTGTTAATGACATGCCCTAAGAAGTGAACTTCTTTTAGCCAAAATTCACACTTTGAGAATTTAACATAAAGTTGTTCAGCTCTTAATAGCTCTAATACTTTCTTCAAATGATCCTCATGTTCTTGCTCCGTCTTTGAATAAATCAGTATATCATCAATGAAGACGATAACAAACTGATCTAAGTATGGCCTGGAGACTCAATTCATCAAGTCCATGAACACTGCCGGTGCATTGGTCAGTCCAAACAGCATAACCACGAACTCGTAGTGTCCATATCGAGTCCTAAACGCAGTCTTTGGTATATCCTCATCATTTACTCGTAACTGATGATACCCGGATCGTAAATCAATTTTAGTAAAGCAAGTCGCTCCCTGTAATTGATCAAACAGATCATCGATCCTAGGTAGAGGATATCTGTTCTTAATTGTCAACTTGTTTAGCTCACGATAATCGATGCACATACGAAATGAACCATCTTTCTTCTTGACAAAGAGAACCGGAGCTCCCCAGGGAGAGAAACTCGGTCCTATGAAACCTTTGTCTAGGAGTTCTTGGAGTTGACTAGACAGTTCTTGCATTTCAGACGGTTCTAATCGATATGGTGACTTCGCCACTGGGTTTGCTCCAGGGACGGGATCGATTCTAAACTCCACTTGCCTGATCGGTGGTAATCCAGGCAAGTCTTCTGGGAATACGTCCGGATAATCTCTAATGACCAGAGCGTCTCCAATTGCTTTCTTCTCCGGTTTCTTCTCTACCACGTGAGCCAGGAATGCAAAGTATTTCTTCTTCAGGTACTTTTTAGCCTTGATACACGACACAATCTTCAATCCACGGCAGGGTTTCTCACCGTAAACTTGCATCATTTCGCCGGACGATAGGGGAAGTCGAATAAGTTTCTCCGAGCATACCATCTCGGCGTGCTTTTTGGATAACCAATCCATTCCTACTACAACTTCAAAGCTTCCGAGTGTCATAGGAATGAGATCGATAAGGAAAAGATGATCGTTCAATCTCAATTCACAATCGCGAATTATTGAGTTCAGAAATATTGTCTTACCATTCACTACTTCTACAGTGTAAGGAGCATCAAGCATAGATGGTTGTTTATTAAACAGTGAAGCAGTATTAATAGAGACAAAACTTTTATCAGCACCAGTGTCAAATATGATATAAATGTAGTGATCATTAATGAGAAACGTACCCGTGATGACTGCCGGGTCCTCGCGTGCTTCGGAAGTTCCGATAACAAAGGCACGAGCAGTAGCAGTTGTAGCGGTTGGGTTGAGTTTTGGGCACTGGTTTCTGAAGTGTCCTTCTGCTCCACAGTTGTAAGAAGCCCTTCCACCAGTAGTAGCAAGATTAGCGGTGGTAGTTGTAGCAGCAGCTAGATGAGCAGATCGACATGTTGCAGCCAAATGTCCCATTCGTCCACACTTGAGACATTTTCTGCATGGAATAGTGGGTAGATGATGGTATCGGCATTTGGTGCAAAGTGGAAACAGACCAGTATAAGGCTTTCTGGCCGTTGCAGGTTGTGCCATAGCAGTAACAGGAGTGGCGTGCACCGGTGTAACTGCAGTCAAAGCTGCATAGTTTTTGATCGTGTTTTGTTTCTGTTTCTTCTTCTTGGGTTGGTGCTGTTCAGGCTTCTTGCCTTCTTCAACATGTGCTCTCTTATACCCCTTTCGAGTGAGCACACCCGCTTTGACATATTATTCAGTGAGAGTGGCACCAAGATGAATTGCCGCCTCCAGAGTAGTAGGGCTACTCCCCATAACAGTTCCCCTGATGACTAAGGGTAATCCTTCAATGTACTTCTCTATCATGCGGGATAGAGGAGTAACCAGATGTGGCACCAGAATACACAACTCATGGAAACGGGTTGTATATTTCGCATTCTCGCCACTGTCCTGAACTAAATTCCACATTTCCACTTCGAGTTTCTTCAGTTCATGGCGTGGACAGAACTGTTCCACAAGTAACTTCTTGAAATCCTCCCATGATAAGGCCAAAGCAACCTCTCGACCTCTGGTGTTCTTCTCAGAATTCCACCAGGTGGGTGCGCCTTTGTGAAAAGCACTTGAGGCCACCTTGACCTTCAGATTTTCAGGACATCCTGTGAAGTCAAGGATATCCTCAATGCTCTCCAGCCATTGCAGTAGACTGGTAGCTCCCTCAGTAACAGCATACTTAGGAGGCTTAGCATCATTGAACTGCTTGAAAGTGAAGTTAACAGTTCCAGTGTTAGTGGCATTTGAGTTGTGTGCCGAATCACTGGTACTTCCCCGAAGATTCTGGGTGATATCAGTGACCATACCCGGAATGACATCCCTCATGCGTACATCGATAGCCCAGGCAATTTTGTTAATCTCATCACCGTTGCCACTTGTTGAACCCCCTCCGTTAGGGTCACGTCGAGGAGGCATTCTACGAATAGAAGCCACAAGTTGTTCAGTAATGAAAAAGGATACAATTGAATTTACATGATAAAGTTAGTAATATAACCATACTACTAATATTATCATTCAATTGTATTATGAGCAAATACACGTATAAGCAATCAACTTATTAGTATACTTCTCATGTGATTGTTTATGATGTCTCATGATTTCACTCCACCAAACCTACACACTGACACTTTCCCAGTATACCGAAGATAGCTTATATATAGGGCATACAAAAGGGTCAAGCAAACTGCCAGCACAGTCGCCAGCCCACCACCGCTTCGATATACCACGACCATTTCCTTGCTAGCATTTTGGCAATACGATTGTATTGATTACCATGTATGTTTCATTGATTAAGAATTCCAAGTTCTTTGATCACTGAACTATGATTGAATCCATGATTGAATTTTGATTGAATTATGTGTGCACCTACAAACAATTGTTAACATGTAGAACTACATCTTCCGTGTGCTCTACGTTTTTCTCGTTAACCTATGTTAGTAAGTACTAAACATGTAATCACTTAAGAATTCCAGTTAAGGTTTACATTTAATGAATGTTCACATCTTGATTGATTCCCATATCATGGTTGTCTCATCTATGGTTGATTAACACAATGATTGTTTCACACAATGATTGTTTCTCAAAAGATTGTATCTCACATGTTTGACTAATGTTCAATGATTCCAGTTGTTCCCGAATCTTCACTTCAAATACGAATGCCAAATTCCCCCTATCATACTGAAGATAGCTTATATATAGGGCTTACGTAGGGTCAAGCAAACTGCCTGCCCAGCCGACATCCCACCACCACTTCAGTATGCCAGAGCTTGGCCGCCATTTGTATTTGAAGCTAGAATTCCAACTCTTGATTGATTATGATTGATTCATGATTGTTTCTTGAACTATGAATATGATTATGATTGTCAAAAACGAGATTCTTGATTTACTAAAAATCAAGACCATAGGTTTTAATATATGTGTCCTAGGTTAATTAACCTAGGTTCCCAATACTTACAGTATTGAGTATAATTATCTCCCTGTGTGAACTTCAACCAAAGAATACTGTTACACAGTTTCTAAGGTATGAAGTCCTAATGAAATGAATTCATGATAATAATATCACGATTAGAATTTCAGATCAAAGATATTAAGAATACAGATCTTTGCCTCTAAAATTCTGTAATGAACTCTGATTGAGAATTTCAGATCAAGGATACTAAGAATACAGATCCTTGCCTCTGAAATCCTTTAATGAACTCTGATTGAGAATTTCAGATCAAGGATACTAAGAATACAGATCCTTGCCTCTGAAATCCTTTAAATGAATATGTGTTGAGGAATTTAGTTCGGTTTCTAAAGTTATAGAATTCCGATTCAAATTCCTTGACTCGATATCTAATTTTAGAAAGTGTCCCTAAGATCTTTCAAGCTTAATGTAGACTTAATGCTTACTTAAGTTTAGTTATATCCTAAGTATCCTCAAGCCTATAGCATTTAGTCCTATTGGGTAGCTTAGGTTATAGTCTAGGTCATTAATAATTGGGTTTTTCCTAGTTCTCTACAACCTTGGCTCTGATACCAACCTGTCACACCCCCTGCGCTGTGTGCGGAATCCACGGCGCGGTGACGATCGAGAGTTGAATCATGCACAAGTATTGAATAAGAACAACCACAATGCATTACTAGATTTCAAAATGTTTAGACCATTGTTTAGTTACAGACATTCTATCTATCTATCAAAAGAATGGCAACTACAGACCCAAAAATATAGTTTACAAAATAAGACTTCAAACAAGACAATTAAAAAATCAGGATTTAGTGTGTTTCTAATCCATCCTAGCTTGTTTCTTCATCTTGTTCTATCTTAAACGGTCTCCTTAGTTGTCCATTAGAATGTCTTAAACCTGAATACCGGAAACACGTGAAAAGTAACTGTCAACTACAAAAGTAGTTGGTGAGAACAATAGGTTTAACAGTTGTAAATATGAATTTGAAAAGTAAGGCATGTGAATAAACAATGATTGAAAAGACATGGATGGTTGCAACCCAAACTAACATCAAGTCTGTAAAACGTGTCCAAACAGTCATCATACTGTTTGCTAGAAAACCAACATATAATCAAGTCCCAAACTACGTTTGGAGTTAGAAAATTTGTCAGCAACTTTGATATAACCATTCGTAACCAAATCCTGCACTTAGCTTTTAAAACAAATTTAAAAGCTAACTCCAGAACTTGGTCTGCCCAATTGTGTCCGCTTTCCCTTGTTGTGATCACCCAGTACTAACGCTAAATAAATATGTAACTTGATGTGTGTATAAGTTTGTTCACAACGATGAACACCATGCTTTTGAAAACTTGAATTGAAACCCTTTGATTGAATGCCTTATTTGATTTCCATGATTTGAAAACATCCCGTGAGTACCATGAATACCAATGATTGAAATAACTTGATTGAAATACCATGAATTGAAATCCTTTGTTGGAATACCACTATGAAAAACCATTGGTTGAAAACCTTATATTGAAACCCTTGATTTAATACCTAAGACAGTGTCCTTGTGTAATAACAAGGTATATAACATATCATTTTCATCGAAAGAACGGGTTTATAGTAAAAGAGTTTATAAATTTCATTAGTTAAAAGTGTTTAGCATTTATAAAACCATTAGTGTAAAGCTGATATAAACAGTTTAAAGAACCTTTATAAAACCTTTTTAATAGCAACAATTTTAACCATTGATAAAACATTTTAAACAGTTGATCAATCCTTTGAAAATAGTTGAGAAATCCCTAGGATTATTAAAGTGAACTTGTAACAGTTGAACAATAGCATAAAGAGAGTTTGATCACGTGTTCCACCCGAAAACAGTTGAAAAACAGTAAAAGAGGGGCTAAAGTTCTCACCTGTCTGCAGTAGACTCTGAACTATAACAAGTAGCACGTAGCAAACAAGACCTCTAACTGGTTCCTATATCAATGTAATGATACATTAGATATAAGATTTATGATTGTATAGACTTTGACGTACTGATTTATTTGTGTTATCATGATCTTGATTAACCCTTGAATAACTTGCTTTAATGTTTAAGAATGTTGTGTGAGTTTGAGAAATCATGATTGAGTCACTTGATTGATAGTTGATTTGTGAAAAGAATATGTCATGTTTCTTTTATGCACAACTTGTATGCATAAAATAACAAATGTTGATGATTTTGTTAACCATTGTTTAACATGCAATTTGAAGATATGTTAAAGCGTTTTAGACCCTTGTGATTATGACTTGATCTCTTAATTAGGTTTGAGTTAAACCTAAACCAAACAACATCGTTTCATAATTAATGAGTTAAAAGGCCAAGATTGGGCCGGGATTTGGGCTGAAACAAGTTCAGTGGGCCGATTCACTAAATTGCGCTTGGTCTAAGTAATTAGGTCGTATGTATATGGTTTGTACAATTTGATTAGACCAATTAGTTAAATGAGATGTTGGGCCTCAGTTTCTTGTGTATACCGGCCCAATACATGGGTGTTAAACGATGGTCATCATCCTGGCATCCTTATCCAGCGAACCCTATGGATTTCAACTAAAGGTTCGGCCTTCCTTAGGTCAACGAACCCTAAGGTTCGTTCATTACACTCATGGGTTCCTTAATGGTGATGAAAGGTTCGGTTAACACGGCTGCATGCAAGGTTCGTCGATCATGGTCATTAGAAAGGTTCGGTGCATGATAAGGTTCGGCTGGTGAGACTTGTATGCGAAATGGGGTTCGGCTCAAATAGATTTTTACGTAGGTTCGTCCATGCAATGGTTCGCCCTCATGAAATCTTCGGCTGAGGTTCATTAACCTGAGATAGGTTCGCTATTTCAGAAGGGTTCGGCCAATAGAAGCTCCGGCTGTAGCCTAAAGGTTCGTGAGAGTCAACAATGCAAGGTTCGTCCGAAGCCTGGGTTCGCGGCCAAGTGAAGATTCGCTTGACTAGGGTCTGCAACGGAGGTTCGTACATGACTGAAAGGTTCGGTGATGGTTCGTGGGGTCCCCTAAGGGTTCGGCTGGTAGTCAACAAATCAAGCAGGTTCGTGAAGTCCCTTAAGGTTCGGCCAGCTGCAGATGAGGGTTCGACTACAGCCTTAAGTGCACGAACCTGTATGTTTTCGTCCCCTTATCAGATCAAACCTTCGGTTTAGGGTTTCCCATGGTATTGCTACGTGGGTACAAGTTCTCGTGAGTGTTAGGGTTCGACTGAAACGGGCTCGGAGTCGGCTAACCTCGGATTCAAACAACACAATTATAAAACCCTATTTTCCTGAAACTTCTTTTGTTCATACCTCGTTTTTGGCCGGACAAATCTCCAGATCAGTTGTACTTTCGTGTAGGGGAGATCAAGAGCTTTGCGTAGGTTCAAGAATCACCAAATTTCGTCAAGAAACGAAGAAGATACGCGCGTTTGAAGCTTGGTTTTTCTAGTGAGAAAGTGGAGAACGAATTTTGTAGAGAGAGAAAGGGTTTGGCTGGAAATTATGAGAGGAATAGCCTTCTTCAAGGCTTTTATAGTCCGAGCGGTATTCGGGTTCGTTCCGGTGGCTCGGTTCGCGTTTTCGGAACGTAACGCGCATTTTACGCGATTTAATTAAAATAGTTATTATTCTCATCATTTTGATGAGTTTCAAAATTGTAAAAATGTAAAATAAATTATTTCATTTATTTTTACTCTTCGTGCGTTGACAGATCGTTAAACAAATACAATTACGTGTATCCCGCAATCGCGTACATTTTTCGATCATATTATTTATTTATTGCCGTTTACTCGTAATTATAAGTTCAACATTCGTATCATTATGGATCGTCACCCATAACTATACTCAGTCTCGCTTACGTATTACGATTTTGTTTAATTAATTTGCTTGTCATACTATTCGTCTAAACACTACGCACTAACACTATCCCATTACACCGAACGCAGTATATGTATAGGGCATACCCCAGAGTTCAGCTACCTGCCTTATCTGACGCCGTCCCACCACTGTTTCGATATAATACGATACTGTTCTTGCCTAGCGAAATCGACTGTAAATAAATAATACATACTTGTTTCTATTAATTAAGATCTTATCACACACAAACAAAATCATGAACATATGAATCACATTGACTGATTGGACATGAATACACATTGTTCTAACACTGTTTACGACTACCATGACTAAATGTACAGATGTTACATTAAGATTTTTATATATACAACTCTTATTATGTTTAGGTTTTTAGTTTATTTACAGATTGTTTAAAACTATAAAATAAATATGTTTACTTTATGTAAAGGAATAATGAAGTACAATTTATTAAATCATAACACTTTGAATTGTTTACTATATAAAATTTAAATTATTTAAATCATAAACTTTAATAATATTATATTAAATTAAAATCTTTTAGAACAAAATGGTTTATAAACTTTCAACTATTGGGTTGGATGGTACCTTATTAATTACATCAAGGATTCCATAGAGGCTATTGATACACTAGCTTATATTGTTTGAACAATATAGGTCAACATTGAGTTGTGTTAGATACTATTTGAACTACAACTTAGCATCAAGGGTTTGTAGCCACTCTTTTACTTTGTTTTGAACTTTGGGGTGAAACATGTTACTACTATTTAACTTATCTTCAACTATACTCCATGTGAATTTAACTTAATGGCCTTAGTTGTAGTGAACTTAGACAGACATTTATCACACTAAAAATTTTACTAACAATGATAGATGTTGGGAATTTTAGGTAACCTTTTCAATAATCAGAGTCAATTAATCATATTAATTGATAAAAATCAGTTTTCTCAAAACCTGATTAATCAGTCAAATCAGATCTGACAAAGTGAAAGCAATTTGGTTATAAAATCTTTTCGATTAACAATTGAAACAATTCCGAAATCAGGATCCAATTACAAACGGTTTAAGTGACAAACACATCACAACACAACCATAGGGTGTTTTGAAATCGATCTTTACAAAGAGATTCCATATCCACACAATGGATTCAGCTAAAGTCTAGCTAGTTGACTGTATACGATCTCCCAGTTACCGAGTTTTCCCTACAAATCTCAAAAGGAACCCGAATCTGAACTCGGCTCAATATGGCTCGTGAATCAGTCCATGGCTTGGCTCGGCTCGGCTCGGTGGTGCAACCAACGGTTCGTTTCGGCTTGGCGGTGCAGCTCACAGCTCACTGCCACTTGACCCGGTGTAACATCTGTGCCGGAAGCGTTACCGGAACGGTGACCGGTACAGTAACTTGCACAGTAACTCAGGTACAAACTATGTAAAACACTCACATGCTATTAACATTGTGATGCTTGACACTAAACTATTAGGCAGTTGTTCAGAAATCTGATTTAAACTTCATGGTTTAACAATCAGAAACACATCAGACAACACTGAACTGACACACAGATGCTTGATTTAATGCAATTATGTGTAAACGTATGCGAGGTTAAACAAAACAAAACCATAACGATTGTTTTTATTCGTATAGGTGACGATCTGTACGAATAAATCTGAAAGTTTAATGTTCTGAAATGATGACTGAAAAGTAGAAAACAAGAATCAGAAAGCAAAACCATCGTCGTGTTCGTTCGGGTGACGATTCGAACGAATACGGCGAAGGTGACGCGTTCTGACGAAACGAAAATGACACGAACGATAATAAAATTAAGAAAAGAAAATATTTTACGTTTTACAATTTTGAAACTCATCAAAAACTATTAAAAATAACTTCTTGTGTTTAATTATACGTAATATACGCGTTACGTTTCGGAAAACACAACGAGGACGCGAACCGAGCAACCGAAATGAACCCGAACACCCACAGGGTATATAAACCCTAAATGAAACCATCTTCTTCATTTATTTCATCTCATCTCTCTCTCTAGCTATCAAAACCGTTCTCTGTCTCTCTCTTTAGAAGTTCAAGACTTCAAATCATCATAACTTTTCCAATTCTAGGTGAAATCGCGTGTATTTGGTGTCCACACGAAGATCTTGATCTCTTCTACCTAGAAGTACAACCGATCTTAACGTTTGTCCAGACATTTTCAAGGTATGAAGCTATGGACATCACAAAAAGTAGGGTTTTCCTTTTCTTTTGTTAGACCCACCCACTTAAGCTGTGTAGAACCCTTATACACACACACCTTACACGTTTGAGAGCTGATCTTCGCATCACCACATCATGGAAACAGCTATACCATCGATCAAAACTTGATGGTAACGGGAGATACAGGGTTCGTGAAAGGCCAGCTAAGGGCAGAACCTTTTTGTTTGCCACGAACCTTCGATGCACCGAACCTCCGGTTGGTCGTCACCTTCGCTGAACCTACACTCATCATGGCCGAACCTGCATGCCCTGCAATGAACCCTGGCCAAACCATCCTTCATGAACCTCTCGCATGGCGAACCTGCATGGTTAAACCACCCGTGGGCGAACCTTCCTTCACAGCCGAGCCTCAACAGCCGAACCATAGGAGCTGCGAACCTCTTGACCGTGGCTAAAGCTTTTATATGGACGAACCTCAGGGACCGTTGGGAAGCCACGAACCCTGTGCAGACCGAACCCTGGAGGTTCGCCCAACCTGTTACGACCAAACCTATGAGAGTGGCAAGGAGGTTCGCTGGAAAAAGGGGGAAATGGGATGCAATCTAGGGTGAACTGGTCTAGTGGCACTTCATTTGGCCCAAACCCAATCGGTTGAGGCCCACAGTTGGCCCATACGTATACTGTTGGACCCCGATCACATAGTTGGCCCAATTCACTATCACGGACCATGCCCAACTTAAGTGGCCCACATACACACCCACACGGGCCATGTGCCTCTTCCGGCCCATCTAACTTTTGGCCCATATGGTTTGGTTGGAATCGATACAGGAAACTTAAATACAAAGGATACTAATGCATGGGTCTTGATTAAGTTTTAGTACAAAGGTGATAATTTTGGAGTTTAATACATTTCACGATTTCAATACAGTAAGGATTACAAGGGTTATTCCCTAATTATGTAATCACTAGGTAATAATGGCTATGAATATAAGAAGAACAACAGGCGGGACTGAAACCATAAACCTAAGTTATTTTGAGTTAATTGTTAAATGGCATACCAGAATCACTAATTAGCAAAATGACGAAGTGTTAAGGGTTCAAGAATGGGTTTAAGTCAAAAACACAACACTAAGACACGTAATACTAATGACCTACCACAATACAACCAGGGCCAAAGAATGAAGACCGAGACTCACAAGTGTTAGCCAAATTTAGGGCTAACACATACACGCACACAAGCCATTACAACTTATATTTATAAGTTACAACAATGTGAAATCAATACAGGGTCGTGAAAACAGACTCAAGTACAACAAAGAGCGCGTGTAATTCTAGTTTAAGCTAAGTCAACCACTTCAACAACAAGGTGAGTTCATTTGTCCCTTTTCAAACTACTTTGTTTTACTTCGGGACTGAGAAGCATGTTATACATTTTAAACAAGTACTGAAATGTTTTATAAATGCTATTACACTTATTTATGATGCTAATACAAATGTTTAAGCTTGCTACTCTTATTCTGAAAGCTAAAAGCTAATACTTAAACTTAGGTGCTAATGCTACAAACTACGTGTTCAAACTATGTGTGAAAGCTACAAACTATATGCTCAAACTACATGCTAATAATCATGCTACAATTTACAAGTTAAACTATATGCTAATGCGAAGGCTATGAACTATATGCTCAAACTATGTGCTAATACTATATGCTAAACGCTACAAGCTATGATTACATGCTGAATGCTAATACTTGATACACTCGTTTTAAAGGCGAATACTATATACACTTACTCTACATACCAATACTTTATATTCCTAATTTTGAAAGTTAATATCTTATACTCTCAACCTTAATGCTAAAGCTGCTTACACTTATACTTATTTCCTTAAAACTTTTGAAGTTTTTAAATGCATAAGAAAGACTAATACTAAAACTGGAAATGCTTATGAAAACTATACTTATGTAAGCTTGAGAACTTAAACTTAGAAAGACTCATATGCTCAAAATGCTATAAAGACTTATAAGCTTGATATGCTTGGAATACTTGAAACACTTGAATGCTTGATACGCTTAGAATACGTGAAATACTTGAATGCTTGATATACCTGGAATGCTAAGACAACAGGCTGATTGACCGCCGCGTGTTGACCTATGTGTCAACCCCTACTAGTCATCAGTAAAACTATGTGAATGCTCTAAACTTGAATGCTTAAGCTATTGGACATCGTAAGATAGACTGATTGGCCTCCGCGTCTTGACATTGGTCAAGCCCTACTAGTCATCAGTGTTCTTCATTGTCAGAATCCTGTAAGACAGACTGATTGGCCGCCGCATCTTGACAGTGGTCAAGCCCTACTAGTCATTCAGTGTTCTTCTTGATTCACCCACGGTTGTGATGAGTGACTAGGATGATTTTGGTCTCTTCTAGTTTACTTTGTGTTATCTTGAAGACTCCTTTATCAAAACACCGCTGTCACGAGTCCTACTTAGTTTAATTATGGATGGATGCTGATTTCCTTAGGGTGTTCAGCTGTCCATAATGGAAACTCTCAAAACTTGATACTCAAATACTACTTGGTGCGTGTTGAAACTCATAAAACATAATACTTCAAAACTACGATGGGATTGGATGGTCGGTAAGACTCTTAATTATCATTAATAAGAATGTCATATGTGGATTAGTATGTGGTGGGATGGCGTCTGGGCGGGTTGTAGGCTCGACCCTTTCGTATGCCCTATATATAAGCATACCGATTTGGATATTACAGGTGATGTTAATGAGGTTAAGGTTGTTACCGAAGGGTTTGTGAATACTATTAGTTGAATGTCTTAAACCTCTAAACAATAATACTTGAAACTATTGGGTGAATGTATTATACTTCTAAACAGGATACTTGAAACTATGGGAGAATTTGATGATAGGTAAAGCGCTTAATTATCATTAACAACAACGTCATATGTGGATTAGGATGTGGTGGGATGGCGTCTGGGCGGGTTGTAGGCTCGACCCTTTCGTATGCCCTATATATAAGCATACCGATCTGGATATTACAGGTGATGTTAATGAGATTAAGGTTATTACCGAAAAGGTTTGCTAAAGCTATTTTACAACTACTAAACTATATGAACTCACCAAAAATTGTATTGACTTTGTTTTCTTGCATGCTTTCTCAGGTGATGTACAGGATTAAGCTAAAGCTCAGAATTGCATACTAGGATGCCCAGTTAGAGGACCTAGTGGATTTTGGAAAAGCACATATTTTGATGAACGTTGTGAATCTATATTATATCTTGTACAGATACAAGATAGTAAAATTTTGGATTCTTTTGATAGGTATACTTAGTTAAATTATCAAACATTGCCATTTGTAATTTAACTTTGTAATCCTAGTTTAATGTTATTGTGCTTTAGTTATTCTCAATGTTGATGCTATGTAAACAATAGGATTCTTCCAAAGTGTAACTCTTTGGATCATACCTTTTGTAGTAACGTTGAACTTGTTGTTAGTCGGACATACAATATCCAACATACTCCCATTAGGACGATTCATCGACTAAGTGTTTCAACGTAGCCAGTGTTGGGTACCTAGTTGCATCACGCTGCCTCTAGCAAGGTTTGACTTCTTAATAGTTTAAGTAACTCTTTACTTTTACTAACAATTACAGTCTTAGATAACCTTTATCTGTATATCCTATCTATTAGGTTTTTATATGTTGCCACACATGCCTTTGAAATGTTACCACACATGATTTTGAAATGTTACCACACAGGATTTTGATACGTTGCCACACAAGCCTTTGAAATGTTACAACACAGGATTTTGATATGTTGCCACACATGCCTTTGAAATGTTACCACACAGGATTTTGATACGTTCTATTATGACACCCAATTACTGTTTATAAAATAACATTTTTGATGTAAAATACAAATGCTAATGCAAACACACACATCCTGATAGAAATCTTTTATTACTACAGCATCGTTTATACATCAGAAGAGTTAGAGACAAGAAAATTTCCTAATGTTAAACAAAATATGGTCCAGCCTATCCCTATGGGACCTATCCTGCACATCAACAAAATCCTATAATATCCCAATCCAAACTATTTGCATCCATTTAATGGTATATTCTTTAAAATGTCCCAAAAATGTCAAACCTAATCATACATACCATAAGAGATATGATAAGCAAGCCATCACTGTGAGTATAGTGGCCATCACTATATCCATCAAGATCAACCTCATCTCCAAACCGAAACTCCTAAACCTATCAACTTGCATTCTATCCTTCTCCACATACTGCCAGAACAGGACAATCATTGTCCACTGCATAGTTTCCTCGATCACCATCCTCCACGCCCTAGTCCCCGCCTCTAGGGCAACTACCTGCTCCACAAGTATCTGATTGACTATGCAATTATCCATAAGTGTATCACGAGTCTCCTAAAGAGATCCAAATGACTGTATCAGCTCATGCCTGGTGTCCTGCAGGTCCAAAGTAACCTGCTGAAGCTGGGCTTTAAGCTCAGCCTGCCTGGATGACTCTCCCACCTCGTGGATAGATCCAGGAAAGTCCCTGGGTGCTAGCTGATGTCTAGGTGGAGGTCCTATGGTCTTGTGGGCATGTCCCCGCTTCCGTTTGATCCCAGTAAACATCGGGACTCTCAGGGGTGTCAAGCTCCTCGTCCGTCTAATGGTTATCGTATCCTCATCTTACACCTGAGGATATCTAGGTGCTGTATGTGGTACTAGTGGTGGTGTCTGGGGCACTAATGGTGGTGTCTGAGATATCTGGGGTACCACTCGGGATACTGCTGCAGATGACTCTGAATCCGAGCCCGAACTAGAGGTTGGAGTGTTATCTAAAATCATGTACGGGATCCTATGACAAATATATTGTTCTCCTAAGTTTTCCATCGCTGTATCAAATACCATTTCCAGATCAATATCATGAAATGAATAATCAATAATGATATTCAACACAACCATGATATCTATTCCTATCCTAAAGAAACTATTCATACTTACTGTTGTTATTATACTTATCGTGAAATTTACTAGAAAGCACACATGTTGCAGATTCCAGTTGTGCTAGCCACTCATAACTGTAATCTGTACCACCTGATTATTCTGGCTCAACTCAAGACAAATTTTGTTCTTTAGTTATGTTCGGTGCACTTAGTGCCACTATACGAGCCTATGGCTATAGACTATGTTACTAATTCAACCTAATTCTCTATAACACGTGGCTCTCATACCATGCTGTCACACCCCTACCTCTCATCAGCTGATGATGATGTCACTGTTCACTCGATGAATGTTGTGGAAGCATAGTCTTGATGTCTGAGAGATGGGAAGCAACTTTACTTAAACCGGCATCACAACACACAAGATTAATTTTTAGAAAATATATTACAAGGATACTGTTACTATTACAAACCACAAGTTATTGTTCATAACTTAAATCATGCTAAAAATTATGTGTTACTTATTTACAAGTGCCTGATAGTACAGTTTCTCACATGCGTCACTATCTACCTGGAAAATTTTTAAGTTTGAAAACTCAGCAGAAAGCTGGTGAGTTCATAGTCAATGTCACAAATTGTCATAATTGGAATAATCATGTGAAACATATCGAGTTCCTTTCCGACTGAAAGATATGATACTACCCAACGGTAATCATATGTGCCTCAATGTAACGTATACACGTTGAAGTTAATATTGGAAACCATAGCAAACATTCGCATCAGGGGAAATGCAATCCTCCCTGAAAATAGGGTTGTTAGCTTGATAGTGCTACCATTGTTCACTCATTCGGCCCCACATGGGTTCACTAGATACAGTTCTGAGAATGAGGACTTTTTGATATATCACTTCGATGCCCACAGTTATCCCATGATATCCCAAGCCGGCGCACAGTTATATAAGCATATCATAAGTTTAAGAAAGATTTCATAATAATACCTCGATATTTGTAAAACCTTAAAAGAAAAGGGGTTGCACGAAACTCACCTGAAGAGTTGAAATAAGTAGTTAATGCGCAGACTTGTGTTTGTAGTTGAGTTCTGCATCAGTGAAATATTAATAAGTGATTTGTGTTTTAATTTGCTTATTAGATCTTCCTTAATATTCAACGTCAAGGACATTGCAACTCAAGTCATCAAACTGATATTAATTCCTTAATCAGCCTTGTTGACTGAATATCACACAATGTATATTTAGGTTCCTATTAAGAAGTTGATGACTCATTGGATTGGTCAGAATGTTCTCAGATTAACCAAATAGATATGGTTGTTGATTATATTACCAGAATAGTTTCTCGATTAATTTCTGGTCTAGGAATAGTCAATCCTCGTCATAAATCACTTTAGACGTCATGAAACATAGGAATATCATATTGGAACAGGTTTAATAACCATATTCAATATACTAACCTGACTTTTAATATGAACGTCAGATCGTTAGTCCAATGATTATCGCAATTCCTGTCATTAGCTTGAAACACTTGGATTTGATCTTGCATTTCAAGGAATGATCAAGTTAAACATAACCATTGTTATGATCAAATGGTTACAACCATTTTGATCTATAGTATAGTTTCATGATAATTGGATATAATAATGGATCAAAACAAGGATTTCACAGTTAACATTCAGATTTCTTTGTTTCAATCTATTCCTAGCCATCATCTAAGCAATAATCAACAAAAACAACCATCGCATTACGTTGAAAAACTAGATTTAGTCCATACATTATCAAACTAGTAGGAAAAATCGAATCGTTACATGTTCGGACGAATTTTCGCTTGCAAAACGATCTAGAGTTGTAGGGATGATTTCTAGCTTGATATCGATGATCCTTTAGCTTTACAACAAGAATTTGGAGCTTAAAAATCCATCAGGTCGTTCTTGAAGTAGGTAGGTTCGAGAAAAAGATTTTTGAATCTTTTCTACGTGAAATGTGATGATTCTAGCAGCTTTTATTAACCGACTCGTCATCGCATGCCGCCAAGAAGACCTGATAGGGGCTTGGCATACCGCTAAGAAATCCGGAAAATTTTTGATATTTTATGCTCATCACGTACTGCCAAGAGGACCCAAAATGATCTTGCCGTACCACGAAGCATTCCGGAGCTCAATTATTCAATTTATTTTCTTGTTTTTGAATTTACGAATTGTCACATTAAGCATGTCATGTAATTTTCAAACTCTTGTAACAATGAATTCCATTTTCAATTGTTTAGAGATTCATGTATTACACTTTTCTTTAAAGGTTAATTTTGCCTGATATAACATTCAAAAAATTTAAATTGTTCTATTAATATGAATTATAAGTATTGGCTTTCCTTGTAATTCTATCATATAGAATTCATTTTGCATTACTAATAATCATTATCAATTATGCTATCAAAAAAATTCATCAAGCATACATATAACTCTTCAATCAATGCATAAATAAAACTAGAAGCAATATTCTTCATCAAACTAAAAATGTCAAAAGTAGTCATAATTGTTTTGAACAATAAAAAATTAATAAAAATAAAAGAACAATTCTTCTATTTGTCTTGTCTTCCATCCCATCAAATTCAAGACCTGAGCTCCCAGCATATCAACCACCACAAACACCTGCAAATAATTGAAATAATCGTGACACCCACATCATTATCAAATATTTGCGAATCAAGGAATATGTTGAAGTAAAAAAGGCATACCTGAAGATCTCGGCTCATCTGAACTCTTTAGACGCTGAGTAGCAATGTATTCAATCTCATCGACCTCGGTCAATGGTCTCTTTCTCCCTTTGCTAATATCTATCCTTGTCTTGGTTTCTTCAACAAAAAACATCCTCTTGATTTCTGAAATTGTTCCTCCAAAGATGTTTCTTTTGTAACTCTTTACAAAAGAATCATACTCCACTAGTAAGGAAACAAGGAACTCTATGGCTACCTCAAGGTTCATAGGATATCCAAGTTTATTAAGCTTCTCTAACAAGCCTTGAAGTCTATCGATGTGAGCACCTAAATCTCCACCTGATATCATACCCTTTGAGACCTCTTTGAGAATTTCAAAATGAATACTTTGCACATGATATAAATGAGATAACTAAATGTAAAAACAACCATCTAAAATTACAAAGTTAAATTACATTCACAAGTTAAATAATTTAACCCTGTAAATCAATCAAAAGAATCATGATTATTTCTATCTTGTAACAACACAAGATATAAAATGATTCGTATGTTGTTGTCAAAAGATATGCACTACTAGGTCCTCTAACTGCGCACCCTAGTAAGTGTCTTGAGCTCCTAAAGCTTACATGTGTCCATCACCTGAGAAGTCATGCAAAAAGAGCAAGTCAACACACGGTTGGTGAGTTCATATACATTTGAAATTGAAAACTAATGAAACTATTTGTCTTGACAAACCTGCTAGAGTCTCAACCTTCAACCTCACTAATAACATTATCCCATCAAGCCAAAGATGCTTATATATATGGCATACGTAGGGTCAAGCCCATCCGCCAGCCCACCACATCCTTGACAGGACACGACTTTGTCATTAATGGAAATTAAGATTTCACCATATCCCAACACCGTACTTGATTCTTTGAATTACCACCAACAATCCCTTAACCGATCATCCTCATGATTCCACTGTGGAAGTTGAAGAATGCATCTAATATGTTTAACTAATAACAGTTAAAATGTAACTAAGTCATAATGATTAGGTCTAGGTCAACTTGAGTTCCTCTAGTATATCTACCAATAATCTTAGTAGGGGAGCGGATTATGTAAATATCATCAAATATGTGGCCTATAACCAAGAAGAATGCATCTAGTATGTTCAACGAATAACAGTTAAAATGTAACTAAGTCATAATGATTGGGTCTAGGTCAATTCGTTCGCACATGTTATATTTGAAAATTCCGAGACATTCCACAAAAATGTTTTCTTGATTCGCTGAAAACATGTGATTGATTCGTTGAAAGCATGTGATTGATTAGTTGAAAACATGTGGTTGATTCTTTGATAACATGTGATTGATTTGTTGAAAACATGTGATTGATTCATTGAAAACATGGGATTGATTCTTTGAAAACATGTGAATGATTTACACTCATGACATTTATATAACATATTTAAATCTAACATATCAATGCTAGAGATAAACTTACTAAGAACAACTTTTAGAAACCCTAGAAATATTCAAGGATATCTGTTGGGAATTGAAGTAAGCAATTTAAACTTTTAATTAATCATATTAATTATAAAAGCAGATTTTATGATAGCGGAAGCGTTTAGGTTAAACATTTTGTTTCATAAACAAAATTCCCAAGACCAGGAATCCAGTTACATGCGAAATAAAAGAAAAGAAACCATAAGATGTTTAGAATTGACCTCAATGAAGAACTCCCAAAAACACACCTTGGATTTGATAGTAGTCTCTTTAGATGAGTTGAATCACGAACCACGATCCCTATCGTGTATCCCCGCAACAACCACTTGCTCCAAAACCACCCTTGGTGGTTCGACTATGGTAGTGGTGTCTTGGTGGCGCTTGGCTGAAACCAAGAGAGGAGAGGGGAGGGCTACGGCCAAGAACAAGAGAGGAGAAGGAGAATTGGTGAAAGATTTATGTAAAATGTGGGAGGTTGGATCTACTTTTAAAGTAAGATGTACATCCACCTTTTTAGGATCTTGAATTTACTAATTCAAAAAATGATTTTCCCATATTTATTTACTTAAACTTCTATTTAGTAATTAAACCATTTAATTACTGCTCTCTTACTAACTAACAATTAGTTAGTAACATTTAATTGAATGTCTAAAGTTTAACTAATTAAACTTTAACAATTTAATTCTAATTAATTATCACAATAATTAACTCCTCCAACTATTATTATTATTTCATAAATAATAATAATAACAACACTTTATATAATTTGTGAAATTGAATATGTCTAAACCAAATTTTTGACATAATCACATTACTATCTTCCAAAGTGTAACTCTTTGGATCGTGCCCCGATGGTAACGTTGATATTTTCGATGATCGGACATCACATATGCAACAATATCCACAATATTTAAAATAATATTTGATATAACAACATACAAGTATAATATTACAAAAATATGTAAACATGCTTCTCAGCCCCGCAATTATAAACCGAAATGACTAGAAAAGGGCCAATGGACTCACCTGTGTGTTGTGTGACTGTATGGATTCAAGAATGCACACGCTTATTGATTGTAATTCAAGTGACTTCATCATCTTATTTCATTAAGTATTGTTATATATTATGAGTGTTGTATTCATTTCTTTTTTTGCTTAAGACTACGTATTAGACTAGCTCACCTATCCTAAGTTTTGGCGTGTTGATCGGTTTGTCTATGTAGTCCTTATCGTATTACCCTTGTTGGACTCTCATCCATAACTAAATAAAGTTTGACTTTGTTTTTAAGAATATATGATTATATTCTTTTTAAAAGAAAGTTTATGATTTAAAACTCTTGCATAATATGTATGCATGTTATGATGTAAAATATGTCATGATTGTTTTATAAACTCTTTTCATCATTGATATTGTCTTTCAAAATGTTTTATTATTGATCTTTACTTTAACACATAATGACCTTAGGTATTTCAAACAAATTTTATGTTTAGTTATGAAAACAAACATTTATAAAATTAGACTTGAGTTAACTTAAGTTGGTTTAAAGGTGGTTATACTTGGTCTCTTTATTGCGAGGAACACTTAAATTATAATGAAGGATTAGTATCGAGAGAATCTCACCCCATTTCCTTTTGATAACCTTAAGGTATTAGTATCGATTAAGTTTTGGTCTTATTCTTGTCCACAAGTTCAGCCGAAGCATGAAAACCCAAAAAATACCCTTGCTGATACTAACAAGTTCGATGCCTTGTTAGTATCGACACCATCAAGTCCCAAATGATTAGTATAGATGGAACCAACACCCAAAACTACTTGGACCTTGTTGAAATATTAGTATCGATGGAGTCCATGTAGTATCGATGACTATAAGTTCGACCAAGACATGGAAAACATTTAAAACACCTTTGTCGATACTAGCAAGTTCGACACTTGCTAGTATAGACACTCATGACCGTCGAAGCTAATAATATCGATAGTCCCCATACCAAACCCCCTGGAACACTTCGAACTTATCAATATCGATGACGTTTTTGTAAAAACAAGACCATCGAACTTACCAAGTTGGATGGAATGAAGTTGTCTTCCCCGGTCCGCCGCCGACTAATGTTCTTGGTGGTTCTTGCGTCGATACTAGTTCCCAGCACAACCACTCCCATTTTTAGCCAACCAAATATTATTCTTAGATAATCCAAGTATCCTATATCCATTTCCATGAAAATTTTCTAAGGTTTAGTGTGCTTAAAATCGATCATAAGTTCCATTCATCCGGTTTTTATGAAAACCCTAAAAACCGTATGTTTGAACTCAATTTTACCTTGATTTGGATGGTTTTAAGCTTAGATCCATTGTACACCAAGAAATCGCGAATTTTTTCGTATTGCATTCAAATATGAACATTATAATTATGATTCGTACATATGTCTACTGTACATTTCCTAACAGTTACGTACTGGTTGTCACAGTCTCCCCTTGTTAAATAAATTTCGTCCCGAAATTTTAAGAATAATTATCGGGCACGACTTCCTCACTAAACAAATGAGGATAATTTTTTTTCATGTGATCCTCATACTCCCATGTAAACTCTGGGCCGTGCTTGGAATTTCATCGAACCTTAACTATTGGAATACGGCTTCGCTTCAGTCGTTTGACCTCACGATCCATAATCTCCAATGGTTCTTCGATGAAATGTAGTTGTTCATATATAAGTATATCTTCCATTGGTATGATCAAGGACTCATCAACTAAGAATTTCTTAAGATTTGATACATGAAACACATCAGGCACGCCGAGTAGTTCATCAGGTAATCCGATTCTATATGCCACATGACCGATTCATTAAATTACTTCGAATGGTCTGACGTATCTTGACGATAACTTGATATTTGCCCCAAAACAAACCATGCCTTTCCAAGGGGACACTTTCAGCAATACCTTGTCTCCCACCTGGAATTCCAATGGCTTACGACGCTTGTCTGTGTAGCTCTTTTGGCGACTTCTAGCAGCTTGTAATTCTGTTGAATTTGGACTATCTTATTAGTGGTTTCCTGTATAAGCTCAGGCCCAGTTTTTCGATTGTCTCGTACATCAGTCCAACAAATTCGTGACCAAAATTTTCTACCATACAATGCGTCAAATGGAGCACATCCAATGATGCTATGGTAGCTGTTGTTAAAGGAAAACTCTATCAGTGGTAGGCATGAATCCCATTTCCCACCAAAGTCTATGACGCATGTTCGTAGCATATCCTCTAGGGTTTGAATAGTACGCTCACATTGACCATCCATTTGTGGATGATAAGCGGTACTCAAATTTACGTTTGTCCCTAAGGATTTTTGTAATGACTGCCAGAACTGTGACGTAAATCGACTGTCTCGGTCGGAAACAATAGACAATGGCACACCATGTAGCACCACTATTTCTTTTATGTACAACTTTACTAACCTCCCCTTGGTAAAATTCTCGTGCATAGGCAATAAATGATCTGATTTGGTCAATCGATCAATTATGACCCAAATTGTATCATGTCCGTTGGAAGTGTGGGGTATTTTGGTAATGAAATCCATAAAATACCTGCTCCTACTGCCATTGGGGTATCTCGAGTTGTTCCAACAAACCTAACGGTTTTAGGTGTTTAGCTCTGGCCTTTGCGTACATCAAGCATTTTCCCACATAAATAGCCACATATTTCTTCATACCGGACTACCAATAAAACGCCCTAAGATCTTAGTACATTTTATCGGCGCCAGGTGAACAGAGTAGCGAGTTTTGCCTCGTCTAGCATAAGCCCTCTGAGTTGATCTACCGTAGGAATCCATACTTGATCCTGAAAATAGATAACTCCATCTTGTTTTGTCTCAAATTGTTTCTCTGCTCCCCAATCGAGTTCGTTCTTAAGATTGTTTCCTTCCACAGCTTGTTGTTGTGCTTGTATGATTTGATCTCGTAAACTCATTTAAGCAGTCATTCCCATTGCTCTAACATGCAATGGTTTGACTCTTTCCTTCTAGCTCAAGGCATCATCCATAACATTTTCCTTGCCCGGATGATACTTGATCACACAGTCATAATCATTTAGAAGTTCAACCCAACGTCGTTATCACATGTTGAGCTCCTTCTGATCATATATGTGTCGTAGACTCTTGTGTACTGTAATGATTGTGCATTTGGGGCCATATAGGTAATGCCTCCAAATCTTTAAAGCAAACACAACAACTCCTGTTTCTAAGTCATGCGTCGTATAGTTCTTCTCATGTACTTTCAAGTGTCGTGACGCATAGGCAATGACTTTGTCTCATTACATCAAAACACAACAAAGCCCCTGATTGGAAGCATCAAAATATGCTACAAAATCATCGTTACCTTCTTGGAGAGTTAAGATTGGGGCATTGCACGACTTTTGTTTCAAAGTTTGAAATGCCTCTTCCTGTTTCCATTCCCACACAAACGGTTCACTTTTCTGGGTTAACTTAGTAAGTGGCAAGGCTATCTTACCAAAATTCGAGACGAATCTCCTATAATAACTTGCCAAAACTAGATAAGATCATATTTCTGTTGGCATTGTTGGAGTATATCAGTTCTTGATTGCTTCGATCTTGGCAGAGTCCATATGAATTCCTTCACAGTTAATCGCATGACACAAGAACTAAACTTCTCGCAGCCAATATTCACATTTTGAGAATTTGGCATAGAGTTGTTCATTCTGTGATAGTTACAAGATCTTTGGGAGATGTTGTTCGTCTTCAGTTTCACTCTTGGAATATATCAATATGTCGTCAATGAAGACAATGACAAACTGATCCAAATACGGCTTGCACAAGCAGTTCACAAGATCCACGAACACTGCCGGTGCATTTATCAATTCGAATGGTATCACCACAAACTCGTAACGTTCGTATCTGGTTCGGAAAGTCATTTCGGAATATCTTCATCTTGAATCCTGAGCTTATGTAACCGAAACGTAGATCGATCTTTGAGAAATATCTTGCTCCTTGCAACTGGTCAAACATATCATCAATCCTCGGTAATGGATACCGATTCTTAATGGTCAGTTTGTTCAATTCCATGTGATCTATGTACATGCGAAAAGATCCATCCTTCTTCTTCACGAACAAAGCCGGAGCTCCCCACGACGAGTAGATCGGTCGGATGAAACCCCTATCTAACAATTCATGTAACTGATTTGACACTTCCTGCATTTCAAATGGTTCTAATCTATAAGGAGACTTAACTACAGAAATCACTCCAGGAATTAAATCAATATGGAATTCTACCCGAAGTGCCAGTGGCAACCCAGTTAAATCTTCATGAAACACTTCCGCGTATTCCTTCACCATTGGCACATCTTGTATCTTGACTTTTGTCTTCTCCTTTTCCAGCACATGAGCAAGGAAGACTACACATTTCTTCCTCAATCACTTGCGCACTTTCATGCATGAGATGATCTTAACACTGTGTTTTCATTGATCTCCTTGAACTTCAAACACTTGATTGTTTCGCATTGGGATTCAATGTAGCTTCTCAAAACAGGCTATTTGAACCCGGTTAAAGGAATACAAGTTCATTCCTATGATTTTGTCAAAACTACCCAATTCCATCGGTATCAAATCGATGTGAATGATTGATCGTTTAGTATTGATGGGTAGTTTCTAAGTATAGTGGGTACTGTGATTTGTTTACCATAGCTACTTCTATCGGGTAAGCGGAATCTAAAAGTTCCTCAATGAGACTAAGTTTTTATGCAAAATCGAACTAGATAAAACTCTGGTATGCACTAGTGTCAAACAAAACAGATGCATAAATTTGTGTAAGAGAAGCGTACAACTGGAAACATTCGGGTCATGACGAGCAGCAGATGCTCCTAAAGCAAAAGGCCTTCCACGGGGTGATTGAACTGCCGATTGCATCTTTCTTGGGCGGTTCTTGGAATAGTGACCGAATTCACCACAATTGTAGCATCCCCTTGTGTTGTTTTTAGGTTTGTTGGGTGGAGGGAGAGCTAAAGCATCATTGCTCCCTGCTTGAGCAGGTGCCATCCTGCATTGTTGGATCTAGTGACCCATTCTTCTACATCATGTGCATTGCTTGCAGGGTGTGTTCGCAGCATGATAATATTGACATTTGACACACAAAGGAAATGTGCCAGTGTATTGCTTTTGGGTGTGGTTGGTAGGTATTGCAACAACTAGAGCAAGTGGGGCTGCCATCGCGTAATTCTTGATGACCATGTGCTTCTTTTTAGGGTGGTATTCCGACTTCTTTGCAGGCTCTTCTTTCACCTTGCTGGTGTCCTTCTTGAGTACTCCAGAGGCAACCATCGCATCAGTCAGAGAGGCTGATACAATTTGTTTTTGATGTATTGTTGATGTTTTGATGTTTAGAAATAAACTAGATTGAATTTCGAATGTATGAGGTAAAGATTTGTGATGGTTACTATATATAGAAGCTTTAATGTGCAAAATGGTTGATTGGTTATGATCTAGACGCGCTAGATGAGTTTAAATGATGATTTATGTTTACTAGTATGCGTATCAACATGTTTGGAAGGTTAGATTTGAGAAAATAAAACTTATGTTAGCAACTTAGTGATTGAAAGACTCATGGGCTTTGATTTAATGTTATTTGTTGATAACATAATGTTGTAATACGCTTAGGAATGTTATGGAAAAATATTTGGTACATTTGCTTATGTTAAAAATGGATTTTTGGTTACACCATTCTAAATAAGGAAACTTTATTCGGAGAAAATGCCAAATGTTATAATATGATGATTTGCAGTGCTTGCATATATGTTAAATGTGTTCTAGGAACATGTTAGAAGTGTTAATTTGATGAAATTGGATTTCATGTTAAACTTTCAAAAAATAGAAACTTTCAAAAATGGAAACTTTTGTGATTATCATACCGTCATACGTGACTTACATGAACGTTGCTATGATTAGAATAATAGGGAGTATAATAATGTGCTAATTACGTGTTATGATGAATATTACACACAAACAAATTATAACACAATAAACATGTCACCAATGGGTTGTCGAGTCAGCACAAACTCTTGGTTGAGCACAAAGAAACTTGGAGTTGTATGTGATACAACGAAACATAAAGTCAACAAAAACAAAAACTTATAGACCTATATGATTCTTGGTAACTAGAAGGCGCTAGCAAACGTTTTCAACATGCGAAACTACAAATGCACTATTAGGTGAGTTCACTGCCCTATTTAATCTTTTCGACCCTTAGGGGAGAAAAATGCATACAAACTATTTTGACACAACAAACATTTTTGGATACATATTTCCATGCTATTATCTTTTATAAATATGTGTAACAAATCACATCAAAATCCTTATAAACACATCTAACCGTTAATAGCGCGGGGCGCACAGTGCGGTAATTATGGATAGTACTATTTAGGTCTGACAAGCTGTGTCTATCACGCCTAATAAACAACCCGCCAGGAGGTCGGAACGGATACAAAACTGACCAAACACATAGGCATTGTCTTTTGATGGGCATGGCGGGAGGCATGCAAGCTTCGGTTGTGAACCACATATAGTATAAGAACATATTGCCTAGCTATCAATTGATATTGCATTCTAATGATATGTATTGCTACAACATTTATTGAAAATACTTACTTTTTACTAAGGCATATGCTAAGGTATTGGATGCTAGGACGGAGTCTCATGTGTCTATGTTGTGTAATGAGCAATTTGAACAGTTTATTCATTTGATCGTCATATGTAATGCATAAATTTTCAACAATATTTCAACACACTTATTTTGTATTTGTTAAACGTAACAATTTAAAACTCAAGCTTCCGAATCTGACATATCAAAACCATTTTATTCAAAATTATTGGATGTGCGTATGAAAATAGACATGTAGGTCTCTCAAGTGTGACTAGAGAATGCGATCTTTCCAATCCTCATCGCGCCCTCAAACGACGGAAATCTGGGGGTACGATAGATTGGTATCACAGACCTTGGTTACTGTGAATTAGGTTTGCATTAGTAAACTTAGTCTATAACCATTAGTCTCCACACATCACGCATTTCTTAGTATCATCACCCATGCTCGCACACGATGAGAAGGAACCAATTCTTCCTACACTTCCATCATCACCCCTACTGGTGGCAGTTGATTCACCTAACTAGCACCACTTACCCTCTGAGGGGAGTGAGTCGAATGATCCTGAGGAGGACCACGAAGAGGATCCAGAGAGGAGTCACCTGACCATCCACTACTCGAATTGGAAACCCCCGTGCCTAAGAGGCAAAGGATCGAGTTAGACATTATAACAGGGTTGAACTAGGGACATGGACATGGGGAAACATAGGATTGAGTACGCACAGGAGTTGAGGGATATGGATACTGCTCATGCAAATCTACATAGACTAGTCACTCAGATGAGGATAGATATGGCACATATGCCACACGACTCCAGGCAGCAGAGAATCAAGCCATAGTTGCTAAAGCAAGGCTCGAAGACCTGGAGGGAATGCTCATTGTTCCTGATACAGAGGAGACAAACGTATTGGAGGAAGAACCAGCACAAGATGCCGATTCTGACTCTACCATCGATGATGCTTTGATTGATTGTATCGTAGACCTAGAAGGGACGGATTGTTTCCCTACAACTGAAAATTTTGGATTATGATGTTTTAAAGTTAAATGAATGGTAACCAGTACAACTTATTTTATATGAAAAATTATTGTCAGTTATTGGATGTTGTGTTCATGCATACATTTATATGTTTCCTTCTTGCACTCAAATGATCATTTTATATTAGACCTTAGTATCGTGCTAGTGATTTTTGTCAAAATGAAGAGCATCGCTAGAAAACGCGCAGAACGACATAACAGAATAGGGCATGACAAGATCAACATGAGTGCAGCTGAACTCAATGCACTCATAAACGACCAAGTAGTAGAGGCGATTGACGCCCTCAAGGCAACCCTAAACCAAAACCATCTGAATCAAGGAGGTGAATTATTCTCTCCCGACTCCACTTGACATGTTATCCACTCATTTCTAATCACCAAATCGCATACCCAATGTTGAACGAAGTTCCTTTTCTTTTCGTATTTCACGAGCGAATCCTAACTTAAGTATTTGCACATTCAAAGATTTCTTGGATTGCAAAGCTCACTCTTTCAATGGCACTGAGGGTGCTGTTGGACTTCAGTGATGGATGGAGAAGGCAAATTCAGGGTTCTCCATGAGCAGTTACAAGGAAGTAGGCCAAGTATAGTATGCGACAGGAATTCTTGAGGGAGCGGCCCTCACTTGGCGGAACGCGAATGTTTAGAACCTAGGGTTAGAACTGGCAAATGCTCTACCGTGGGATGAATTCAAACAAATAATGAACCGCGAATATTGTTATCCCAGTGAAGTTCAGAAACTGGAAACAGAGTTCTGGAACCACAAGATGGTCGCTTATGAGATCGAGGCATACACTGCTCGATCTTACGAATTAGCACACCTGTGTCCAGAAATGGTGACCTCGGCCTACAAACTCATTCATAAGTACATTGAGGGATTATCCCCTCAAATTCAGGGTATGGTATTGTCTACCGACCCCATTGCCCTACAACAAGCTGTGCGACTAGCCCACAAGCATACTGACTCGGAGGTTACTCAAGGGCTCTTACCTCCACGTGGTTCTGTAGCTAAGACCACCGACAACAAACGCAAAGGGGATAATATCCTATCCAAAACCTTAACTCTTCAACCATCGCTGCAGCAACGTAAGTTTTGATCACCTTACTCTTACACCCCACTCACTCCAACTACTCAATGCCAGGGAGCCTATGCAGACAAACACCTTAAGTGCTACAAGTGTGGTTTCCACTACCCACAGGGTCAATGTGGCATTGTCCTATGCCAACGGTGTGGAAAAGTGAGACATGTAGCAAAGGATTGCAGAGGCGAAGTTCAGGTTAAGCCTCCCCAGAAACAGCGACAACAAGAAGTGTAACATCAGTGCTGGAATAGTACCAGAACAGTGATCTCAAACAGTATCATGAATAGTAATCAGGTACACACTTTATGCATTTCAGTAAATTTCACATTCATATCGTATATCATTATCATTTCACGTACGAAACAGTGAATTGAGAATCATTTCAGAGAAACTAAGTTCAGAAAACATGGTTCATCAGTTAGATAATTATCAGGCAACACAGAACCATCATGTGATTATTGGTTAGGATTTTATTATGTATTAACGTATGTGAGGCTTTATAGAACAAAACAACACGGATTTCGTTACGTGAATGCTAAATCGACGGATTATTCGGTATCCATTGCCGAGGATTGATGATTTGTTTGACCAACTGCAAGGAGCCCAATACTTCTCAAAGATTGACTTGCGGTCTGGATATCATCAGCTTAGAGTTCAAGACGAAGATATACCGAAGACGGCGTTCGAAACCAGACACGGACATTATAAATTTATGGTGATGCCTTTCAGGCTTACAAATGCACCGGCGGTTTTCATGGACCTCATGAACCGAGTGTGCAAGCCATATCTGGATCAGTTTATCATTGTATTTATTGATGACATACTGTTTTATTCCAAAAGCAAATCAGATCATGAACAACATCTCAGGAAGATCTTGGAGCTGTTGAAAGAACATAAACTTTATGCCAAATTTTCTAAGTGTGAATTTTGGCTAAGAGAAGTTCAATTTTTGGGTCACGTAGTCAACAGCGAGGGAATACACGTAGATCCTGCCAAGATCGAGGCAATTAAGAACTGGGATACTCCAAAGACACCGACAGAGATACGGTCTTTTCTAGGATTGGCCGGTTATTATAGAAGGTTCATCTCGAACTTTTCTAAGATAGCTTTGCCTCTCACTAAGTTAACTCAGAAAAGTGAACCGTTTGTCTGGGAGCAGAAACAAGAAGATGCTTTTCAGACATTGAAACAGAAACTATGTGATGCTCCAATCCTATCTCTCCCAGAAGGATGTGATGACTTTGTTGTTTATTGTGACGCCTCCCATCAGGGACTCGGTTGCGTGTTAATACAACGGGACAAAGTTATCGCCTATGCATCAAGACAGTTAAAGATTCATGAGAAGAACTACACTACTCATGATCTTGAACTGGGAGCTGTAATCTTCGCATTGAAGATTTGGAGACATTATTTATATGGCACTAAATGTACCATATTTACCGATCACAAGAGTCTGCAGCATATCTTTGATCAGAAGGAACTCAACATGCAACAACGTCGTTGGGTAGAACTTCTAAATGATTGCGATTGCGTGATCAAGTACCAACCGGGAAAGGCGAACGTTGTAGCTGATGCCTTGAGCAAGAAGGAACGGGTCAAACCCTTGCGCGTTAGAGCAATGGGAATGACTGTGCAGACCAGCTTACGTGACAAGATCATTCAGGCACAACAAGAATCAGTTGATCGAGGAAATTTGTAGAGAGAACTTGACTGCGGAGCAAAGAAACAATTTGACACTAAGCCTGATGCAATGATCTACTATCGGGAGCGTATATGGATTCCGGCAGTAGACGAATTGAGAAAGCTTATCTTTGATGAAGCACACAAGACTAAATACTATGTTCACCTGGGTTCTGATAAGATGTACCAGGACTTGCGTGTAATTTATTGATGGCCGGGGATGAAGAAAGACATAGCCGAGTACGTCGGTTGATGTCTTAAGTGTGCGAAGGTAAAGGCGGAACACTAGAAGCCGTCTGGGTTACTGGAACAGCCTGAGATTCCGCTCTGGAAGTGGGAGCAAATAGCTATGGACTTCATTACCTAGCTACCCCGCACCTCCAGTTGACATGATACGATCTGGGTTATCATTAATTGTTTAACAAAATCTGCTCATTTCTTGCCAATGCGTTAGACCTTCACGATGGATAAACTGGCAAGACTGTACATCAATGAAATAGTGGTACTCCATGGTGTGCCATTGTCTATTATTTCTGATAGAGACAGCAGATTTACATCGAGGTTCTGGCAATCGTTACAGAAATCTCTAGGGACACAATTAAATCTGAGTACAGCTAACCATCCACAAACGGACGGTCAAAGCGAACGTACAATTCAGACCATGGAGGACATGTTGAGAACCTGTGTGTTAGATTTCGGTGGGAATTGGGATTCTCGTTTGCCACTGAGTGAATTCTCCTACAACAACAGTTATCACAGTAACATCGGATGTGCACCATTCGAGGCTTTGTATGGTCGAAAATGTCGATCACCGATCTATTGGACTGAAGTTGGAGACAACCGTATAACTGGGACAGAGCTTATTCAGGAAACCATTGACAAGATTGCCCAGATTCAACGAAGACTACAAGCTACAAGGAGCAGACAGAAAAGCTACGCCGAAAAACAACGAAAGCCGTTGGAATTCCAAGTTGGAGACCGTGTCATGTTGAAGGTATCCCCTTGGAAAGGCGTAGTACGTTTTAGAAAGAAAGGCAAATTAGCACCACGATACGTGGGACCGTTCGAGATTATCGAGCGTATAGGTCCTGTAGTGTATAGACTGAGATTACCTGATGAACTCATTGGTATGCATGACGTGTTTCACGTCTCGAACTTAAAGAAATTCCTTGCTGACGAGTCACTCATTATTCTGATCGAAGAAATTCAAGTAGATGAACAGTTACACTTTATTGAGGAACCTTTGGAGATTATGGATCGCAAAGTTAAACAACTGAGGCGAAGCCGTATTCCGATTGTAAAGGTTCGATGGAACTCAAGGCGCGGAACCGAGTTTACTTGGGAACGTGAAGATCATATGAAGTCAAAGTATCCTCAACTATTTGAAGAGGAAGCCGTACCCGATGACAAATTTTAAATTTCGGGACGAAATTTATCTAACAAGGGGAGACTGTAACATCAGTGCCGGAATCGTACCGGAACAGTGATCTCAAATAGTATCATGAACAGTAATCAGGTACACACTTTATGCATTTCAGTAAATTTCACATTCATATTGTATATCATTATCATTTCATGTATGAAACAGTGAATTCAGATCATAAACTAAGTTCAGAAAACATGGTTCATCAGTTAGATAATTATCTAGAAACACAGAACCATCATGTGATTATTGATTAGGATATTATTATGTATAAACGTATGTGAGGCTTTACAGAACAAAACAACACGGATGTCTTTACGTGAATGCTAAATCGACGGATTATTCGTATAGGTGACGATCTGTACGAATATATCTGAAAGTTTAACGTTCTGAATGATATCTGATTATTAGAAAACAATATTGAAAAGTATAGTAATCGTCGTGTTCGTACGGGTGACGATTCGAAGAATACGCGCGACAACTAGACGATTCGATTTTGAACAGTAAATTTAATATTTCTGAAAATTTTAATTTAACGACAGATATTTAGTTAATTTATTAGGAATCACAACTTAAAATAATTTTATAAATACTATTTTATAAACCGAGTCGTGTCGTTACGAAGACTAAGATGAACCGACATGTTACGCAAAACCGAGCTAGATCGAACTTAACCGGGTAATTGGAAGCATTTAATGGGTCATTTATGGTCACAACCACCACCATCAACCTACCTCTCCTTCCCATTTTCGTTCATCACCCTCTCTCTCTCTAGAAAGTTTTCTACCATCTTCTCTCTACAAGATCTTGCTCTATTCTCGACCAATTCAAGCATTCTTGGTGTCAAAACGATCCTCTCATCACGTAGATCGCCGAAGTACAAAGGATCTAGGTTTTCATCCGCTATTTTCGAGGTAAATCACTAGTTTAGTTCGGTTTTGTTGTGTAAATCACGAGTCTTAAATTTCTTGTAGTGTATTCACTCTAAACATGTAGAAACGTGGGGATAAGTTATTCCAAACCATTACGAAACTTGGAAGATGAATCTGTAACCGGTAGGAGTCAAAGGAAAATGAGGAAGGCGGGCGTTCGTGTTAAGGTTCGATCAGGCGAACCTGTATCAGGTCACCGAACCTTCCAAGGGGAGGGGTTGAACCCTAGTCGAACTGAGCAGCATGGTCACGAAACTACATACCTGGCTGAACCTCCTGTGGGCAACCCTGCGGCCGAACCTTGCTGACCTACGAACCTCATGGCTTCCGAAACTTCCTCTTGATGGCCGAATCTTCTAGAGGCCACGAACCTTGCATGCACCGAACCCTTGAGCGAACCTTGATAATCACGAACCTAATAGGGCAAACCAACTTCCTCCGAACCTTTGTTGTTCTAACTCAAAAGGTTCGCCGAACCTAGTGTGTTAAACGACCCCTTGAATGCTTCAGATGGGTTCGCTGCCCCAAGTGGTTGTCAAACCTAGTAACACGAGTCAAGGAAATAGAAATACAACTACCCAAGATCAAGGATAAACAAGGAAGTAGGTGTGCAAAGTATTGGGTGTGCATGGGTGGGGTACGTGACCCATGCATGGGAAACTAGTGCATGGACATGTGAAAACATACTAAGGGAATCATAATGGTAAAGGATAATCAAGGTGATCATGGATTAGTGATTTTTTTGTGACAAGGGTTCTAAATTCGTTTAACACTTGGGAAATTGTCATGAGTTCATGGGAACCAAAACAAAAGTCTTGTAATCAATTTGAAATCAAAGATCATCAATTGGGCCTAAGTGGGCCCAATGGGCTTAGTCAAGACCATCACATGTCAATTATTAATTTAGGCTAAGTAGTGACATTTTAATAAAAGAAAGTGGTTTATGAACTTTGTTAAAATAAATTAAACGGCATTCTAAATTAATGTTGTAACATAAAATGAAGTTAATTAAACATATTAATCAAGACTTACTATGAATAATTATGGGATATGGGTTATAAATAGGTATCTAAGTTAGATTAGAAGATTAAGTCTTAGAAACACTAGTACTTAGAACACTTAGTTGCACACCGAGACCAAACCTTAGATGCGACGGCTAATACGTATACTTATAGTATTCGAATTCTTTTAAAATAACTCAGGAACTGAAGAAACCTAAGCTACAACAAAGAGTGCACATTTTTGTGATAAGACATTTGCATAGCAACACAGGTGAGTTCATTGCCCCTTTTCTTATCACTTTTGTTTTAAAACACGGGGCTGAGAAGCATGCGTGAACTGCTTTATTTAAATTGTTTACTTAAATGCTTTTATTCATTATATGTTATATTTTTATGCTTGTTGATACTCCTAGACTCCTGTCTAGTTAATTACTACGCAGAACTAACTATCTAGTTAATTAGATTACTCTAATGAGTAACACTTTAATTCTAAGACTATAAACAAACCCTTAATCCATCAAGCTCAAATTCAAGAACCTAAATTCAAAGTGAAATCAAAGGAATTAAAGCTAAAGATCATGTTCAAGATATCTAATTCAGTGTGGGATCTGAAAACAAAGGATCTTAATTAAGAATCAAAGTATCATTGTGGAATCATGGGAATTCTAAAGATCAAAATCAGGAGACTCAAGGGAATCATAAATCATAAATGTGTGTGAATTATTGAAATAATGAAATCATTAAAATCTAATGAAATCATTAATACTTGAGTTAAGGTGGATGTCTGTTGTATATAAATCAAGACCACGTGTAACACACATAAAGTCCCGGCATAAATAGTAGAATCTTGTAGTCAAGCTATATGGGCAATAACGTGAACTATCAAATGAAATCAAAAATCCAAATCAAGAGAATCAAAGAGATCAAGAATCAAAGGATATCCGTAAAGTCCCAGCATGTATAGTAGACTAGATGGTCAAGCTGATATGGGCATCATTAAAATCCAGGCACGCTCAGGTAGACTCCTTGTGAGTCATGCCTGATATGGGTCACGTGTGAGAGGGTACAACTTGGACAACCACCAACAACTAAGTCTAATTGATTGTGTCGAATATGGCCCAATCATCATGTCTTAGTTGTATTTAAATGCTTAGTTATTAGTTTAATTAAACCTTTAATGTTATATTTCTACAAGTGCTTTGGGGTAATCATGAATACATGGTGACTCTATATATAGAAAGGTAAATCTATTATGGAAATCAGAATCTAAATTGAAGGTGAATGGAGTGAAACGCTTAATTATCATTAACAACAATATGCTAAGCAGTCCGATATGTGGTGGGATGTTGGCTGGGGCTTGTTCCCCTACATATGCCTTATATATAAGCACACTTGATTGGATAGCATAGGTGGTTGTTTATGAGGTTAAGGTTGTCATTTCGGGGAATCAGGGTAAGCATTTTCAGGGTAATCAAATATTAGGAATCAAAGGTCGGGAAATCAGAGGTATGGGATGAAATGCTTAATTATCACCAGGAACAATATGTCATGTGGTTCAGTATGTGGTGGGATGTTGGCTGGGGCTTGTTCCCCTACATATGCCCTATATATAAGCATACTGAATTGGATGGTATAGGTGGTTAATGGTGAGGTCAAGGTTGTCATTCAGGCTATTCAAACTCATTTTTATAAAACTATATGAACTCACCAACCGTGTGTTGACTTTATTTTTGCATGACTTCTCAGGTGACGAACAGGTCAACTAAGCAGTTATTGCTTTTGAGCTAGGATTTCAGTTAGAGGACCTAGCATTTTTGGGCCTGCATACTTTTGAAACATCATTACACAGATTATTTTGTATATATTGTGCAGATGCAAGATTGAAGATTTATGATGTTACAGTAGATTTACATTTTTAAATTATGAACTAAACTGATGTAATTTAACTTTGTAATTCTATTTCTATTTAGTTGTTTCTCATTTATATTTATATATCATGTGCAATGTAACAATCTGATCATTCCGATTATCACTCACGATATCGCACCCCGGGAACCTTCCGCCCGATGGGGAATCTGATACAACCCCGCCGGCTCGGGGTGTGACAGATTGGTATTAGAGCCATGGTTATAGAGAAACATAGGTCATTTATTTAAATGGTTTGGCCTAGACTATAACCTAGGGACCCTACATGTAGAGAACATATGACTTAAGACTTTCCTTGCATATTGTGTTTTACATTCGATCACTGCCCTAACCAATATTCTTTTGGTTATGATCAAAATGCCGCCAAGAAGACAGACTCCCTCGTTACCTCCACCACCATAAGACCTAGCTCCACATTCATCTACACCTTCACCACCTGATTCACCACTGCCACTTCCTCCTCCTCCATTTATTCCTCCTCCTCCACTTAACCCACCGCCAGGCCCGAGTACTACTCAGCTTCTGGATCCTGCTACCATTGCCCAGGCGACACTACTAAGCAGTCAGCTGACTAACCAGCTGAAAGAGGTGATACCGGAGATGCTCAACCGTCTCCGTAATTACAGCACCAACACTGGGAATTCATCTGGGCAAGCCAGTGGTAATACGGGCGGTACCTCTCATTACACCTACAAGTCTTTTGTAGGATGTAAACCACCTAGCTTTAGCGGGAACGAAAGAGACGTTGGATTAATTCAATGGATTGAAAAGATTGAGGTGCTCTGGATCTCTGCAGCTGTCTAGAGCACCACAAGGTTCGTTATTCTGCTGAAACATTCAACAAAAGAGCCTTAACTTGGTGGAATGGCCAAATCAACACAAGAGGAAGGGAAGAAGCTATGTCGATGACCTGGGAAGATTTAAAGACCTTACTGCGAACGGAATTCTGCCCCAAGAACGAACTGCATAAGCTAGAGGTTGAATTGTCCAATCATGTCATGAAAGGGGCTGATCATATGGGGTACACTACTTGTTACCATGAGTTAGTTGCTTTGGTGCCAGACATGGTACCAACTTTAGAGAAGAGGATTGATAGATATGTGGGTGGACTCCCCGCCTGCATTCAAGGTTTAGTTGTTGCAGACCACCCTGTTACTGTGGAGTCTGTAGTGAGTTTGTCTGGGAAACTCACTGATCTTATGGTAGCCTCTGGAGTTCTGAAGAAAGAGGCTGACACTGGCAAAAGAAAGGAAGAGCCTTCCAAGAAACCTCATCACTCTCAACACCCAAAAAAGAAGCAGAAGTTCATCAATAACTATACCATGGCTACACCACGCAATCAAGTATCCATGACACCACAGAATGCACCCAAGAAACAATACAATGGCCTACATCCTCTGTGTACCAAGTGCCAGTACCACCATGCTGCAAGCAACCAGTGCTTTCAATGCACGGGTTGTGGGAGAAAAGGACATTGGGTCCAACAATGCAGACTAACACCCAATCTAGCAATCAACAATGCTACTCTAGCTCTCCCTCCACCAGCCAACCAAAACAACGGTGGATGCTATAACTGTGGCGAACAGGGCCACTTTCCAAAGAACTGCCCGAAGAAGGCTCAACAGGCAGTTCATGCACCCTGTGGAAGAGCCTTTGCCATCGGAGCACCAGCTGCACACCAAGACCCGAATGTGGTCACTGGTACATTTCTCTTACATGACTTTTATGCATCTGTTCTATTTGATACTGGTGCGGATCAGAGTTTTATCTCTACCGATTTTGCATGCCAATTAGATTCTATAGAGGAACAGTTAGATCCCCCTTATATCATAGAGGTAGCTAACAGGAAACAGATCACAGTTAGTTTAGTATATAGGAATTGCATGTTCACTCTTAATGGTCATACATTCACTATCGATTTGATACCGATGGAGTTGGGTAGTTTCGATATCATTGTTGGAATGGATTGGCTTTCTTCTAACCGAGTGGAAGTCATCTGTTCTGAAAAGCTGCTTCGAGCTCCATTGCGGAGTGATCGCGTATTGGAAGTTAAAGGGGATCAAGCAAAAAGAAGTGTCAAAATTATCTCTTGCATAAAGGTGCGTAAGTGTCTACAGAAGCAGTGTGTGGCATTTCTGGCTCATGTGGTGGAAAAGGAGAAGGACAAGAAAAAGATTCAAGATGTACCTGTAGTGAAAGAATACCCCGAGGTATTTCCTGAAGACCTACCCGGTTTGCCTCCTGCGCGATCAGTAGAGTTTCGTATCGACTTAGTTCCGGGAGCAACTCCTGTTGCTAAATCTCCTTATAGGTTAGCACCCTCAGAGATGCAGGAATTGTCTAATCAGTTACAGGAGCTACTTGATAAGGGTTTCATCAGACCGAGCTACTCACCTTGGGGAGCTCCAGTTCTGTTCGTGAAAAAGAAAGACGGATCATTCAGAATGTGCATAGATTACCGTGAGCTGAACAAGCTAACCATTAAGAATGGGTATCCATTGCCGAGGATTGATGATTTGTTTGACCAACTGCAAGGAGCCCAATACTTCTCAAAGATTGACATGCGGTCTGAATATCATCAGCTTAGAGTTCAAGAAGAAGATATACCTAAGATGGCGTTCCAAACCAGATACGGGCATTATGAGTTTATGGTGATGCCTTTCGGGCTGAAAAATGCACCAGTGGTTTTCATGGACCTCATGAACCGAGTGTGCAAGCCATATCTGGATCAGTTTGTCATTGTCTTTATTGATGACATACTGATTTATTCCAAGAGCAAATCAGATCATGAACAACATCTTAGAAAGATCTTGGAGCTGTTGAAAGAACAGAAACTTTATGCCAAATTTTCTAAATGTGAATTTTGGCTAAGAGAAGTTCAATTTTTGGGACATGTAGTCAACAGTGAGGGAATACACGTAGATCCTGCCAAGATCGAGGCAATTAAGAACTGGGATACTCCGAAGACACCGACGGAGATAAGGTCTTTTCTGGGATTGGCAGGTTATTATAGAAGGTTCATCTCGAACTTTTCTAAGATAGCTTTGCCTCTCACTAAGTTAACTCAGAAAAGTGAACCGTTTGTGTGGGAGCAGAAACAAGAAGATGCTTTTCAGACATTCAAAACAGAAACTATGTGATGCTCCAATCCTATCTCTCCCAGAAGGATGTGATGACTTTGTTGTTTATCGTGACGCCTCCCATCAGGGACTTGGTTGCGTGTTAATGCAACGGGACAAAGTTATCGCCTATGCATCAAGACAGTTAAAGATTCATGAGAAGAACTACACTACTCATGATCTTGAACTGGGAGCTGTAATCTTCGCATTGAAAATTTGGAGACATTATTTTAATGGCACTAAATGTAACATATTTACCGATCACAAGAGTCTGCAGCATATCTTTGATCAGAAGGAACTCAACATGCGACAGCGTCGTTGGGTAGAACTTCTAAATGATTGCGATTGCATGATCAAGTACCATCCGGGAAAGGCGAACGTTGTAGCTGATGCCTTGAGCAGGAAGGAACGGGTCAAACCATTGCGCGTTAGAGCAATGGGAATGACTGTGCAGACCAGCTTACGTGACAATATCATTCAGGCACAACAAGAATCAGTTGATCGAGGAAATTTGAAGAGAGAACTTAACTGCGGAGCAGAGAAACAATTTGACACTAAGCCTGATGGAATGATCTACTATCGGGAGCGTATATGGATTCCGACAGTAGATGAATTGAGAAAGCTTATCTTCGATGAAGCACACAAGACTAAATACTATGTTCACCTGGGCGCTGATAAGATGTACCAGGACTTGCGTGTAATTTATTGGTGGCCGGGGATGAAGAAAGACATAGCCGAGTACGTCGATCGATGTCTTACGTGTGCGAAGGTAAAGGCGGAACACCAGAAGCCTTCTGGGTTACTGGAACAGCCTGAGATTCCCCTCTGGAAGTGGGAGCAAATAGCTATGGACTTCATTACCTAGCTACCCCGCACCTCCAGTGGACATGATACGATCTGGGTTATCATTGATCGTTTAACAAAATCTGCTCGTTTCTTGCCAATGCGTGAGACCTTCACGATGGATAAACTGGCAAGACTGTACATCAATGAAGACTACAAGCTACTAGGAGCAGACAGAAAAACTACGCCGAAAAACGACGAAAGACGTTGGAATTCCAAGTTGGAGACCGTGTCATGACGTGTTTAACGTCTCGAACTTAAAGAAATGCCTTGCTGACGAGTCACTCATTATTCCGATCGAATAAATTCAAGTAGATGAACAGTTACACTTTATTGAGGAAGCTTTGGAGATTATGGATCGCAAAGTTAAACAACTGAGGCGAAGCCGTATTCCGATTGTAAAGGTTCGATGGAACTCAAGGCGCGGAACCGAGTTTACTGGGGAACGTGAAGATCATATGAAGTCAAAGTATCCTCAACTGTTTGAACAGGAAGCCGTACCAGATCACAAATTTTAAATTTCGGGACGAAATTTCTCTAACAAGGGGAGACTGTAACATCAGTGCCGGAATCGTACCGGAACAGTGATCTCAAACAGTATCATGAACAGTAATCAGGTACACACTTTATGCATTTTAGTAAATTTCACATTCATATCGTATATCATTATCATTTCATGTACGAAACAGTGAATTCAGAATCATTTCAGAGAAACTAAGTTCAGAAAACATGGTTCATCAGTTAGATAATTATCTGGCAACACAGAACCATCATGTGATTATTGGTTAGGATTTTATTATGTATAAACGTATGTGAGGCTTTACAGAACAAAACAACACGGATGTCGTTATGTGAATGCTAAGTCGACGGATTATTCGTATACGTGACGATCTGTACGAATATATCTGAAAGTTTAACGTTCTAAATGATATCTGATAATTAGAAAACAATATTGAAAAGTATAGTTATCGTCATGTTCGTACGGGTGACGATTCGAACGAATATGCGCGACAACTATACGATTCGATTTTGAACAGTAAATTTAATATTTTTGAAAATTTTAATTTAACGACAGATATTTAGTTAATTTATTAGGAATCACAACTTAAAATAATTTTATAAATACTATTTTATAAGCCGAGTCGTGTCGTTACGAAGACTAAGATGAACCGACATGTTACGCCAAACCGAGCGAGATCGAACTTAACCGGGTAATTGGAATCATTTAATGGGTCATTTATGGTCACAACCACCACCATCAACCTACCTTTCCTTCTCATTTTCGTTCATCACCCTCTCTCTCTCTCTAGAAAGTTTTCCACCATCTTCTCTCTACAAGATCTTGCTCTATTCTCGACCAATTCATGCATTCTTGGTGCCAAAACGATCCTCTCATCACGTAGATCGTGGAAGTACAAAGGATCTAGGTTTTCATCCGCTATTTTCGATGTAAATCACTAGTTTTAGTTCGGTTTTGTTGTGTAAATCACGAGTCTTAAATTTCTTGTAGTGTATTCACTCCAAACATGTAGAGACATGGGGATAAGTTATTCCAAACCATTACGAAACTTGGAAGATGAATCTGTAACTGGTAGGAGTTAAAGGAAAATGAGGAAGGCGGTGGTTCGTGTTAAGGTTCGATCAGGCGAACCTGTATCAGGTCACCGAACCTTCCAAGGGGAGGGACCGAACCCTAGCCGAACTGAGCAGCATGGTCACGAACCTACATACCTGGCCGAACCTCCTGTGGGCGACCCTGCGGCCGAACATTGCTGACCTGCGAACCTCATGGCTTCCAAAACTTCCTCTTGATGGCCGAATCTTCTAGAGGCCACGAACTTTGCATGTACCGAACCCTCGAGTGAACCTTGATAATCACGAACCTAATAGGGCGAACCTACTTCCTCCGAACCTTTGCTGTTCTAACTCAAAAGGTTCGCCGAACCTAGTGTGTTAAACGAACCCATGAATGCTTCAGATAGGTTCGTTGCCCCCAACTGGTTGTCAAACCTAGTAACACGAGTCAAGGAAATAGAAATACAACTACCCAAGATCAAGGATAAACAAGGAAGTAGGTGTGCAAAGTATTGGGTGTGCATGGGTGGGGTACGTGACCCATGCATGGGAAACTAGTGCATGCACATGTGAAAACATACTAAGGGCATCATAATGGTAAAGGATAATCAAGGTGATCATGGATTAGTGATTTTTTAGTGACAAGGGTTCTAAATTCGTTTAACACTTGGGAAATTGTCATGAGTTCATGAGAATCAAAACAAAAGTCTTGTAATCAATTTGAAATCAAAGATCATCAATTGGACCTAAGTGGGCCCAATGGGCTTTATCAAGCCCATCACATGTCAATTGTTAATTTAAGTTAAGTAGTGACATTTTAATATAAGAAAGTGGTTTATAAACTTTGTTATAATAAATTAAATGGCTTTCTAAAATAATGTTGTAACATAAAATGAAGTTAATTAAACATATTAATCAAGACTTACTATGAATAATTATGGGATATGGGTTATAAATGGGTATCTAAGTTAGATTAGAAGATTAAGTCTTAGAAACACTAGTACTTAGAACACTTAGTTGCACACCGAGACCAAACCTTAGATGCGACGGCTAATACGTATACTTATAGTATTCGAATTCTTTTAAAATAACTCAGGAACTGAAGAAACCTAAGCTACAACAAAGAGCGCGCATTTTTGTGATAAGACATTTGCATAGCAACACAGGTGAGTTCATTGCCCCTTTTCTTATCACTTTTGTTTTAAAACGCAGGGCTGAGAAGCATGCGTAAACTGTTTTATTTAAATTGTTTACTTAAATGCTTTTATTCATTATATGTTATATTTTTATGCTTGTTGATACTCCTAGACTCTTGTCTAGTTAATTACTGCGCAGAACTAACTATCAAGTTAATTAAATTACTCTAATGAGTAACACTTTAATTCTAAGACTCTAAACAAACCCTTAGTCCATCAAGCTCAAATTCGAGAACCTAAATTCAAAGTGAAATCAAAGGAATTAAAGCTAAAGATCATGTTCAAGATATCTAATTCAGTGTGGGATCTGAAAACAAAGGATCTTAATTAAGAATCAAAGTATCATTGTGGAATCATGGGAATTCTAAAGATCAAAATCAGGAGACTCAAGGGAATCATAAATCATAAATGTGTGTGAATTATTGAAATAATGAAATCATTAAAATCTAATGAAATCATTAATACTTGAGTTAAGGTGGATGTCTGTTGTATAGAAATCAAGACCATGTGTAACACACATAAAGTCCCGGCATAAATAGTTGACTCTTGTAGTCAAGCTATATGGGCAATAACGTGAACTATCAAATGAAATCAAAAATCAAAATCAAGAGAATCAAAGAGATCAAGAATCAAAGGATATCCGTAAAGTCCCGTCATGTACAGTAGACCAGATGGTCAAGCTGATATGGGTATCATTAAAATCCAGGCACGCTCAGGTAGACTCCTTGTGAGTCATGCCTGATATGGGTCACGTGTGAGAGGGTACAACTTGGACAATCACCAATGTAACATCCCAAATTTTTCTAAGATACAAGTTATTTGAATTCTACGTACGTGTAACGGATAAGTAACTTGTGGGAAAATAGACGAAAATAACCAAGATGGAGCTTAGAAATCGTGTACTCGAAATATGGAGATTTCGAGTACACCATATTTCGAGTACTCCCTATTTCGTGTACTCAGGTGTTCGAGTACGGGCCCCTTGTCTATAAATAGTCGTGCCTTGGGAAATGTGACAACCTTTGGTTGGAAGCACAGTCCCTCTCGAGTACACGAAGTTTAAGTCCAAGAATTTCAAGAATCAAACTTTGATCGACCAAACGAAGTAGGAAACGCACGGGATTCTACCAGGAGGATCAGCTACCTTCAAGTAAGTGATTCATGTATAGAAAGCTGGATTTTTATACAAAAGTTAGAATGGTTAAACAAAGGGTGAACTTTTGCATAAAGCTCACACCTTTATGCATAAAGTTCATAACTTTGAGGTTCCAATACGTTGGTAACAACCAAAGGAACCTAGAACTAGCTCCCAAGGTCTTAGATGAATTTCTGAGATGTTTAAGGACGAAATGATGAGTACACGAAATCATGTACAGAGGGTACTCGAAATCATGCATGTATTTCGAGTACAATGTTATTTCGAGTACAGGGGCTATTTCGAATACAATGGTTATTTCGTGTACATGGAATTTCGTGTACATGGCATTTCGTGTACATGGAATTTCGAGTACATGGCATTTCGTGAACTAGAGATGTTTCAAGTACATGGCAATTCGTGTACATGGGAACTTAACGAATTTCAAGGGTTTCGAACACTTAGCTAAGTTTCGAGAACTTGGATTCAGAAAGGGGGACTAGTAGGCTATTGGGACTTAGAATATTTTCTAAGTCTAAGAACGTAATGTAACGTAATGAGGTGATGTAACGGATGTAGGTTCTTAAGGCTTAGCTAAGGAGTTCGGCTAAGAAGAACAAGAGTCTACTATCAGGTGAGTTCTAGACGCCCTATTTCATGTTAACTGTTTTGGGCTGACATACATGCTTATGGTTATGTTATGATGTCATGTGCTTATGATGATGAATGAATGATGGTATGCCCTGACTATGTATGCATGCGTATGTGTTAGTATGATCTATGCATGAAAGTATGCTAAGCATGATGAATGCATGAGAAATGAATTATGATGATGAATAACATGACATGAAAATGATGCTAGCATTTGATATGATGATGGCTTTATGATAACATGCTTCATGATGATAACTATGAGAACCGTTATAAGAGTATGACAAGGTCCTAGGTTGCTAGGATGGAAGTATGATATGTAGGCATGATGACATCATATTATGATATGCTGATGATGCTAGTATGTTATGATGAACTGTGCATGATGACAGTATGCTATGATGGTATGATGAGACGATGCTAGTATAACATGTCTAAGATGCCATGATGACTGCTATGAATGATGTTATGATGTTAGCAGTATATGTTATGATGATTATGATAAAAGATGATATAATGCTAGTATATCATGTATGACGAACGAACGATGTTCATATACGTGTTATAGGATAAGTATGAAAGATGTACCAGCTCTTGTGATGGGTGGGTATGATAGTCAACCACGACTATAACTGTGTATGATAGTCAACCACGACTATAACTGGGTATGATAGTCAACCACGACTATAACTGGGTATGATAGTCAACCACGACTATAACTGGGTATGATAGTCAACCACGACTATAACTGGGTATGATAGTCAACCACGACTATAACTGGGTATGATAGTCAACCACGACTATAACTGGGTATGATAGTCAACCACGACTATAACTGGGTATGATAGTCAACCACGACTATAACTGGGTATGATAGTCAACCACGACTATAACTGGGTATGATAGTCAACCACGACTATAACTGGGTATGATAGTCAACCACGACTATAACTGTGTATGATAGTCAACCACGACTATAACTGGGTATGATAGTCAACCACGACTATAACTGGGTATGATAGTCAACCACGACTATAACTGGGTATGATAGTCAACCACGACTATAACTGGGTATGATAGTCAACCACGACTATAACTGGGTATGATAGTCAACCACGACTATAACTGGGTATGATAGTCAACCATGGCTATAACTGGGTATGATAGTCAACAACGACTATAACTGGGTATGATAGTCAACCACGACTATAACTGGGTATGATAGTCAACCACGACTATAACTGGGTATGGAGCCTTGTGCCGGCATAAGCCCACTGTTCGTATGGTAACAGTGGAACGTATGATGATGATGATGTAAGGATGTTATGTGCTAAGGTTATGGACTATGTGAATGAAATGATGTGTATGTTAAGTATGTTTAATGTTGTTTTATGAAAACTAGAACTCACCAGCGTAAGCTGACTTGATTTAGCATGTATGTCATGTTGAAGGTATGATAGGAGAAGGCATGGAGCTCGGGCATAGAGTCATACGATCCGGTGGTTTTTGGCAATCCGATATGTTTTTGATACAGACACTTTATTGATTTCTGTTTATCAAACTATGTTTATCTTTCCGCTGCATGATTATGAAAGTTTTTAGTTTAAGAGCTATGCGTTATGATGAAAACCAACCTCTGTGAGGTGCCCAGTTTCGGGGCCTCACAACCAACAACTAAGTCTAATTGATTGAGTCGAATAAGGCCCAATCATCATGTCTTAGTTGTATTTAAATGCTTAGTTATTAGTTTAATTAAACATTTAATGTTATATTTCTACAAGTGCTTTGGGGTAATCATGAATACATGGTGACTCCAGATACAGAAAGGTAAATCTATTGTGGAAATCAGAATCTAAATTGAAGGTGAATGGAGTGAAACGCTTAATTATCATTAACAACAATATGCTAAGCAGTCCGGTATGTGGTGGGATGTTGGCTGGGGCTTGTTCCCCTACATATGCCCTATATATAAGCATACTTGATTGGATACCATAGGTGGTTGTTAATGAGGTTAAGGTTGTCATTTTGGGGAATTAGGGTAAGCATTTTCAGGGTAATCAAATACTAGGAATCAAAGGTCAGGAAATCAAAGGTATGCGATGAAATGCTTAATTATCACCAGGAACAATATGTCATGTGGTTTGGTATGTGGCGGGATGTTGGGTAGGGCTTGTTCCCCTACATATGCCCTATATATAAGCATACTGAAATGGATGGTATAGGTGGTTAATGGTGAGGTTAAGGTTATCATTCAGGCCATTCAAACTCATTTTTATAAAACTATATGAACTCACCAACCATGTGTTGACTTTATTTTTACATTACTTCTCAGGTGACGAACAGGTTAACTAAGCAGTTATTGCTTTTGAGCTAGGATTTCAGTTAGAGGACCTAGCATTTTTGGACCTGCATACTTTTGAAACATCATTACACAGATTATTTTGTATATCTTGTGCAGATGCAAGATAGAAGATTTATGATGTTAACAGTGGATTTACATTGTTAAATTATGAACAAAACTGATGTAATTTAACTTTGTATTTCTATTTATATTTAGCAGTTTCTCATTTATATTTATATATCATGTGCAATGTAACAATCTAATCCAACCGATTATCACTGACGATATCGCGCCCCGGGAACCTTCCGCCCGACGGGGAATCCGATCCAACCCCGCCGGCTTGGGGTGTGACAAGAAGCCACTAAAGTCTTCTTCGAGTGTGGAAACTCGGACACTTCAAGAGAGACTGTCCACATTTAAAACACACTGAGAACAACAACCACAACCAACACAACAACCACAACCAGCACAACAACAACAACAACAGAAACAACAACGATCTGAAGGGACGAACCTTCGTGATCGGAGCATAAGAGGCAATGAAGGATCCCAACCTCACTACAGGTGTGTATCTCCTAAACAATCATTACACTTCTGTATTCTTTGATAGGGGAGCAGAAAAGAGTTTCATATCTTGTAAATTTAGTGAGATACTCTATATAATCCCAACACCATTAGAGGTTGAGTACACTTTAGAACTAGCCTACGGTAAGTTGATCGGAACCAAACACATCTTGAAAGGATGCACCTTAGATCTTGCAAACCACAAGTTGATCTCATGCCAGTCACGCTCGGTAGTTTTGATGTCGTAGCAGGCATGATTGGTTGTCTGAAAACCAAGCCGATATAGTTTTCCAAGATAAGATTGTGCGTATTCCCCTCCCTTGTGGGGAAATCTTATCCATTCAAAGCAAAAGAAACAACACTCTTTAAACTTATTTCATGCATGAAAGCCCACAAATGCCTACGAAAGGGGCACACCACCATACTGGTGCTTATCACCGAGAACCCGAAATAGGGAATAAATTTGAAGAAATGCCAGTTGTTTGCAACTTTCCTGATGTATTTCCCAAGGAGCTACCAGGACTTCCACCTCCACGACAATTGGAATTTTGCATAAACCTCGCCGCGGGAGTAGCACCTGTAACTCTAGCACCTTACCGAATTGCACCTTCTAAGATGCAAGAACTGTCCAACCAACTGTAAGAGTTGCTAAACAAGAGTTTCATTAGACCGAGTTTCTCACCGTGGAGAGCTCCTGTATTGTTTGTTTAAAAGAAGGATGGCGCATTTCGCATACGCATTGACTACCGTGAGCTGAATAAAGTGACGATCAAGAACCGCTATCCCCTGCCTCGCATAGACGATTTGTTCGATCAGTTACTAGGATTGAGTTACTACTCCAAGATCGATCTGAGATCTGGGTACCATTACTTGAGAATCCAAGAGGAGAACATTCTTAAAATGGCTTTTTGTACTCGGTATGGCCATTACAAGTTTTTGGTCATGCGATTTGGCCTAACTAATGCACATGCGGTATTCATGGACCTCATGAACTATGTGTGCAAACCTTACCATGAAAATTTTATCATTGTTTTCATCGATGATATTCTCATCTACTCCAAAACTCAGGAAGAACACTAAGAGCACCTTCAATTAGCTCTTGAACTCTTGCGACCGGAGAAACTATACACCCGACAATTTCAGGTAAATTGCAATGCTCACAAGCTCTTTAAACATATTCATGTTGCTTGCATTGCACTTAATTAAGAATAATTAAGTGTGTTAAACATTTCGCAAGTCGAGCACAAACATTTATGAATAGGTAATTCAGGGAATTATCAGATTGTACACTACACATTGATTATGATTAATCAAGTGTGTCAAACACTTCACAAAATTGTGCACAAACAATTATGAATAAGTAATCAGAGAAATTACCGAATCACACGCAAGTCTTGTTACACAAACGTTGGTGAACTAACAAATCAATAACTCAAACAAACGAATATGTCTATATATGACTACGTGTTAATACAAACAAACACTTAGCAAAACAACACAATAAACACTTACAAAAAATGATACGAATCAAACACGAGAAAAACCAAATTAACGAAACTAGAAATATGGAAACCAAACCCTTCGCGATACGCGACAGGAGAGCGGGAAATTCTAAATTCAGCCAAAACACGTGCCGGTACGTGGAGTCGGCGGGTTGGATCGAATTTCCCATCGGGCGGAAGGTTCTCGGGCCACGATATCGTGAGTGATAATCAGAAATGATCAGATTGTTTACATTGCACATGATATATATAAATGAGAAACTACTAAATGAAAATAGAATTACAAAGTTAAATTACATCAGTTTAGTTCATAATTTAACAATGTAGATCTACTATCAACATCATAAGTCTTCAATCTTGTATCTGCACAAGATATACAAAAATAATCTGTGAAATGATGTTTCCAAAAATATGTAGGTCCAAAAAGCTAGGTCATCTAACTGGTACCTAGTTCAAAAGGAATAACTCCTTAGTTGACCTGTTCGTCACCTGAGAAGTCATGCAAAAATAAAGTCAACACATGGTTGGTGAGTTCATTAAGTTTTATAAAAATGAATTTGAATAACCTGAATGACAACCTTTACCTCACCATTAACCACCTATACCATCCAGTTCAGTATGCTTATATATACGGAATATGTAGGGTCGAACTTACCGCCCGCCCAGCCACCGTCCCACCACATACCAAACCACATGATATATTGTTCATGGTGATAATTAAGCATTTCATCGCATACCTTTGATTTCATAACAGCTGATTCATAGAATTTGATTACCCTGAAATGTTTTACCTTGATCCCCCGAAATGACAACCTTAACCTCATCAACAACCACCTATGTTATCCAATCAAGTATGCCTATATATAGGGCATATGTAGGGGACAAGCCCTAGCCACCATCCCACCACATACCGGACTGCTTAGCATATTATTGTTAATGATAATTAAGCATTTCATTCCATTCATCTTCATTTTAGATTCTGATTTCCACAAATAGACTTACCTCTGATTTATTGAGTTCATCATGTATTCATGATTACCCTCAAAGCACTTGTAGAAATATAATATTAAATGTTTAATTAAATAAATAATAAAGCATTTAAATACAACTAAGACATGATGATTGGGCCTTATTTGACTCAAACAATTAGACTTAGTTGTTGGTGGTTGTCCAAGTTGTACCCTCTCACACGTGGCCCATATCAGGCATGACCCACAAGGAGTCTACTTGTATGTGTCGGGACTTTAATGATGCCCATGTCAGCTTGACCCATTGGTCTACTGCTCATGCCGGGACTTTACTGATGCCCAAGTCAGCTTGACCCATTGGTCTACTGCTCATGACGGGACTTTAAGGATATCCTTTGATTCTTTATCTTCTTTGATTCTCCTGATTTTGATTTTTGATTAATAGTTTCCGTTATTGCCCATATAGCTTGACTACAAGAGCCTACTATTTATGCCGGGACTTTCTGTGTGTTACACGTGGTCTTGATTTACATACAACTGACATCCACCTTAACTTAAGCATTAATGATTTCATTAGATTTTAATGATTTCATTATTATCATGATTCACACACGGTTATGATTTCCTTGATTCACTTGGTTCTCTTGATTCTAATCTTTTGATTTCCATGATCCCACAACGATTATAGATTCTTGATTAGGATCCTTGGTTTACTGACCACACACTGGATTAGATTCCATTGCATTTGATCTTAAGTTTTAGTTATTTTGATTCCACTTTGAATTCAGATTCTTGAATTTGAGCTTGATGGACTAAGGGTTTGTTAGAGTTTTAGAATTAAGGTACATAAGAGTAATTTAATTAACTTGTTAGTCAATTTTGTATAGCAATTTCCTAGACAGGAGTCTAGATGTATCAACAACATATATAATAAGCAATAATAATTAAAAGCATATACGTAAAACAAATTAAATAAAACAGTTTACGCATGCTTCTCAACCCCGCGTTTGAAAACAAAATGTTTAGAAAAGGGGCAATGAACTCACCTGTGTTGCCTTGTACTGTACTATCACAAAATGCGCGCTCTTTGTTTGTAGACTATGTATCTTCGGTTCCTGAGTTATTTTAAAAGAATTCGAATACGATAAGTATACGTATTATTCGTCGTATCTAGGGTTTGGTCTTAGTGTGCAACTAAGTGTCCTATGTACTAATGTGCTTCTACGATTTAATCTAACTAGTCAAACTTAGATACCCATTTGTAACCCGTATCCAAACAGTTAATTATAACAAGTCATAATTAACAGGTTTTCAATTTAACTCATTCTAAGTTTAAACATTAATTTAGAACATCATTTAATTTAATTTAAAACAAATTTACAATTTAACTTCTTTTAGGAAAACATAAATAATTTTAATTAAAGTGATGGGCTTAGGTTAGGCCCATTTGGCCCACCTCGGCCCATTGCTAGCCTTTGATTACCAAACGATTTCAAATCAAAATCCTTGAATAATACGACATAGATAATTAACTCATCTAGGTTAGTTTACCGTATTAACCTTTCCTAAAGTTTAAGTGTTAATAATTAAATCAACACCCAACCTTTAGATAATTGTTTTGTTTCTGCATGATTTGTAATAATCTCCCAAGTGTTTTAAACCAACTAAATAGATGTTAACAACTCATATTAAGTTGTTAAGGTGTTCTAAAGAAAGTTCTTGTTATAGAAATTCTAATCCCACGAGCACCCTAATTACACTTTAAATTTAAAATGGGTCTTAGTATGCTCCCATGCACCTATATTAAATTCCCATGCACACACATACACCCATGTATGATTATTTATTATGCATGGAATCATATGGTCCAATTCCCATGCTAAACTTAGGTTCGCAAACCCAATGCTCGGCTAAAGTCATAGGTTCGCTGCCCTTGTATTCTTCCCATAGGTTTGTTGGAAAAGGTCCCCAAGGTTCGCTTAAGTAGGGTCTGGTGAATCTGGTTTCGGCTGCCTTGATAGGTTCGGCCAATTCGAAAGTAGCACAGGTTCTTCTATGCATGGGTTCGGCTAGTAAGTAGGTTCGTGACTCCTAAGGTTTAATCATAAGGTTCGGCCAGAAGAGCTCCCAGGTTCGGCCAAGGGTCCGCAGAAGGTAAGGTTCGTCTGACTTTGGTTCAGCCCAATTGGTTCATGGACCAAAGGTTCGCCATCTTAGAAGGTTCGGCCAGATGCGGGTTCGTCCAAGGGTTCGGCAAACCAGGTTCGGTCATCTCCCAACAGGTCATGCAGGTTCGGCTAAGTGTAGAAGGTTCGGCCGATCGAATTTAGTTCACGAACCTGCATCATCCTCTTCATCATCAACTCTATCCTGTTACAGATTAGTCCCTAAAGCTTCCTAGTCGGTTACAATAGTTTTATAGGACCTGTTTAGAGCTCGGAAACAATCCGGTTCCTATGGATATCTACTCGACAGCCTCTGGAATAGTGCGGAATCCTATTCCAGGTTTTTCCAATAGAAACCAATAGCAACCGTGGCGATCCGAAGGTGTAGGAAGGACGTTTGATCAAGAATCGAACACCACAGGTTGACAATCGAACTTGGACGTGCAATGGCCGCTCTAATCTCCTAGGGTTTTGACTCTGGCTTTTCAAGGAAGCAGGAGAGATCTGGAAAGTTATGTTTGAAACAGATTTGGTTGGTATTTATTGACTGTTGTCATTCGGCCGAATGAGAGGCCGAAGCAACTCATTCGGCGAATGTCAGAGTCGAATGGACAAGTCATTCGAATGAGTCATTCGGCGAATGACTCATTCGTTTGCCTATGTCATTCTCTAGTTTGTTCATTTGGCGAATGGCTTCATACTTAGAGCCATTCGCCCGAATGTGTCTGAAAAACATATAACTTCAACTTTAAACATAATCAAACACTTATAATCAATAATCAATAATAAACATTAAGAACAATATAGCAAGATAACTTCCATTAATATAATAAACTTTATACATTAAGAAAAGTACAAAATAGAACTAGGGACATTTAATTCATCTACAAACTCCCCCTGTGACCTAGTTCATCCTCTGGAAGTGTCTTTCTTGAAATATTTGTCGGTGATAGCTTTCCAGCCTGATCCTACATGAATCCCCATAACCATACAGATCCCGATTACCCTCATGAATTGCAATCCTTGCTCCATATCTTGAACGTCCAAGAAAATCTGATGAAAATAAAGAATCTTGATATCGCTACGTGACAAGTTTGTCAACCACATCGGATCAAAAATACGTTCAGTCTCCCATTTCCTCTCTTTGCACATAACAATCACGGCTTCTCCAGTACGCCCGTCATAGTACCACCATCGGAAGCCCTCGATAAAGTCTTGACGCATCTTCCTTAACGGAATCTTCTTCATGACTTTACGAGGAAGCCACTTCAGGATAACCTTATGCTTCCGGGTATCTCCATCTATTTATGGCAAGTAATATCGTTCTGGTTGCTGAGGCCTGAAGTTCACCCACCTCTTTTTGTACTCGTACTGGATTTGTCTGGAGAACCAAGCTAACATCCCTGAGCCATCGATGTATAACATCTTCAAGGGCGCAATCTGATTGAATTCAAATCCTGGCAGCTTCTTGAAGTCATGTGGATGTTTGAAGTAATCGACTCCCCTTTCTCTTTTTACTGCATAGCATCCTAAGTCATGAAAGTATGCCCAGCTCAGAATCTGACCTCTAGCTTTATAGCCTTTGGTCCTGTAGACTTTTGCTTTACATTGCTTTCCTTCTTTAGGATCTCCCAGTACGCTTTCCATTCTTCTTTTCTCTATTTGATGTTATCAGCTGCAGTCTTACTACTCTCAACTTGTTCTTCTAAGTATCGGCTCAGCATTTCTTCAGTAGCTTGATCAAATAAATCAGTAAAAGTTGGTAGCTCGTCTTCAGCCGATGCATACTTTGGATATTCTTCTCTGTTATGTCCTCCAGAATGACTTCATCAACGTCATCAAAAGTTTCTTGAGATGGCTCATCATCAACCGGAGCTGAGGTATCATCGATCACAACCTCGTTAAGATTTAACCTGAACAGCTAGGCGATCTGCTCCTTTGATAAACAGTGAATGATCTCTCCTTCCTCTTTATCGTAGCTCACTGAGTGCTGTATAATGCCCTGAGCGTCAAGAATCATAGTAAGTGTCTCATCCAGTTGACGTCTCAGTTGCACAGCTTCGACTTCCTCAGCGGCTGTAGGTTCTTCAGTCTGAGCAGGAGGAGGAGAAGGAGCTTTAGCACTCTTATCGTTCTTTGTCTTTGTACGAGTATCAGGGGAAGGAGGGGCTTGGTCATCATCATCATCAGAACTTGAAGATCCCGTAGACCCACTCCCAGATCAATCCTGATCATCACCATCCGAGTCATCATCTTTGTCTGACTCCTCATAAACAACTTTCTCCTCATCAGATTCCTCTTCCTCTTCTTCATCTTCTTCTTCTTCTTTCTCTGAATCTGAATCATCGAAGTGATCAGCAGACTCTATCCTTGGAGTGCCCTCCTTAAGACTCTCAATCTGTTCTGAAAGTCGGGCGTTCACCTCTTCCAAGGATAGGATCCTGTTACTGAAATCAGTGACAGTCAAAGACAACTGATTATGCTCATCAATATACTTCTGGAGCTGTTCTTCTTGTTGAGCAGAGCGGGCTCTCAAATCAGCTCGTTGATCAGTAGCCTAGAGCAACAAGGCATCCAGACGGTTCACCCGCTGTGTGAGCTGGGCAATCAACAACTCCTGCTCCTTGCTCTTCTTCTCCTGTTCCAGGTTCCTTTCCATCAATCTAAGAACCATACTGTTCAGTGTGCTCAGTTGCTCGACTACTGAAACAGTAGGTATGATAAGCTCAGATCGTGTGATGGAAGGACCTGTAGATGCAGTAGTGTATATGGGAGCCTGAACAATAGAGGTGGTCAAAGAGGAAATAGTGGTACGTGTCGGAATTGCCCTTGACCTGGTCAGTGAAGAAACTGTGACTGCTGCTACTGATGAAACAGTCGTTGTAGCTGCAGAAGATAGTTCTGACCTCCTCTGGAAAAGGAACCTAGCCCTTTTCCTCCTCCCAGTTAGAGATGATGTGGCCTGAGTAGCAGCAACAGAAACAGCTGCAGTGGCTGGAGCAGAGGAACGTGGAGGAGGTGAGATGTCAAACTCAGGAATAATGGTAGGATCTGTGATCTCATCAAGCTCTGCCTCACTTCTTTTCCTCTTCCTCTTCACCAACCTCCCTCCTACCCATACATCTTCATACTCATCAGGAGTGTCCTCTTGGTCTGAACTCTCAGCACCCTCATCATTAGCCTCACCACCTTCATCACCTGAGTCATCTGACTCATCCCTGTCTTCAGCAGATGTGGTGCCTGTCATATCAAGTGGAGTAGTCACTGTGGAGGTAGTAGTGGCCATGAAGTCCAAACTCCAACAGTGAATCAATATCCACATCATCATCATCAACAGAAGATGTACTGACACCAGCACCTGTGCCAACATCAGCTGCACTAACACTTGTCACTCCAACCTCAACTGTGCTAACACTAGCAGTAGTAATAGTGACATCAACTGTCGAGCTAACACCAACACTAACATCACCAGCACCAGTTCCTGCATCAACTTCACCACCATCTCCATCATCACCCTCATCACCCGGCACAACGATATCCTCCATGTCCGAATCCGAATCATCATGCCTCCATCTCCTACTAGCTGGAGCTATGTAATCAGGCCTCACAAGATGGCCAAACAAAGACCGTACTGTAGGCTTCCTCTCATTTCCTCTGTATGACATCACTCTGTTGAGAGTAATGTCATTCATGTGCTCCAAGCGAATAATGTCAGCATTGATCTTCGGCAAATCTGGTAACTGAGCATCGATCAACTGCTGGAGGAACCGAGGATACATAAGGAACTTCTATTCTCCCTTCAGTGCCACATTCTCCTTCATGTGCGTGAAGATCATCTCTGAGAAATTGAAGGGTTGTTCAGCACTAGGGCAACAAAGGCACACTGTATAGTCTCCCTCATATCATCGAAGCCACCTCTCCTAGACCCAAGGCAGTGGATAAGAACATGGGCTAGATACTTGAATTGCGGAGACATATATGCCTTGTTGAGGATCCCAGCTCCTAGATCACCTTCGTACTTGCACCGCATAAAACATCCACGAACTAAATAGCGGTCAAGCAAATATGGCTGATCTGGTGAATCCTGAAATCCACAGATTCTCCTGATGTGCTCAGCAGAAATAATCACATCATGACCAAGTACCTTCCCTCGAATGATAGGAGGCTCAGCCTCACAGTCAATATCATCAGATGCCCAGAAGTCCTACTGATGAGAGTCATAGTGCACAAGCATGGTAGAAATAGCAGCAAATATCCTGGAACGCCTCAAAAATGTGATAATCTTTGTGAAGTGTCGAGCATTTGGCGTAGAAAGATCCAGGTGAGCACATATGTTGTTCTTGGTCACTGACTTGTATCCAGCCATACTAAAAATCATAGAAATACACATGTTAGTACAATTCAGTTGCTTAATAAAATCAAATCAGATCAATTAAAAAATAGATCATTTTGGCCGAATGCACTTGATTTGGCCGAATGACCATTGATCGAATGAGTATATTGACCGAATGAATCATTCTGTCGAATGGGCTTCATTCGCCGAATGAGCCATTCTGTCGAATGGGCTTCATTCGCCGAATGAGCCATTCTGTCGAATGGGCTTCATTCGCCGAATGAGCCATTCTGTCGAATGGGCTTCATTCGCCGAATGAGCCATTCGCCGAATGATGCTATTCGGCTGACAGTTCAAATTCAAACTCCATTTTATGAATCTTTAAATCAGCCCATAAAAATTATACTCTCATACTCAGAAACGACCGACTAACAACATTAGAACTGACATCTTCTGATTTAAAGGTCATTTTGATTATTTATTTAAAGGGCGATTTAAAAAACCCTAAAACCCTAAATCACGAACGGTTTGCAATGATTCCACGGTCAAAAATCGACAATCTTTGATCTCCAAGTACTTGAGCTGATGAGAAGACGAAAAATCAGTATCTGGATCAAGAAGGATGATGAAAAATCGATGGACAGAGGAGAGAGGTTGTTTCGGGCAAATAAAACACACACAGTGCCGAACGAATGAGAAATGGAGAATGAGGGTAGTTCGGCCGATTGAATGTTTAAATAGTGTCAGTCATTCGCCGAATGAATCCAGTGAATGACCTGATTCTCCATAAACTCATTCTCCGAATGAGTTTCATACTCAATGTTCATTCGGCGAATGAACCAATCGAATGGCTTCATTCGACCTAGCCTGATTCGGTCGAATGACTCATTCGATCGAATGACTTCATTCTCACGAATGAGCCATTCGTTCTATCCATTCGTGTGAATGAAGTCATGCACTCACAAACACAAGTTAATTTTAAAAATGAACATTAAGATCTGTTAAATAGATGCTATTTATGAAGATAAGTCTAGTTGGTTTAGGATTCAGATGTGACAGGCATCTGAACTTACAAATGATCATCTAAAATAAAATTGAAAACATAAAATCTTTTTGTAATTTTTCTGAAATAAAATACAACTGTACAACTAGCAACTAAATACAAAGAAAGACGTATTTTTGTGAGAGGTCTGTTGAGAAACTAGTGCATACTCCTAATCATATCAAATCAGCATTACTGAATGTTTCACTTTAGACACATTTGTCTTGTGATACGATTACTGATATGTCTGTCCAATTTAAGCTTTTCAATACAAAATTATTCAACTCATTTGATGATCACTTGTGTTTTCTGACTATTTTACCCATTTTATCTGACCAACAAAGATTAAAATCAGTTTGTAACTCATCTCTGCACATCTTAGTACCCAACATCATAAATTCCAAAATGTTCCAACTTATTTTCTTTTTGTATTTTTTATTTATTTTGATTTGTCTCTCATAACCAACACATTCTCATGGACGGCTTCAGTTAGGTCTTTACAAAGCAATATGGCACGTATACAGACTGTGTTGACATGATTGACTTGTTCTATCCAAATGGACGGCTTCAGCTAGGTCTTTACAAAGCAATATGGCACGTGTATGGAATTGAACTTATTTTATTTTTGTAGTTTTACAAGCTTAATACCAGCTTGGTTTTTCTTTTATTGTGATTCAATCATTCTTATCTGAATGGACGGCTTCAACTAGGTTCGTCCCAGTTGTTTGGCACGTATACAGACTTGAATTCATGAATCATTGGAAACCTTATTAGATCCTATGATATCAGATGTATACCTGATTTGAGTCATAAACTCTTTCTCACTTAGCTGATTTTCTAAAACAGATCCCACAAATCAAATTTTCTAAGTTATCACAAACTGTCTATGCATTTTGTAAAGTTAGCCTATCAGTACATCTGTTCACAATTCTCATGTGTTTTCGGTTTAAACATTCAACTTATATTTTAAGACATAAAAGGCTAACACATCACTTTCTCAAAGATGACCTTCTCGATTTTATGATTTTTTAATTGTTTTGGTATTTTTCGAATTTTTTAGATGTTTTTGGTTTTTCAATTAACTGACTATATCTCCCCCTAAAAACCTAAAATAGAAAATCTTTTTGAGTTTTTGATTAAAGAAATGAAATAACAGAATAAAATAAAATGAAATTAACTAATGAAATCGGTGATCATTTGTTAGATTCAGATGAAGGAATAACTCATCCTTTTGAAAAACACCATTAGCCAATAACAGATATAAAAATCTGGGTTTATCAAAAGCTTTTGTAAAAAGATCGGCTTTCTGGTGATCAGTGTGAATTTTAACAACATCGATGAGTTTCTTTTCAAAACAATCACGTATGAAGTGATATTTAACAACGATGTATTTGGTTTTCGAGTGCTGGACTGGATTTTTAGTGACAGCTATGGCGGCAGTATTATCAACATAGATAGGGGTGTTAGAAAAATGTAACCCATAGTCCCTGAGTTGCTGTTGTATCCAGATGATTTGAGAACAGCAACTTGCAGCAGCAATGTATTCAGCTTCACAGGTTGAAGGAGACACCGACGTCTGCTTCTTGCACTGCCAGGTAACTAATCGGTTTCCAAAGAATTGACATCCCGCAGACGTTGACTTTAAGTCTCTTTGCATCCGCCATAATCTAAATCACTGTATGCAGTAAGTTCAAAATTATCATCATTAGGGTACCATAAACCAAGATCCGGTGTACCCTTCAGATAACACATAATCCTCTTCACAGCAATGAGATGTGACACTCTTGGTTTTGATTGATAACGAGCACACAAGCATGTGGCGAACATGATGTCTGGCCGAGAAGCAGTGAGATACATCAGAGATCCAATCATTCCTCGGTACAGAGTGGCATCGATTAACTCCCCCTTTTCATCTGGTGTAATCACGTGATTGACAGCCAGCGGGGTACCAGCAGGTTTCGCATCCAACATACTGAACCGGCTCAGATTGTCACCAACGTATTTGGTTTGATGAATGAAAATCCCTGCCTCAGACTGATCCACCTGCAACCCAAGAAAAAATTTCATCTTTCCCATTGAGCTCATTTCGAACTTCTCCTTCATAACCGTCTCAAACTCCTTGCACAAACTATCATTCGTGGAACCAAAAATGATGTCGTCCACATAAACTTGCACCAAGAGTAGATCACCATCCTTCTCTCGAATAAACAGTGTACAGTCAATGACACCTCTTCTGAACCCGTTGTTCAGAAGGTGAGTAGATAGTGTCTCATACCATGCTCGCGGTGCTTGATGTAATCCATATAAGGCCTTGTCTAGCTTGTAGACTTGGTCACGATGCAATGGATCCTCAAACCCGGGAGGTTGACTGACATACATTGTTTCACTTATCACACCGTGAAGGAATGCACTCTTGACATCCATTTGATAGACTTCAAACTTCTTGAAGGATGCATATGCCAAGAAAATACAAATTGCTTCAAGTCGAGCAACCGGTGCAAACACTTCATTATAGTCCAGTCCTTCAATCTGTCTGAATCCTTGAACCACCAGACGTGCCTTGTTTCGCACAATGATCCCGTGATCATCCTTTTTGCAACGAAGAACCCATCTAGTGCCTATGAATTTTGCACCTTTTGGTCTGTCAACAAGTTGCCAGACACCTAATTTCTTGAATTGCAAGAGTTCTTCTTGCATGGCATCAACCCATGATTCTTCCTTTAAAGCTTCAGTGACGGTTCGCGGTTCAACTTGGGAGATGCAAAGAATGGGCACAAAATCTTACATCTGCAAAATCAAGAATGTCTGCAAGTCCCCCTGAAGAGAGTTGGTTTTTTGTCTTAACCCCATCCAACAGACTTCCAATGATGTTTTCTTGAGGATGAATATGATTAATTCTTCCGACAGGATGAGGAGGAACATCAACCTGTGGATCTAGATTGTTCAGATTCAAATCCTCAAGATTTGGTACAAGATTATCAACATCTGGTTTGGGGGCAGCAGGCTGAACGAGATTGTCATCTGTTTCTAAGTTATCATCATTTGTCTGTACTGTGGGAATTGAAGTGGATGAAGGTTGCGTTGGTTCATCAGGTGCATTTTGTGCATCATACATCATTTGAACAGCAACATCTTCATCTGAGTACATGGGAGGCATATTGAATGAGTCGAAAAGGTCGGAATAGTCAAACATCAAGTCTGGACCCTTTACAGGTGGGGGCATAGTGTGTCTCTAAACATCAACATGGTACCACTCCTCCACGTTCTGAGTTGATCTGTTGTAAACACTTTTATTAGGAGTGTTGTACCCAAGAAAATACCCTTCTTCCACCTTCTCATTGAACTTCCCTTGCTCCTATTTCTTAAGCGTCATGCACGGTGCACTAAAAGGTTCAAGATACTTAAGATTAGGCATTCTGTTGTGGAGCAGTTCAAAGCAGGTCTTCCCATGTCTCTTCACTATCAAAACCCAGTTCAGTGTATAGCAAGCGTTTGCTACAGCTTCATTCCAGAACTGAACTGGAAGTGATGAATCAGCAAACATCGTCCTCGCAGCCTCAATCAAAGTTCTGTTCTTCCTCTCAGCAACACCGTTCATTTGAGGGACATATGGAGCACTAAATTGTTGAACAATGCCTCGTGCATTACAAAAGTTCTCCATGTTTTGGTTCTTGAACTTCGTCCCATTGTCGGTCTTGAGCATACGAATCTTGAGCTTATAGAGGGATTCAAGTTTGGTCACCAACACTTGAATACACTCAAACGTTTCTGATTTCTCCTTTAGAAAGAAAACCCAAGAGTATCTGGAATAATCATCAGTGATAACTAAACATTATTGATCCCCAGGTATACTCTTGTGGTTCACTGGACCAAATAAATCCATGTGGAGAAGCTCAAGAGGAACAGTGATTGAATAAAATTTCTTTAGCTTGTGAGACTGCTTGGTTTGCTTACCTTTCTTGCAGGATACACAGACATCAGATAGCTTAAAATTCTTCAGACTAACCCCCTCAACCAAATTGTTATGCACCAAATGGTTCATCTTGCATAGACTCAAATGACCCATCCTCTTATGCCAAAGAATTGAATATTTCTCAGTTGCCTTTGACATAAAACATGAAGCTGTGGAGGATGTAGTTGAAGTTGTGGCCATGTTGAGTCATACAAGTCCTTCTTTCTGGGATCTCATCAAAATCCAATCTTCAGGAGTAATCACGCCTTTCTTGAGTATATAAAAGTTGGTGTCATCAAATAGAACTTTGTATTGCTTATCACAGATCTGTGACACTGACAGTAGATTATTCTCCAACTGCTTGACATATCTGACTTTGTCGAATGAAACTTGGCCATTTGAAAGAATACCCTCTCCTGTTATGAACCCGCCTTTGTCACCGGCAAACGCTACATAACCACCTCGAACAGAATTACCGTTGGTGAGCAGCGAAGTATCACCAGTCATGTGCCTGGAAGCCCCACTATCAACGATCCAAGAGCTGTTAAGAGCAGCTGTTGGGGCACCCTGCACAAACACAAACAATTAGTTTATTTTGGGAACCCAAGCCTTTACAGTCTTGGGTTGACCCAAAAAGTCACGGATCCAAACATCGATCCATTTACCATTCGGGATATCCTTATCTGGAATGGGTGAAACTGAAGTCTCAGAAGACTTGACTCTCCAGACAATGTTTTTGCTGAAAGAGTTTTTAAGGTAAATGGATGATGGCTTTGTTTGATTGACATTAACAACTTTGGGAACATCCAAGTTCACCAGTTTCCCTTTACCCTTGTCCAAAGGTTTAATCTGATTTGGTTGTTTGGGTTTAGCTTGAGTTGACTTAGATTCAGATTTGACAGATTTGATAAAAATCTGATTTTGTTTTCTGGGTGGTGCAACCTTTGGTTTGATCAACTGTGGAAAACATCTAACTATGTGTCCAGGTGTACCACACTCAAAACAAACTTTGTCCCCCTTTTTATGAAAATGTTTTAACTTAGAAAAGGACCGCCTTTGTGGTTTAAAAACATTTGTTTTAGGTTTGTTCTTATTAAAACCCAAACTCTTTTTCCCATTAGGCACAAGATTGTGAATCTTTTGTGACACACGATTCATTTTCCTTTGAAGCCTTCACAAAGCTTAAGGCCTGATAGATTTTAGAAAATGAGATTGGGTCACCTATCATGACTACAGGTGTGTGATTCTGAGCAACAACACAGTCAGATGAATTGTCAGATTCATCCTCAGAATCCGAGACCCAATCTTCAACAATCCCTTCCACAAAAGATTCCTTTGACAAAGAGGAACCCTCATCAGTAATCATCCCAATTGGGTCAATTACTAATGGAGTTTTATCATGGAAATCTTTAACAGTTTTGTCATCAGGTGAATTGACAAAGGTGTTCAAGATTGGTGGAGGACATTGTTGATAGCTCACCTTTCCTTTACCCTTCTGATCAGTACCTTTGCTGATCATATGCTCAATGATATAAGAGGAGCTTTCATAGCTCTTGAGCTTTTGACCTAAGGTCTCATAGTCACACTCGACTATAGCTAACTTCTTCTTAATCTCATTGATGGTATTAAGATAAGAAGTGATAGCATCTTGCTTGTTCAGAACAGCAATCTCAGCCTCATGAAGTTGTCTATTTAAAAGGTCAATTTTAGCTTGAAAATCTTTTTCATTAGATTTTAAAACCTTATTTGCCTCAATGCACTGGTTGAGATCACTGATCAAATCAGCATTATGCTTCTGATAAGCAAGGACCCTGCTGTCAAGATCAACATAATTAAAACATTTAGAGTGAGAAGATGAACATTCATCAGATACCTGATTTGACAGTGAAGATGCAGTAGGAATAGCTGCAGAGTAACCGGTTCTTCAAGATCAGCATCATATTCAACTTGAGTGTCTGAGTCTGACAAACTTTCTGACTCTGAACCCGATGATTCTTCTATTCTGATATGTGCTTCTCCAGAAGTGCTCTCTTCACTGGAATCATCCAACTTCTGTATCTCAGCAACACATGCTTTATCCTGTCCCCCTGATTCATAATTAGCAACACATGCTTTATCCTGTCCCCCTGATTCATAATTGAATCTGAAATCCCAATTTTCACCTTCATCCTGCTGTACCATCAATGCTTTACCTGCATTTGAAGAACTTGTTTGAGCAGTAGAATCAATAGGGACAAGTCTTCTCTCTGGAATAGCTGTACCATGTTTCTGGTGCTGAAAAGGATTCTTGTTCCCTGCTTTTCTTGGGTGCTTGCACTGTCTGGCAAAATGACCTTTCTCCCCACAATTGTAGTAGGTGACAGATGCCATATCAAATCCAAACTTAGACTCCTTGTTTAAATTGATATATTTTCCTGTTCTTTTCACAAACTCCTTTGCCCTTCTCACAGCACTGGCAAGAGCCCACATGATATCTATCCTCTCCATATCATCTGGGTCTATCTGATAGTAATCATCATTGGTCAGATAAGGATTGCCAATCTGTCTAGCTACGAAACCATCATAGGAGTTGACAAGAGTAGACAAAAGACCCATGTGCTCCTTGGCAATCTCTACAGTCACTTTATCAAAGTTTTCTGTCTTCAGACTGGTGACGTTTTGATGAAGTTCCTTCTGAGAGCTGGATGAGGAGGAAGACTGACTGAAATGACTTTGATTGGAAGATGGAGCTTCAGTAGTCTGAGAAAGAAAGGCAGTCTTCAATGGAGAATGAGAAGATGATTTCTCGACAGTCGGAGTAGAATAATACAATGAGGGATCCTGGACTTGAGCAACTCTCTTAGTCTTCCACTTGTTCTCTATTTCTTGCTCTTTCAGCTTCTGGATGAAATCATTTATGTCCATATGGGCCATCATCTCATTCTGCTTAATTACCATCAAAAATGACTCCCATTTTGGTGGCAAGGCATCTGCCAAACACTGGATCTTCTCCTGAGTAGTAGTCTTGACTTCATGGTTGAACAACTCACTCAAAAGATGGTAGAATCTGGCAATCAAATCATCCAATTATTCATTTCCAACATACATGAAGCTGTTGAATTCCTTCCTCAAGGCCTTTGACTTGATGTTCTTTAAAGCATCATTGCCCTCATATCTCTGCTGCAGGGCTTCCCACAAATACTTAGAGGAAGTAAACTATCTAAACTGATGGAAGATATCAGTAGCAATGGACTGAGACAGAATAGCATAAGCTTTCTTCTCATAATCATAAAGCTTCCTCTGAGGCTCAGTCATCCGTGTGACTAGCATAGGAGTACCATCTTCATTCAGAGGCCTCAGATAACCACCTTCAATCATCATCCATAAGTTAGTGTCTACTCCATTTATGTGAATCTCAAATCTGTATTTCCAGTGTGGATAATCATCTAAGGACAGCAGCTTGGGAGCTTCATTGGAGTTCCTGTCTCAGTTTCAGTCAGCATCAATGTCTGAATACGATGGTTTTGGTTAGCCATCAATGCTAAATCCTCCATAGAATCAATAACAATAATATCCAAAACTTAGAAAAAATTTCAATCTGATGGCCGCATGAAGAAAATTATAGCGAATGTCGGTGACCGAATGTGATGAAACTGGCGAAAGAGAAAATGAGTATGACAATTGGGCGAATGAGCAGGGCGATTGAACCTATTCGGCGAATGAAAGGATCGAATGATGCTATTCGCCGAATGAGAGGTCGAAAGAAGCTATTCGTCGAATGAGTGGTCGAATGGAGTTATTCGCCGAATGAGTAGTCGAATGGAGCTATTCGGCAAATGAGAGTGATTCGGGCAAACTTATTCGGCCGCCAAAGTCATTCGGGCTATCTGGGGTTTTCAGCAACTAAAATCGCGATAACTCTTGATTTAGACCAAATCTATGCACCAAATTTGGTACAGAACACCATGACAAGATTACTAACCAATTGGGATGACTGTTTAGACAAATAAACCATAGAAACTTACTGATTTTGAATGAAACAATGACCTGGAGAACAAGAAAATCAGGGTTTTTGCAAGTTACAAAAATCCAATCTGAGATATGATGATTTTGAAGGGAAATCGACTAGAATCAAGAGCCAATGCTCTGATACCACTTCGTAGGACCTGTTTGGAGCTTGGAAACAATCCGGTTCCTATGGATATCTACTCGACAGCCTCTGGAATAGTGTGGAATCCTATTCCATGGTTTTCCAATCGAAACCAACAGCAACCGTGGCGATCCGAAGGTGTAGGAAGGATGTTTGATCGTGAATCGAACACCACGGGTTGAGAATCGAACTTGGACGTGCAATGGCCGCTCTAATCTCCTAGGGTTTTGACTCTGGGTTCTCAGGGAAGAAGTAGGGCTCTGGAAATTTATGTTTGAAACAGATTTGGTTGGTATTTATAGACTGTTGTCATTCGGCCGAATGAGAGGCCGAAGCAACTCATTCGGCGAATGAGACACTCATTCGGCGAATGTCAGAGTCGAATGGACAAGTCATTCGAATGAGCCATTCGGCGAATGTGTTGAAAAACATATAACTTCAACTTTAAACATAATCAAACACTTATAATCAATAATAAACATTAAGAACAATATAGAAAGATAACTTCCATTAATATAATAAACTTTATACATTAAGAACAATACAAAATAGAACTAGGGACATTTAATGCATCTACAAGTTCATCTAAGTGTTGATGAGTGTTTATTTCGGTTACACATCAATGGGTTATAGGGGTCGAGATTTACACCAAAAACCGAACTAAAAACTAATATTTGCCTCAAAATTTCTGGATAAAAGCTCAAATCCTTTTTACTTCTGTGATCTGCGTGATGAGATGGTCGTTTTGACACCAAAAACTCGCGATTTTGTGAAGAAATGAGTGAAAAATCTTAGAGAGAAGGTAGAGGATTTCTATAGAGAGGGAGTGACGAAAAAAATGTGGGTGAAATGGGTTGGTGGTGGTGGTGGTTATGGGAGTAATTGCCTCATTAAATGAAGTACAGATACTCGGTCGGTTCGGTCTCGTTCGGTTTCGCGTAAAATGTCGGTTCTTCATAATTTCCAAAACAAACGACTCGGTTTATAAAATAAAGTTTATAAAATTATTTTAGGTGATTATTCCTAGTAAATTAACTAAATATCTTTTGTTTGTTAAAAATTTTCAGAATTATTTAATTACTGTTTAAAATCGAATCGTACAGTCGTCGCGCATATTCGTTCGAATCGTCACCCGTATGTGACACCCTGATCCCACACGGATCATTAAACACTTGTTTAAACATAAAAACGTTGCGGAATTTTGTCACATAAAAAAAATTTTGCAAGGGTTTGTTTGAAAACTCAATAAATAACCCTTTATAATCTGTCACATTCAAAAACTAACACAAACTTGTTTAAAAACCACTTATATAGTTTAATATATTCAAACACATCTATTATTTAAATAAACAAGTCTTCTCAATATTAACTTGTATCGCTCGAAGCTTCATTCGATTCAATATCATCCATTCCCGATCACATTTGCCTTTATTACTTAAGTACCTGCATAACACACGTTGTTTTCACCATTAGTTCGTTAGAACTAAGTAAGAACACCTAAAAAACTTTAACACATGTTTATGGAACATTCACAGGGGTTACAGTGCCATAGAATGCCACCCGAACAGCCAAACACGAATTCAGAAAAACTGTTTGGCTAATTACAACACTATTCTCAAATTATTGGCTCATCCAATTACCCACACACTAGTGGTTTCACCAATTTAAACTCCCGGCTCTTCCGGTTATCCACACTCTAGTGGTTTGACTCATTATTACCAACTCATTTGGTTGTCCACCCTCTAGTGGTTTAATTGATTAATTTTACCAACTCCTTTGGCTATCCACACACACAGGTGGTATAATTACTCAATCACCGGCTCATCAGGCTATTGATATGCAAACTATGTTGCATATATTAGTTACACATAGCACTTTATATTGGAACTTAATACACATTTGCCAATGGGCTTTTCCCATTCAAATAGTTCCAATGACTAAATTATGCATAAATCATTTAATTCAACACTCAAGTAGACACTTTCTACTATATATATGTAATGTTTAGTAAGATGAATGACTTACACACCATTGTGTATAAATACCCATATGTCCAATGGGTCAATCGTATAGTAAACACAATTTACTAATGAACACCTAAAGTCACTTAACACAATCACACACATTGTGAATTTAGCCACGTTTTAAACACAACTCATTTCAATTAAGTGACTTACAACCCATACACAATCTAATCAAAAAGTCACAAACACATTTCAATTCTAACAATAATTAAACAAAACACACAACTTTGACTTTAAAATTCAACAAACTGGTAGCTACTACCATAAGTCAATAGACTACTAACACTTTCATACCCTCAATGTAAACTCTAACCACACAAATTACTGTTTACATTTATGTTTACGCACTCATTGCACCACATACACATATTAACCCTCAGGGTTATTAAGTTTAGTCTACTCACTAGTAGATAATACGATTGCCACCACAATCTTATTGTACACTTATTTGTAGATTTAATTTAACACACACACACACACATTGTGTTTAATCCACATAATTACTATGCAGCACATGTGACCCAAGACATTAATGTCACACCCGTGTGACTTACACCCCCGTCGTGTATAGATGTCCATGTATCCAATGGGTCAATCACATAGTAAACACAATTACTATTCAACATCTGTCACTCAAGACATTCACATCACACTCATTGTGATTTACACACTCATTGTGTATTGTTGCCCATATCCCCAATGGGTCAACCACATAGTAAATTCAATTTACTAACCATCACTTAGAGTCAATTTACCTTAATCACACACATTGAGAATTTAACAACATATTAAGTGACTCAATCAATTAGGTGACTTACCTTCGGTCCAAAGATCTAATTACAAAGTAAGCTCCTTTCCTTGCCTATGAACTTTATTTTCATCACCTATGCACACATTGCAATCATCTTAACATACACACATACATACAATCAAGTTCAACCCACTTGACCCGTTTGACTTTCTCAAAGTCAATTTATCACTCAATTGACTCTATCTTCCTACATCTAGCAAGTTTTAGCCAATTATCACAATTAATCATATTCTATGCCTCCCTTAGGCATTTATCAAATATTGATGTTCGTTACACTAGTTATGATCCTCATCATCCCATGATTACCCATAATCACCCATTTTAGTCAAGATTCACCCAAGATCATAACTTTTATCAATTTTAACATCAATTTATTGCATATTAACATTTAACCCAAGGATTATGATCCATATCCACCCAACAACGCTTTCTTACATGATTTCTAACCAAAACCCATCATTCCTATCAAAACCCATGAACAAGTATCTTAGATACTTCTAAAACATTTATTTAGATGTGCATAACCCACTAGTATCATTTATTTATGTTCAAAATCACACATACTCAATTTCTCATTTTTATCACATTTTGGAAAATCTCATTTTTGTGCAGCAACTTTCTGAGTTGCTGCTATGATCAACATTTTTGACACATTTACAATATGTTTTAGCTCTTCATGTTCAAATATGGGTTGTAGTAGACTCTTAGACCTTTCCAGCAATATAAAATACGCCTCAAACAGATACACGGTTGATTTTATACACAATTTACAAAATCAGGCCAGCAACTTCATTTTCACAATTCAAGTTGCTGAATTTTTCTATGTTGCTGCTGTAATTGTCCTTTTAACCCAACCTATGTTTGTTTTCAGCTTTTCATGTCAAAAGATGGATTGTAGCCCTTTCAAAGAGCTTTCCAAGCATATAAGGCTCATTTTCCCATGATTTTTCTATGATTTTATACAGATTTTATAATAACAGTGCAGCAACACTATTTCTACACAATTCTGCACATAAGCAATTCATCAAACACCTTATGTGCATGATTTACTAACTCGTTTTTCATTCAATTTCAGCCATCATAAAATCTCCCATGAACACCCTTGTTCATAATCACTGATTTCTAATCAAATTAGATGTTTAGTTACTTTATCACCCATCTACTTATGGTTTCTAACATATTTAAACAACCAATTTCAAGATTTGAGCTACACCCTCATCTTGTTCATCACAAGAACTTAGGGTTAACACCAAGATAGGATCCAAAATAACTTACAAGATGTTAGACAACACTTATGGATGGGTATAAAAGCTTCAATCTTGAACTTTAGCCACAAATTCAACAATCTTGCAAGCTAAGTTTTTGAGGGCCCTCCTCTTCTCCTCTTCTCTGGAACGTATGAACACACACACACACAAGGGAATGCAACTTTGACCAAGTCAAGGTCTCTTATCCCCTTTTAAACCATCTTTGCTTAATTGGCAATATCATCCCCTCAAATTTTAAATTAGTTAACTCATTTAACCAACCTAATCAAGTTAGTTACTAGTTAGTTAAAATATCCCAAATGTTATTATATTATTATCACAACATAACATTTATTTATTAACACATGTGACCGTTAAAACCGGTCGTTACAAATTCTCCTCCCCTTACAAAGGTTTCGTCCCCGAAACCGTTTATACATCAAAAAGGGAACGATAAAACTTTCTCCTTTCATCTTCTGACTCCCACGTGGTGTCAGATCATCTTCTATTCTTCCATTGAACCTTCACCTGGTTTAATGACTTGTTTCTTAACTGTTTGACCTTTCTATCTAATATAGCCACCGGCTTTTCCACATAGTTCAACTTGTCATCCATTTCCATGTCTTCTAGTGGCACATAAGCCGATTCATTAGCCAAACATTTTCTCAAATATGAAACGTGGAATGTGTTATGAATTCCACTCAACTCGTCTGGTAGCTCAAAGCGATAAGCAACCTCGCCAATTCGAGCTATAATCTTGAATGGCCCGATGAAACGTGGGCTTAACTTCCTTCGCTTTCTGAAACGTATGACACCTTTCCAAGGAAAGACTTTAACAACACAAAGTCTCTCACCTGGAACTCGATAGGCCTCCTACGCTTATCAGCATAAGTTTTCTGACGGTCTTGTGCCGCCTTCAAATGAACTCGAATCTGATCTATACGTTCATTTGTTACTTTAACTACATTTTTATTCGCCAGTTCTCGTTGCCCAACTTCTCCCCAACACACAGGAGTACAACATTTCCTTCCATACAACATTTCATATGAAGGCATTCCAATACTGGAATGATAATTGTTATTGTATGAGAACTCGACTAAAGGTAGATAATCATCCCAACTACCTCCAAAATAAATTATGCACGCTCGTAACATATCTCTAACGTTTAAATGGTTCTTTCACTCTGGCCATCAGTCTGAGTATGATACGTCATGCTTATCAAAAAAATTTGTACCTAATTCTTCCTGAAAATTTCTCTAGAAATGAGAAGTAAATCGAGTGTCTCGATCAGAAACAATTGTCACTGGCACACCACCACTTCTCTAACATATATTTCAGCTATTTTCTCAGAAGAATAGGACTCACGAATAGGTAAGAAATGAGCACTCTTCGTCAACCTATCCACGATGACCCATATCGTATCATTACCCTTCCTAGTTTTAAGAAGTTTAGTAATCAGGTCCATCGTGATATACTCCCATTTTGAAAACACACAACACTTTTCTAAGGGAAATTCTTATTAATATATAAATTCCCATTAGGGATTACACTCGTCCCTGACACATAATATACTCAAAAGATTTGTTATACACCTTTTTGTTCTACCTTGGTTCTCACTAAAACTCAATCAATTTGAGATGACAATCACTCTTATTGTCTCTTAGTACTCATAGGTAATGCACCACACAATACATTACCTCCACACGTAATAGGATTATACAGCACATGTACCTTAGTCAAATAATAATCCCTGGCAACACAACTAAGGACCATATAGATTACAAAGTTTACACATCAAACTTTGCTAATAAGTTACTTTCACCATATAATCCCCATTACCTCCAAAGTGGATTTTTCCACTTATCCTTACCCTTGAATACATGTCCACACCCTTGTGGATCATTTCACAACTGAAGTAGATGTCTGCACCCTTGTAGGTCATCCAAACTTATTATTTTTAACACAAGTATTCATACCCTTGTGAACCACTTCAAACCCTACCTTAGTAATGGAAGTCCACACACTTGTGAATCATCCTAGGTTACATCTAGCTTATTCTCAACTTAAGCTATTCACCTCATATTCTTACCTACGTAAGATCACAACATTAAGGGCCATTCCACCCAAACACAATGCCACATAGATCTCCTATGTGCAAAGTATATTAAGTGTTTCAATAACACTCCATACACATATGTGAATTACCTCTTTATAATTTTACATTTAGTATCTACCACTAACTTCACACTCATGTGAATTATTACAACAAATTTGTGTACTAGATTTTTAACACTCCCTGTTCTAAAATTCAATGTACACATAATCACCTTTTCCCCCCGTCTAAATCCGAGCCTATACACCAACACTTTCAAGTTGTATCAAAGAAAACTTATATATAGGGTGTATGTAAGGTAGTATGCCTAGACGCTAACCCACCACCCCTTCGATACACCTTGATCATGTCCATGTTAGTATCTTTGGTGTTAGACCAATTTACCCTTTCATTGCATTTATCCCGATGCAGTACCCCATTTCTCAATTAAATATGTTTCATCTCATACATGTAACTTACTACACCATTTACCAAGATTCTCCGTACCTTGGAGATATTAATTTCATCCACCACTGGATGAACCTCATCAGTATGGTTTAATCACACATTACACCTGCCATTATATTCCAAAGTTTCAAATGATATCCCTAACAACATTTTCATGCCATAAGTGTACTCTTAGACTGGCCAGGTCTAACACTATACTTATTGCATAATCATGTTCTTATATTCCACACCTCAAACCTTGGTCAATAAGTTCGGTTCAAACAGTACACATACAATACAAGCCATTCGTCAGGCTTATAGCACACACAATGCATATAATACACACATTGTATTTAAGACACACAAGTCATATAGTACAATTTTAGACACGCCAATAACATAGTACTATTTGATAAACACAAGTCATATAGCACACATGCTGTACTTAGTCACACATCATATACAATACACACATTGTACTTAAACACACTCACATAGACTACACATACTCTACATTTATGCACATCCCATGCAGTACACACACTATACGTGAAAATACAACACAAGTAGCACACACACTGTGCCTAAATACACTTAATACATAGTACATACATTGTACTTTTACACAACAAGGATAACATGATTTCATATCCTTACACTAACATTGTACCTCAGACGTCGTGATCTGGTCTTGGATCGATAGCTTCTTCAACTCAAGAGCATTAGGTTTGAGTTCAAGCCTCCCCGTGACACTTGAATCCCTCAAACCAAGGATATAATACCAACCTGTGACACCCTGATCCCACACGGATCATTAAACACTTGTTTAAACATAAAAACATTGCGGAATTTGGTCCCATTAAAAAATTTGCAAGGGTTTGTTTGAAAACTCAATAAATTACCCTTTATAATCTGTCACATTCAAAAACTAACACAAACTTGTTTAAAAACCACTTATATAGTTTAATATATGCAAACACATCTATTATTTAAATAAACAAGTCTTCTCAATATTAACTTGTATCGCTCGAAGCTTCATTCGATGCAATATCATCCTTTCCCGATCACATTCGCCTTTATTACTTAAGTACATGCATAACACACGTTGTTTTCACCATTAGTTCGTTAGAACTAAGTAAGAACACCTAAAAAACTTTAACACATGTTTATGGAACATTCCCAGGGGTTACAGTGCCTTAGAATGCCACCCGAACAGCCAAACACAAATTCAGAAAAACTGTTTGGCTAATTACAACACTATTCTCAAATTATTGGCTCATCCAATTACCCACACACTAGTGGTTTCACCAATTTAAACTCCCGGCTCTTCCGGTTATCCACACTCTAGTGGTTTGACTCATTATTACCAACTCATTTGGTTGTCCACCCTCAAGTGGTTTAATTGATCAATTTTACCAACTCCTTTGGCTATCCACACACACAGGTGGTATAATTACTCAATCACCGGCTCATCCGGCTATTGATATGCAAACTATGTTGCATATATTAGTTACACATAGCACTTTATATTGGAACTTAATACACATTTGCCAATGGGCTTTTCCCATTCAAATAGTTCCAATGACTAAATTATGCATAAATCATTTAATTCAACACTCAAGTAGACACTTTCTACTATATATATGTAATGTTTAGTAAGATGAATGACTTACACACCATTGTGTATAAATACCCATATGTCCAATGGGTCAATCGTATAGTAAACACAATTTACTAATCAACACCTAAAGTCACTTAACACAATCACACACATTGTGAATTTAGCCACGTTTTAAACACAACTCATTTCAATTAAGTGACTTACAACCCATACACAATCCAATCAAAAAGTCACACACACATTTCAATTCTAACAATAATTAAACAAAACACACAACTTTGACTTTAAAATTCAACATACTGGTAGCTACTACCGTAAGTCAATAGTCTACTAACACTTTCATACCCTCAATGTAAACTCTAACCACATGCATTACTGTTTACATTTATGTTTACGCACTCATTGCACCACATACACATATTAACCCTCATGGTCATTAAGTTTAGTCTACTCACTAGTAGATAATACGATTGCCACCACAATCTTATTGTACACTTATTTGTAGATTTAATTTAACACACACACACATTGTGTTTAATCCACATAATTACTATGCAGCACATGTGACCCAAGACATTAATGTCACACCCGTGTGACTTACACGCTCGTCGTGTATAGATGTCCATATATCCAATGGGTCAATCACATAGTAAACACAATTACTATTCAACACCTGTCACTCAAGACATTCACATCACACTCATTGTGATTTACACACTCATTGTGTATTGTTGCCCATATCCCCAATGGGTCAACCACATAGTAAATTCAATTTACTAACCATCACTTAGAGTCAATTTACCTTAATCACACACCTTGAGAATTTAACAACATATTAAGTGACTCAATCAATTAGGTGACTTACCTTCGGCCCAAAGCTCTAATTACAAAGCAAGCTCCTTTCCTTGCCTATAAACTTTATTTTCATCACCTATGCACACATTGCAATCATCTTAACATACACACATACATACAATCAAGTTCAACCCAATTGACCCGTTTGACTTTCTCAAAGTCAAATTATCACTCAATTGACTCTATCTTACTACATCTAGCAAGTTTTAGCCAATGATCACAATTAATCATATTCTATGCCTCCCTTAGGCATTTATCAAATATTGATGTTTGTTACACTAGTTATGATCCTCATCATCCCATGATTACCCATAATCACCCATTTTAGTCAAGATTCACCCAAGATCATAACTTTTATCAATTTTAACATCAATTTATTGCATATTAACATTTAACCCATGGATTATGATCCATATCCACCCAACAACGCTTTCTTACATGATTTCTAACCAAAACCCATCATTCCTATCAAAACCCATGAACAAGTATCTTAGATACTTCTAAAACATTTATTTAGATGTGCATAACCCACTAGTATCATTTATTTATGTTCAAAATCACACATACTCAATTTCTCATTTTTATCACATTTTGGAAAATCTCATTTTTGTGCAGCAACTTTCTGAGTTGCTGCTGTGATCAACATTTTTGACACATTTACAATATGTTTTAGCTATTCATGTTCAAATATGGGTTGTAGTAGACTCTTAGACCTTTCCAGCAATATAAAATACGCCTCAAACAGATACACGGTTGATTTTATACCCAATTTACAAAATCAGGCCAGCAACTTCATTTTCACAATTCAAGTTGCTGAATTTTTCTATGTTGCTGCTGTAATTGTCCTTTTAACCCACCCTACGTTTGTTTTCAGCTTTTCATGTCAAAAGATGGATTGTAGCCCTTTCAAAGAGCTTTCCAAGCATATAAGGCTCCTTTTCCCATGATTTGTCTATGATTTTATACAGATTTTATAATAACAGTGCTGCAACACTATTTCTACACAATTCTGCACATAAGCAATTCATCAAACACCTTATGTGCATGATTTACTAACTCGTTTTTCATTCAATTTCAGCCATCATAAAATCTCCCATGAACACCCTTGTTCATAATCATTGATTTCTAATCAAATTAGATGTTTAGTTACTTTATCACCCATCTACTTATGGTTTCTAACCTATTTAAACAACCAATTTCAAGATTTGAGCTACACCCTCATCTTGTTCATCACAAGAACTTACGATTAACACCAAGATAGGATCTAAAATAACTTACAAGATGTTAGACAACACTTATGGATGGGTATAGAAGCTTCAATCTTGAACTTTAGCCACGAATTCAACAATCTTGCAAGCTAAGTTTTTGAGGGTTCTCCTCTTCTCCTCTTCTATGGAACGTAAGAACACACACACACACGCACATAAGGGAATGCGACTTTGACCAAGTCAAAGTCTCTTATCCCCTTTTAAACCATCTTTGCTTAATTGCAATATCAGCCCCTCAACTTTTAAATTAGTTAACTCATTTAACCAACCTAATCAAGTTAGTTACTAGTTAACTAAAATATCCCAAATGTTATTATATTATTATCACAACATAACATTTATTTATTAACACATGTGACCGTTAAAACCGGTCGTTACACCGTACGAACACGACGATAACTATACTTTACAATATTTTTTTCTAATTATCGGATATCATTCAGAACATTAAAATTCCAGATATATTCGTACAGATCGTCATCTATACAAATAATCCGTCGATTTAGCATTCACGTAACGACGTCCATGTTGTTTTGTTCTGTAAAGCCTCATATAAGTTTATACATAATAAAATCCTAACAAATCATCGCATGATGGTTCTGTGTTGCCAGATATTTATCTGACTGATGAACCATGTTTTCTGAGTTTTGTTTCTTCGAAATGATTCGGAATTCTCTGTTTGATAATACGAATTGATAATGATATATAATATGAACATGAAATACAATGAAATGCATATAATTTTGTACCTGATTACTGTTCATGCTACTGTTCGAGATCACTATTCCGGTACGATTCCGGCACTGATGTTACAGTACGCCACGGCCAATCATTTTCTCCTTGGCGATACGCGAGGAAGATCGGGACTCGGCACAACTATTTTTCCGCCATGGTACGTCGGGAAGCCGGAACCTCTCCGTGGCGCTTAGCAACGACTCCCCCACCTCTAAAAATCTATAAATACCACACATCTCACTTCTTTAAACTACAACACTAATTTTCTACGATTTCTCTCGACCAAAGCTCCGGTAAACACTCCACACAACTTTGTTAACACATTACTAGATTCTTCCTTGCATCTTTGGAAGCATTGGAGCTCAAAGGAAATGCTAAAAGGCTTGTAGCAACCACCAAGCAGCTGGAACTCCACCATCAGCCACCGTCCAAGCTTCCTAACTTCTGTTTTAGTCGAATCAAAGTCATCCAAAGCCTTTTAAGGTAGTTATAATGTCTATTTACACTTAAAATCACACATGCACGAATTTTTAGTGATTCAAAGTTGGTTTTTGATGTATTGTTGATGATTTGAAGCTTAGAAATAAACTAGATTGAGTTTTGAATGTATGAAGTAAAGATTTGTGATGGTTACCATATATAGAAACTTTAATATGCAAAATGGTTGATTGGTTATGATCTAGACATGCTAGATGAGTTTAAATGATGATTTATGCTTACTAGTATGGATATCAACATGTTTGGAAGGTTAGATTAGAGAAAATAAAACTTACGTTAGTAACTTACTATTTATAGAAACTTTTAGTGATTGAAAGAATCAGGGGCTTTGATTTAATGTTATTTGATGATATGATAATGATGGAATATGCATAGGAATGCTATAGAAACATATTTCGAACATTTGGTTATGTTAAAAATGGATTTTTGGTTATACCTTTCTAAGGAAACTTCATTTGGGAAAATGCCAAATATTATGATATGATGATTTGTAATGCTTGCATATGTGTTAAATGTGTTCTATGAACATGAATGTTCTACGATTCGAATAATAGAGAGCATGATAATGTGCTACTTACGTGTTATGATAACAATGACACACAAACAAACTATAATAAAATAAACGTGTCACCAACGGGTCGTAGAGTCAACACAAACACTCGGTTGAGCACACAGACACTTGGAGTTGTATGGGATACAACGAAACACAAAATCAACACAAGCACGTGATTATAGACATATATTATTATAGTGGTAACTAGCCGGTGCTAGCACACATTTCAAAATGTGAAACCAGGAACTGCACTATTAGGTGAGTTCACAGCCGCTTTTACTCTTTTCGACCCTTGGGGGAGAAAACATGCATCCAACCTCTTTTGATACAACAAATATTTTTGGATACATATTTGCATGCTATTATAATTTATACATTTGTGCAACAAATCACATCAAAGTCCTTATAAACACATCGAACAGTTCATAGCACAAGGTGCACAATGTGGTAATTCTGGATAGTACTATTTAGGCATGACAACTGTCGCGCCTGATGGCCAACCCTACTAGAGGTCTGAACAGAAAAAAAATTGACCAAACACATTCGTATTGTCTTGTGATGGACATGGCAAGAAGCATGCAGTTAGCTTCGGTTGTGAACCACATATAGTATGAAAACATATTGCTAGCTATCATTGAATATTGTATTGTAATTATATGTATTCCTACAATAGTTACTACAAATACTTACTGTTTACTACTGTTATAAAACATGTGCTCTCAGCAACCATTTTTTTGGCGTTACTCGCATGTTTTTCTCAGGTAATTAAGGCACACGCTAAGAGATAGGATGCTATGAAGAAGTCTCATGCATCTATCTGTGTCATGAACTATTTGAAAATTTTATTCATTTGATAGTAATATGTAATGCTTAACTTTTCAACAGTGCTTCCGCACACTTCTTTTGTATTTGTTAAACATAATATTTTAAAACTCAAGCTTCAGCAACTCTGAGTTATCAAAACCATTTTATCCAAAATTACTGGATGTGCGTATGAAATAAGACATGTAGGTCTCGCAAGTGTGACCAGAGATCACGATCCTACCTGTAACAGCAGTACCGGAAACTTCACCGGAACAAGTGATCTCAACAGTGATTTGAACAGTAGTCAGGTACGAACTAGGTGTGTTTCAGTGTGTTTTCATATTCAGATCATGTTTCGTTATCATTTTGTGTTATCAAACAGCAAGTTCAGAAACATTTAACAGAAACAAAGTTCAGAACTATGGTTCTTGAGTCAGATAATTAACTGGCAATACGGAACCATCATGTGATTATCTGTTAGGATTTTATTATGTATAGACGTATGTGAGGCCTTACAGAACGAAATAACAACGGATGTCGTTATGTGAATGCTAAACCGACAGATTATTCGTATAGGTGACGATCTGTACGAATAAATCTGGAAGTTTAACGTTTTGAATGATATCCAATAACTAGAAAACAATATTGAAAAGTATAGTTATCACCGTGTTCGTACGGGTGACGATTCGAACGAATACACGCGACGACCGTGCGATTCGATTTTAAACCGTAAATTAATTATTTCTGAAAATTTAAAATAAACGGAAGATATTTAGTTAATTTATTAGGAATCACAACCTAAAATAATTTTAAAATTTTTATTTTAAAAACCGAGTCGTTTCGTAACAAAAACGACGAAGAACCGACGCTCTACGCGAAACCAAGCAAAACCGAAAGAACCCGAACGAAACCACGTATTTTCAAATCATTTAATGTGGCATTCAAAGCCACACCAAACACCACCAACCAGCCTCTCTCTCTAAAAATCGGAGCTTTCTCTCTCTAGAATCTCCCTCCACCTTCTCTCTACAAGAACTCACACAAATCTCAACCATTTCGAGTGTTTTTGGTGTCTAAACGACCACCATCATTTGTAGATCACAGAAGTACAACCGATCTACGCGGTTATCCATCAGATTCGAGGTAAAGATGCAATCTTTGTTCGATTTTTAGGGTTTTTGGATCCCTTATGATCGGCCACCCTTAGATCCGGTTTTAGACCACTCAAACCCTTAGGATTTGCACTACATCAACATACAATAGAGTAGGAACAAGCCTCACTTAATCCCCGGGCCATCTAGCTCGAAAACCTTGGCTGCCATGGCAGCTACTCGACCGGTCGAATGGCAAGGCTCAGTTCGCCGAATGGCTCCAGACCAAACCAGCTCAATAGGCCCCAGCTCACTCGGCCATTCCTCTTTCGTTCGGCACCCATTCGACCAACCTTCTTCGCCCGAGCCAGCCTTCATTCGACCAACCCATGATTCGGCCAAGGTCTCATTCGACAGCTCTTATTCAGCCCAACCCATTCTCACATCACCCCTCATTCGGTTTAGGCTCATACGCCCCTATCCTATTCAGCCCAAGCCCTGGTTCAATCGGTCAAGTCTTATACGGCCAAGGGATGGGTGGATTATCCATACGACTTGGGAATATTAGCTTATGCGTGGTTTGCATGCATGGGAACACTAGGGTTCATGGCATGCACCCAATTAAGGGTATCAAGGAAACAAACATAGAATTAACATGTAAGCATGGATTAGGATTTTGAATAACAAAAAGTCTTCTCAAAACCTTATTAACATCCAACCATGGGTGGTGGATATCATTTCGATTCAAAACATTGAGAATTCATTGAGAATCAAACAAAAGTCTAAGTATGTGAATGTTGATTTATTATTAACATCAGATATTTAGAAATTTCATATGAACAAATAACTACAATAGGTGATTCATTCGAATTACCTAGGGTGGATTATACACATGAGCGATCAGAGGATCATGGGAACATCGAAAGCTAAAATGGGCTCAAGGTTGATCCAACGGATTCAGCCCAAACCCATCTCGTTAATTTTACTATCTCTTAAATGAATTAAGTTTTAATAAAAGAAATGATTTATAAGCCTTATCAAATAACAATAGATGATGTTTTCTAAACCCTTAATCTAAAATGGATTAATTTAAAAATATTTTAACCAAAGACTTGTAATTAATACAGTGGGATTAGGGTTATTATTGGGTAATGAGCTAGACAAGTTAAGGGAAACTCTAGTAAACACATTAGAGAACTAGGACACTTAGTTGCACACTTAGACCAAACCCTGGATACGACGTCTATTATGAATGCTTATCATATTCGAATTCTCTTAAAACAACTCAGGAACTGAAGAAACATAGACTACAACATCGAGTGCGCATTCTGTGGTAATTCAATACAGAGCAACACAGGTGAGTTCATTGCCCCTTTTCTAAACTTTTTTGTTTTCAAACGCGGGGCTGAGAAGCATGCGTAAATCTTTTTATTTAAATTGTTTTATGTATATGCTTTTACTTATTTTATGCTTTATATATGCTTGTCATACTCCTAGACGCTTGTCTAGATAATTGTTATGCAGAATGAACTATCAAGATAATTAACTACTCTTATGAGTAATAACTAAATTTTAAACTCTAAACAAACCCTTAGTCCATTGAGTTCAAATTCCAGAATCTAAACTCAAAGTGAAATCAAAAGAACTAAAGCTAAAGATCAAATGTAATGGAATCTAATCCTGTGTGTGATCAGTAACTAAGGATCCTACTCCAGAATCTACAATCATTGTGAAATCATGGAAATCTAAAGATCAGAATCAAGAGAATCATGGGAATCATTACCGTGTGTGAATTATTGAAATAATGAAATCATTAAGACCTAATGAAATCATAAATTGCTTAAGCTAAGGTGGATGTCAGTTGTATGTAAATCAAGACCACGTGTAACACACGAAAAGTCCCGTCACAGTAGTAGACTCTTGTAGTCAAGCTACATGGGCAATTCATGAAAGTCCCGACGCATACAGGTAGACTCCTAGTGGGTCAAGCCTGATATGGGCCACGTGTGAGAGGGTACAACATGGACAACCACCAACAACTAAGTCTAATTGATTGAGTCAAATAAAGGCTCAATCATCATGTCCTAGTTGTATCTAAATGATTGATTATTAATTTAATCAAACATATAATATCATATTTCTACAAGTGTTTTGGGTTAATCATGAATACATGGTGAACTCAAGAAATCAAAGGTATTTCAATTTGTGGAAATCAAAATCTAATTTGAAGGTGAATGGAGTGAAACGCTTAATTATCATTAACAACAATATGCTAAGCAGTCCGGTATGTGGTGGGACGGTGGCTGGGCGGGCGGTAAGTTCGACCCTACATATGCCCTATATATAAGCATACTTGATTGGATAGCATAGGTGGTTGTTGGTGAGGTTAAGGTTGTCATTTCGGGGAATCAAGGTAAACATTTTCAGGGTAATCCAACGGAGATACAGTCTTTTCTGGGATTGGCAGGTTATTATATAAGGTTTATTTCAAACTTTTCTAAGATAGCTTTGCCTATCACTAAGTTAACTCAGAAAAGTGAACCGTTTGTCTGGGAGCAGAAACAAGAAGATGCTTTTCAGATGTTGAAACAGAAGCTATGTGATGCTCTAATTCTATCTCTCCCAGAAGGCAACGATGACTTTGTTGTTTATTGTGATGCCTCCCATCAGGGACTTGGTTGCGTACTGATGCAACGGGACAAAGTTATCGCTTATGCATCAAGACAGTTAAAGGTTCATCAGAAGAATTACACTACTCATGATCTTGAACTGGGAGCTTTAATCTTCACGTTGAAGATTTGGAGACATTATTTATATGGCACCAAGTGTACCATATTTACTGATCACAAGAGTCTGCAACACATCTTTGATCAGAAGGAACTCAACATGCGACAGTGCCGTTGGGTTGAACTTCTAAATGATTACGACTGTGTAATCAAGTACCATCCAGGAAAGGCGAACGTTGTAGATGACGCCTTGAGCCGGAAGGAAGGAGTCAAACCCTTGCGCGTTAGAGCAATGGGAATGACTATGCAGACCAGCTTACGTGACAAGATCATTCAGGCACAACAAGGATCAGTTGATCGAGGAAACTTGAAGAAAGAATTAGACTGTGGAACAGAGAAACAATTTGAGACTAAGCCTGATGGAGTGATCTACTACCAGGATCGTATATGGATCCCGGCGGTAGACGAATTGAGAAGACTTATCTTTGACGAAGCACACAAGACCAAGTACTATGTGCATCCAGGCGCCGATAAAATGTACTAAGACTTGCGTGGATTTTATTGGTGGCCGGGAATGAAGAAAGACACAGCCGAGTACGTCGGTCGATGTCTTACATGTGCGAAGGTAAAGGCAGAACACCAGAAACCGTCTGGTTTACTGGAACAGCCTGAGATTCCGCTCTGGAAGTGGGAACAAATAGCTATGGACTTCATTACCAAGCTACCCCGCACTTCCAGTGGTCATGATACAATTTGGGTAATCATCGACCGTTTGACCAAATCTGCTCACTTCTTGCCAATGCGTGAGACCTTCACGATGGATAAACTGGCGAGATTGTACATCAATGAGATAGTGGTACACCACGGTGTGCCATTGTCCATTATTTCTCATCGAGACATTCTGGCAATCACTACAGAAATCTCTTGGGACGCAGCTAAATGAGTACAGCTTACCATCCACAAATGGACGGTCAAAGCGAACGTACGATTCAGACCCTGGAGGACATGTTGAGAACATGTATATTGGACTTTGGTGGGAATTGGGATTCCCATTTGCCACTGATTGAATTCTCCTACAATACAGTTACCACAGCAGTATCGGATGTGCACCATTCGAGGCTCTTTATGGCCAGAAACGTCAATCACCGATCTGTTGGACCGAATTGGGAGATAACCGCATAACTGGGCCAGAACTTATACAAGAGACTACTGACAAGATTGCTCGGATTCAACAACGACTACAAGCAACAAGGAGCAGACAAAAGAGCTACGCCGACAAACGGCGCAAGCCGTTGGAATTCTAAGTGGGAGACCGTGTCATGTTGAAGGTATCCCCTTGGAAAGGTGTAGTACATTTTGGAAAGAAAGGCAAACTAGCACCACGATATGTGGGACCGTTCGAGATCATCGAACGTATTGGTCCTGTAGCGTATAGACTAAGATTATCGGATGAACTCAGTGGCTTGCATGATGTGTTTCATGTCTCAAACTTAAAGAGATGCCTTGCTGACGAGTCACTCATCATACCGATTGAAGAAATTCAAGTGGACGAACAATTACATTTTATAGAAGAACCTTTAGAGATTATTGATCGCAAGGTTAAGCAACTGAGGCGAAGCCGTATTCCGATTGTAAAGGTTCGTTGGAACTCAAAGCGCGGACCCGAGTTTACTTGGGAATGTGAAGATCACATGAAATCAAAGTATCCCCAATTGTTTACAGAGGAAGCCGTACCTGATAATGATTCTTAAAATTTCGGGACGAAATTTCTCTAACAAAGGGAGAATGTAACAGCAGTGTCGGAAACGTCACTAGAACAGTGATCTCAACAGTGATTTCAGTGTGTTTTCATATTCAGATCATGTTTCGTTATCATTTTGTGTTATCAAACAGGAAGTTCAGAAACATTTGACAGAAACAAAGTTCAGAACTATGGTTCTTGAGTCAGATAATTAACTGGCAATACAGAACCATCATGTGATTATCTGTTAGGATTTTATTATGTATAGACGTATGTGAGGCCTTACAGAACGAAATAACAACGGATGTCGTTATGTGAATGCTAAACCGACAGATTATTCGTATAGGTGACGATCTGTACGACTAAATCTGGAAGTTTAACGTTCTGAATGATATCCAATAATTAGAAAACAATATTGAAAAGTATAGTTATCGTCGTGTTCGTACGGCTGACGATTCGAACGAATACGCGCGAAGACCGTGCGATTCGATTTTAAACCGTAAATTAATTATTTCTGAAAATTTAAATAAATGGAAGATATTTAGTTAATTTATTAGGAATCACAACCTAAAATAATTTTATAAATTCTATTTTAAAAACCGAGTTGTTTCGTTACGAAAACGACGAAGAACCCACGCTCTACGCGAAACCGAGCAGATCAGAATCAAAGGATATCCTAAAGAGAATAAAGAAGATCAGAATCAAAGTATATCCTAAAGTCCCGACGCATACAGTAGACCTTGTGGGTCAAGCTGATATGGGCAATTCATGAAAGTCCCGACGCATACAGGTAGACTCCTAGTGGGTCAAGCCTGATATGGGCCACGTGTGAGAGGGTACAACATGGACAGCCACCAACAACTAAGTATAATTGATTGAGTCAAATAAAGGCCCAATCATCATGTCTTAGTTGTATCTAAATGATTGATTATTAATTTAATCAAACATATAATATCATATGTCTACAAGTGTTTTGGGGTAATCATGAATACATGGTGAACTCAAGAAATCAAAGGTATTTCAATTTGTGGAAATCAAAATCTAATTTGAAGGTGAATGGAGTGAAACGCTTAATTATCATTAACAACAATATGCTAAGCAGTCCGGTATGTGGTGGGACGGTGGCTGGGCGGGCGGTAAGTTCGACCCTACATATGCCCTATATATAAGCATACTTGATTGGATAGCATAGGTGGTTGTTGGTGAGGTTAAGGTTGTCATTTCGGGGAATCTAGGTAAACATTTTCAGGGTAATCCAATACTATGAATCAGATGAGATGGAATCAATGCTGCGGGATGAAATGCTTAATTATCATCAGGAACAATATATCATCTGGTTTAGTATGTGGTGGGACGGTGGCTGGGCGGGCTGTAAGTTCGACCCTACATATGCCCTATATATAAGCATACTGAACTAGATGGTATAGGTGGTTAATGGTGAGGTTAAGGTTGTCATTCATGTTATTCAAGCTCATTTTTATAAAACTACATGAACTCACCAACGATGTGTTGACTTGATCTTTTTGCATGACTTCTCAGGTGCCGAACAGGTCAACTAAGAGGTTATTACTTTTGGGCTAGGATGTCAGATAGAGGACCTAGCATTTTTGGACCTGCATACTTTAGGAACATCATTATATATTTTATTTTGTATATCTTGTGCAGATACAAGATAGAGAATTTATGATGTTGATGGTAGATTTACATTGTTTAATTATGAACAGAAACTGATGTAATTTAACTTTGTAATTCTATTCAATTTAGCATTTCTCATTTACATCATGTGCAATGTAAACAATCTAATCATCACGATTATCACTCACGATATCACGCCCCGGGAACTTTTCGCCCAACGGGGAATCCGATCCTACCCCGCCGGCTCGGGGTGTTACAGATTGGTATCAGAGCCATGATTATAGAGAAATACAGGTCACGTAATTTAAACGGTTTGGCCTAGACTATAACCTAGGGACCCTGCATGTAGAGAACATAGGATTTATATACTTTCATTGTGTCTTCTGCATTTGATCACTGCACTAACCAATAATCTGTTGGTTATGATCAGAATGCCGCCGAGAAGACCTCCCTCTATTGTGCCACCCCCACAGAGTTCAGCTCCTCATTCGTCAACGCCATCACCAGCTGACTCACCACCGCCACCTCCTCCACCTCCTCCTCCCCCACACTCTCCACCTCCAAACCCGATCGCGACTCAGATACCGGATCCTGCTACGGTTGCACCAGCAACTCTACTAAGCAGCCAGTTGACTAACTAGCTGAAGGAAGTGATACCGGAAATGCTTAACCGTCTTCGGAACGACAGCAACAACACCGGGCGTTCATCAGGGGGTACTGCATCACACTACTCCTACAAGTCTTTTGTGGGATGTAAGCCGCCAAGATTTAGCGGTACTGAAGGAGCCGTTGGATTAATCCAATGGATAGAAAAGATGGAGACCACTCTGGACATTAGCAGTTGTCTGGAGCACCACAAGGTTCGATACTCTGTTGGGTCCTTCAACAAGCGAGCCTTGACTTGGTGGAACGAACAGATCAATGATAGAGGTAGAGAAGAAGCAATGGCAATGCCATGGGAAGAATTCAAGACGTTACTGAGAAATGAATTCTGCCCCAAGAATGAGCTGCAGAGATTGGAAGTTGAACTGTCCAATCATGTTATGAAAGGAGCTGATCATCTGGGGTACACTACCCGCTATCATGAGTTGGTAGCATTGGTGCCAGACATGGTACCAACAATGGAAAAGAGGATTGACAGATATGTAGGTGGACTTCCCGCCTACATTCAGGGTTTAGTTGTTGCAGCCAACCCTGTTACTGTAGAGTCTGCTGTGAGTCTGTCTGGGAAACTCACTGACTTGATGGTTGCCTCTGGAGTTCTGAAGAAAGAGGTTGACACTGGCAAGCGAAAGGAAGAATCTTTCAAGAAACCCCATCATCACCAACACCAGAAGAAGAAACAGAAGGTTATAAAGAACTACACTATGGCTACTCCGCTCAATCAAGTGGCCATGGCACCGCAGGATGTACACAAGAAACAATATACTGGCCCACACCCTCTGTGTAACAAGTGCCAGTATCATCATGCTGCAAGCAAACCCTGCTGTCACTGCATGGGATGTGGAAGAAAAGGACATTGGGTCCAGAATTGCAGGATAACTCAAAAGCAAGCAGTCAACAATGCTGATTTAGCTTTCCCTCCACCCAACAACCAGAACAACGGTGGATGCTATAACTGTGGCGAACAGGGCCACTTTGCGAAGAACTGCCCGAAGAAGGCACAACAGGCAGTTCCAGCACCCCGTGGAAGAGCTTTTGTCATAGGAGCTCCAGCTGCACGCCAAGACCCAAATGTGGTCACTAGTACATTTCTTTTACATGACTTTTATGCATCTGTTCTATTTGACACTGGTGCGGATCAGAGTTTTATCTCTACCGATTTGGCATGCCAACTAGATTCTATAGAGGAACAGTTAGACTCCCCTTACATTATAGAAGTAGCTAACGGGAAACAGGTCACAGTTAGTACTATATACAGGAACTGCCCATTGAAACTTGATGGTCATACCTTTACCATTGATTTGATACCGATGAAGTTGGGTAGTTTCGACATCATCGTGGGAATGGATTGACTTTCTTCTAATCGAGTGGAAGTTATCTGTTCTGAAAAGCTATTTCGAGTTCCATTGCTGAGTAACCGTGTATTGGAAGTTAAAAGGGATCAAGCAAAACGAAGTGTCAAAATCATTTCTTGCATAAAGGCGCGTAAGTGTCTACAAAAGCAGTGCGTAGCCTTCCTGGCTCATGTGGTGGAAAAGGAGAAGGACAAGAAAAAGATTCAAGACGTACCGGTAGTGAAAGAGTACCCGAAAGTATTTCCTGAAGACCTACCAGGTTTGCCACCTGTGCGACCGGTAGAGTTTCGTATTGACTTAGTTCCTGGAGCAACTCCTGTTGCTAAAACTCCTTACAGGTTAGCACCTTCGGAGATGCAGGAATTGTCAAACCAGTTGCAAGAACTACTTGATAAAGGTTTCATCAGACCAAGCTACTTACCTTGGGGAGCTCCGGTCTTGTTCGTGAAGAAGAAACATGGATCCTTTCGGATGTGCATAGATTATAGAGAGCTGAGCAAACTAACCATCAAAAATTGGTATCCATTACCGAGGATCGATGATTTGTTTGACCAAATGCAAGGGGCTCAGTGTTTCTCAAAGATTGACTTGTAGTCTGGATATCAACAGCTTAGAGTTCAAGACGAGGATATACCGAAGACGGTGTTCCGAACCAGATACGGACATTACGAATTCATGGTGATGCCTTTCGGATTGACAAATGCACCAGCGGCTTTCATGGACCTGATGAACCGAGTGTGCAAGCCGTATCTGAACCAGTTTGTCATTGTCTTTATTGATAACATACTGATTTATTCCAAGAGCAAAGCTGAACATGAACAACATCTCAGAAAGATCTTGGGGCTGTTGAAGGAAGAGAAACTTTATGCCAAATTCTCTAAGTGTGAATTTTGGCTAAGAGAAGTTCAATTTCTGGGTCATGTAGTCAACAGCGCGGGAATACACGTGGATCCTGCCAAGATCGAGGCAATTAAGAACTGGGATACTCCGAAGACACCGACGGAGATACAGTCTTTTCTGGGATTGGCAGGTTATTATAGAAGGTTTATTTCAAACTTTTCTAAGATAGCTTTGCCTATCACTAAGTTAACTCAGAAAAGTGAACCGTTTGTCTGGGAGCAGAAACAAGAAGATGCTTTTCAGATGTTGAAACAGAAGCTATGTGATGCTCCAATTCTATCTCTCCCAGAAGGCAACGATGACTTTGTTGTTTATTGTGATGCCTCCCATCAGGGACTTGGTTGCGTACTGATGCAACGGGACAAAGTTATCGCTTATGCATCAAGACAGTTAAAGGTTCATCAGAAGAATTACACTACTCATGATCTTGAACTGGGAGCTTTAATCTTCACGTTGAAGATTTGGAGACATTATTTATATGGCACCAAGTGTACCATATTTACTGATCACAAGAGTCTGCAACACATCTTTGATCAGAAGGAACTCAACATGCGACAGTGCCGTTGGGTTGAACTTCTAAATGATTACGACTGTGTAATCAAGTACCATCCAGGAAAGGCGAACGTTGTAGATGACGCCTTGAGCCGGAAGGAAGGAGTCAAACCCTTGCGCGTTAGAGCAATGGGAATGACTGTGCAGACCAGCTTACGTGACAAGATCATTCAGGCACAACAAGGATCAGTTGATCGAGGAAACTTGAAGAAAGAATTAGACTGTGGAACAGAGAAACAATTTGAGACTAAGCCTGATGGAGTGATCTACTACCAGGATCGTATATGGATCCCGGCGGTAGACGAATTGAGAAGACTTATCTTTGACGAAGCACACAAGACCAAGTACTATGTGCATCCAGGCGCCGATAAAATGTACTAAGACTTGCGTGGATTTTATTGGTGGCCGGGAATGAAGAAAGACACAGCCGAGTACGTCGGTCGATGTCTTACATGTGCGAAGGTAAAGGCAGAACACCAGAAACCGTCTGGTTTACTGGAACAGCCTGAGATTCCGCTCTGGAAGTGGGAACAAATAGCTATGGACTTCATTACCAAGCTACCCCGCACTTCCAGTGGTCATGATACAATTTGGGTAATCATCGACCGTTTGACCAAATCTGCTCACTTCTTGCCAATGCGTGAGACCTTCACGATGGATAAACTGGCGAGATTGTACATCAATGAGATAGTGGTACACCACGGTGTGCCATTGTCCATTATTTCTCATCGAGACATTCTGGCAATCACTACAGAAATCTCTTGGGACGCAGCTAAATGAGTACAGCTTACCATCCACAAATGGACGGTCAAAGCGAACGTACGATTCAGACCCTGGAGGACATGTTGAGAACATGTATATTGGACTTTGGTGGGAATTGGGATTCCCATTTGCCACTGATTGAATTCTCCTACAATACAGTTACCACAGCAGTATCGGATGTGCACCATTCGAGGCTCTTTATGGCCAGAAACGTCAATCACCGATCTGTTGGACCGAATTGGGAGATAACCGCATAACTGGGCCAGAACTTATACAAGAGACTACTGACAAGATTGCTCGGATTCAACAACGACTACAAGCAACAAGGAGCAGACAAAAGAGCTACGCCGACAAACGGCGCAAGCCGTTGGAATTCTAAGTGGGAGACCGTGTCATGTTGAAGGTATCCCCTTGGAAAGGTGTAGTACATTTTGGAAAGAAAGGCAAACTAGCACCACGATATGTGGGACCGTTCGAGATCATCGAACGTATTGGTCCTGTAGCGTATAGACTAAGATTATCGGATGAACTCAGTGGCTTGCATGATGTGTTTCATGTCTCAAACTTAAAGAGATGCCTTGCTGACGAGTCACTCATCATACCGATTGAAGAAATTCAAGTGGACGAACAATTACATTTTATAGAAGAACCTTTAGAGATTATTGATCGCAAGGTTAAGCAACTGAGGCGAAGCCGTATTCCGATTGTAAAGGTTCGTTGGAACTCAAAGCGCGGACCCGAGTTTACTTGGGAATGTGAAGATCACATGAAATCAAAGTATCCCCAATTGTTTACAGAGGAAGCCGTACCTGATAATGATTCTTAAAATTTCGGGACGAAATTTCTCTAACAAAGGGAGAATGTAACAGCAGTGTCGGAAACGTCACCAGAACAGTGATCTCAACAGTGATTTCAGTGTGTTTTCATATTCAGATCATGTTTCGTTATCATTTTGTGTTATCAAACAGGAAGTTCAGAAACATTTGACAGAAACAAAGTTCAGAACTATGGTTCTTGAGTCAGATAATTAACTGGCAATACAGAACCATCATGTGATTATCTGTTAGGATTTTATTATGTATAGACGTATGTGAGGCCTTACAGAACGAAATAACAACGGATGTCGTTATGTGAATGCTAAACCGACAGATTATTCGTATAGGTGACGATCTGTACGACTAAATCTGGAAGTTTAACGTTCTGAATGATATCCAATAATTAGAAAACAATATTGAAAAGTATAGTTATCGTCGTGTTCGTACGGCTGACGATTCGAACGAATACGCGCGAAGACCGTGCGATTCGATTTTAAACCGTAAATTAATTATTTCTGAAAATTTAAAATAAATGGAAGATATTTAGTTAATTTATTAGGAATCACAACCTAAAATAATTTTATAAATTCTATTTTAAAAACCGAGTTGTTTCGTTACGAAAACGACGAAGAACCCACGCTCTACGCGAAACCGAGCAGATCAGAATCAAAGGATATCCTAAAGAGAATAAAGAAGATCAGAATCAAAGTATATCCTAAAGTCCCGACGCATACAGTAGACCTTGTGGGTCAAGCTGATATGGGCAATTCATGAAAGTCCCGACGCATACAGGTAGACTCCTAGTGGGTCAAGCCTGATATGGGCCACGTGTGAGAGGGTACAACATGGACAGCCACCAACAACTAAGTATAATTGATTGAGTCAAATAAAGGCCCAATCATCATGTCTTAGTTGTATCTAAATGATTGATTATTAATTTAATCAAACATATAATATCATATGTCTACAAGTGTTTTGGGGTAATCATGAATACATGGTGAACTCAAGAAATCAAAGGTATTTCAATTTGTGGAAATCAAAATCTAATTTGAAGGTGAATGGAGTGAAACGCTTAATTATCATTAACAACAATATGCTAAGCAGTCCGGTATGTGGTGGGACGGTGGCTGGGCGGGCGGTAAGTTCGACCCTACATATGCCCTATATATAAGCATACTTGATTGGATAGCATAGGTGGTTGTTGGTGAGGTTAAGGTTGTCATTTCGGGGAATCTAGGTAAACATTTTCAGGGTAATCCAATACTATGAATCAGATGTGATGGAATCAATGCTGTGGGATGAAATGCTTAATTATCATCAGGAACAATATATCATCTGGTTTAGTATGTGGTGGGACGGTGGCTGGGCGGGCTGTAAGTTCGACCCTACTTATGCCCTATATATAAGCATACTGAACTAGATGGTATAGGTGGTTAATGGTGAGGTTAAGGTTGTCATTCATGTTATTCAAGCTCATTTTTATAAAACTACATGAACTCACCAACGATGTGTTGACTTGATCTTTTTGCATGACTTCTCAGGTGCCGAACAGGTCAACTAAGAGGTTATTACTTTTGGGCTAGGATGTCAGATAGAGGACCTAGCATTTTTGGACCTGCATACTTTAGGAACATCATTATATATTTTATTTTGTATATCTTGTGCAGATACAAGATAGAGAATTTATGATGTTGATAGTAGATTTACATTGTTTAATTATGAACAGAAACTGATGTAATTTAACTTTGTAATTCTATTCAATTTAGCATTTCTCATTTACATCATGTGCAATGTAAACAATCTGATCATCATGATTATCACTCACGATATCACGCCCCGGGAACTTTTCGCCCAACGGGGAATCCGATCCTACCCCGCCGGCTTGGGGTGTGACAGATTGGTATCAGAGCCATGATTATAGAGAAATACAGGTCACGTAATTTAAACGGTTTGGCCTAGACTATAACCTAGGGACCCTGCATGTAGAGAACATAGGATTTATATACTTTCATTGTGTCTTCTGCATTTGATCACTGCACTAACCAATAATCTGTTGGTTATGATCAGAATGCCGCCGAGAAGACCTCCCTCTATTGTGCCACCCCCACAGAGTTCAGCTCCTCATTCGTCAACGCCATCACCAGCTAACTCACCACCGCCACCTCCTCCACCTCCTCCTCCCCCACACTCTCCACCTCCAAACCCGATCGCGACTCAGATACCGGATCTTGCTACGATTGCACTAGCAACTCTACTAAGCAGCCAGTTGACTAACTAGCTGAAGGAAGTGATACCGGAAATGCTTAACCGTCTTCGGAACGACAGCAACAACACCGGGCGTTCATCAGGGGAAGCTAGTGGAAACACTGGTACTGCATCACACTACTCCTACAAGTCTTTTGTGGGATGTAAGCCGCCAAGCTTTAGCGGTACTGAAGGAGCCGTTGGATTAATCCAATGGATAGAAAAGATGGAGACCACTCTGGACATTAGCAGTTGTCTGGAGCACCACAAGGTTCGATACTCTGTTGGGTCGTTCAACAAGCGAGCCTTGACTTGGTGGAACGCACAGATCAATGATAGAGGTAGAGAAGAAGCAATGGCAATGCCATGGGAAGAATTCAAGACGTTACTGAGAAATGAATTCTGCCCCAAGAATGAGCTGCAGAGATTGGAAGTTGAACTGTCCAATCATGTTATGAAAGGAGCTGATCATCTGGGGTACACTACCCGCTATCATGAGTTGGTAGCATTGGTGCCAGACATGGTACCAACAATGGAAAAGAGGATTGACAGATATGTAGGTGGACTTCCCGCCTACATTCAGGGTTTAGTTGTTGCAGCCAACCCTGTTACTGTAGAGTCTGCTGTGAGTCTGTCTGGGAAACTCACTGACTTGATGGTTGCCTCTGGAGTTCTGAAGAAAGAGGTTGACACTGGCAAGCGAAAGGAAGAATCTTTCAAGAAACCTCATCATCACCAACACCAGAAGAAGAAACAGAAGGTTATAAAGAACTACACTATGGCTACTCCGCTCAATCAAGTGGCCATGGCACCGCAGGATGTACACAAGAAACAATATACTGGCCCACACCCTCTGTGTAACAAGTGCCAGTATCATCATGCTACAAGCAAACCCTGCTGTCACTGCATGGGATGTGGAAGAAAAGGACATTGGGTCCAGAATTGCAGGATAACTCAAAAGCAAGCAGTCAACAATGCTGATTTAGCTTTCCCTCCACCCAACAACCAGAACAACGGTGGATGCTATAACTGTGGCGAACAGGGCCACTTTGCGAAGAACTGCCCGAAGAAGGCACAACAGGCAGTTCCAGCACCCCGTGGAAGAGCTTTTGTCATAGGAGCTCCAGCTGCACGCCAAGACCCAAATGTGGTCACTAGTACATTTCTTTTACATGACTTTTATGCATCTGTTCTATTTGACACTGGTGCGGATCAGAGTTTTATCTCTACCGATTTTGCATGCCAACTAGATTCTATAGAGGAACAGTTAGACTCCCCTTATATTATAGAAGTAGCTAACGGGAAACAGGTCACAGTTAGTACTATATACAGGAACTGCCCATTGAAACTTGATGGTCATACCTTTACCATTGATTTGATACCGATGAAGTTGGGTAGTTTCGACATCATCGTGGGAATGGATTGACTTTCTTCTAATCGAGTGGAAGTTATCTGTTCTGAAAAGCTATTTCGAGTTCCATTGCTGAGTAACCGTGTATTGGAAGTTAAAAGGGATCAAGCAAAACGAAGTGTCAAAATCATTTCTTGCATAAAGGCGCGTAAGTGTCTACAAAAGCAGTGCGTAGCCTTCCTGGCTCATGTGGTGGAAAAGGAGAAGGACAAGAAAAAGATTCAAGACGTACCGGTAGTGAAAGAGTACCCGAAAGTATTTCCTGAAGACCTACCAGGTTTGCCACCTGTGCGACCGGTAGAGTTTCGTATTGACTTAGTTCCTGGAGCAACTCCTGTTGCTAAATCTCCTTACAGGTTAGCACCTTCGGAGATGCAGGAATTGTCAAACCAGTTGCAAGAACTACTTGATAAAGGTTTCATCAGACCAAGCTACTTACCTTGGGGAGCTCCGGTCTTGTTCGTGAAGAAGAAACATGGATCCTTTCGGATGTGCATAGATTATAGAGAGCTGAGCAAACTAACCATCAAAAATTGGTATCCATTACCGAGGATCGATGATTTGTTTGACCAAATGCAAGGGGCTCAGTGTTTCTCAAAGATTGACTTGTAGTCTGGATATCAACAGCTTAGAGTTCAAGACGAGGATATACCGAAGACGGTGTTCCGAACCAGATACGGACATTACGAATTCATGGTGATGCCTTTCGGATTGACAAATGCACCAGCGGTTTTCATGGACCTGATGAACCGAGTGTGCAAGCCGTATCTGAACCAGTTTGTCATTGTCTTTATTGATAACATACTGATTTATTCCAAGAGCAAAGCTGAACATGAACAACATCTCAGAAAGATCTTGGGGCTGTTGAAGGAAGAGAAACTTTATGCCAAATTCTCTAAGTGTGAATTTTGGCTAAGAGAAGTTCAATTTCTGGGTCATGTAGTCAACAGCGCGGGAATACACGTGGATCCTGCCAAGATCGAGGCAATTAAGAACTTGGATACTCCGAAGACACCGACGGAGATACAGTCTTTTCTGGGATTGGCAGGTTATTATAGAAGGTTTATTTCAAACTTTTCTAAGATAGCTTTGCCTATCACTAAGTTAACTCAGAAAAGTGAACCGTTTGTCTGGGAGCAGAAACAAGAAGATGCTTTTCAGATGTTGAAACAGAAGCTATGTGATGCTCCAATTCTATCTCCCCCAGAAGGCAACGATGACTTTGTTGTTTATTGTGATGCCTCCCATCAGGGACTTGGTTGCGTACTGATGCAACGGGACAAAGTTATCGCTTATGCATCAAGACAGTTAAAGGTTCATCAGAAGAATTACACTACTCATGATCTTGAACTGGGAGCTTTAATCTTCACGTTGAAGATTTGGAGACATTATTTATATGGCACCAAGTGTACCATATTTACTGATCACAAGAGTCTGCAACACATCTTTGATCAGAAGGAACTCAACATGCGACAGTGCCGTTGGGTTGAACTTCTAAATGATTACGACTGTGTAATCAAGTACCATCCAGGAAAGGCGAACGTTGTAGATGACGCCTTGAGCCGGAAGGAAGGAGTCAAACCCTTGCGCGTTAGAGCAATGGGAATGACTGTGCAGACCAGCTTACGTGACAAGATCATTCAGGCACAACAAGGATCAGTTGATCGAGGAAACTTGAAGAAAGAATTAGACTGTGGAGCAGAGAAACAATTTGAGACTAAGCCTGATGGAGTGATCTACTACCAGGATCGTATATGGATCCCGGCGGTAGACGAATTGAGAAGACTTATCTTTGACGAAGCACACAAGACCAAGTACTATGTGCATCCAGGCGCCGATAAAATGTACTAAGACTTGCGTGGATTTTATTGGTGGCCGGGAATGAAGAAAGACACAGCCGAGTACGTCGGTCGATGTCTTACATGTGCGAAGGTAAAGGCAGAACACCAGAAACCGTCTGGTTTACTGGAACAGCCTGAGATTCCGCTCTGGAAGTGGGAACAAATAGCTATGGACTTCATTACCAAGCTACCCCGCACTTCCAGTGGTCATGATACAATTTGGGTAATCATCGACCGTTTGACCAAATCTGCTCACTTCTTGCCAATGCGTGAGACCTTCACGATGGATAAACTGGCGAGATTGTACATCAATGAGATAGTGGTACACCACGGTGTGCCATTGTCCATTATTTCTCATCGAGACATTCTGGCAATCACTACAGAAATCTCTTGGGACGCAGCTAAATGAGTACAGCTTACCATCCACAAATGGACGGTCAAAGCGAACGTACGATTCAGACCCTGGAGGACATGTTGAGAACATGTATATTGGACTTTGGTGGGAATTGGGATTCCCATTTGCCACTGATTGAATTCTCCTACAATACAGTTACCACAGCAGTATCGGATGTGCACCATTCGAGGCTCTTTATGGCCAGAAACGTCAATCACCGATCTGTTGGACCGAATTGGGAGATAACCGCATAACTGGGCCAGAACTTATACAAGAGACTACTGACAAGATTGCTCGGATTCAACAACGACTACAAGCAACAAGGAGCAGACAAAAGAGCTACGCCGACAAACGGCGCAAGCCGTTGGAATTCTAAGTGGGAGACCGTGTCATGTTGAAGGTATCCCCTTGGAAAGGTGTAGTACATTTGGAAAGAAAGGCAAACTAGCACCACGATATGTGGGACCGTTCGAGATCATCGAACGTATTGGTCCTGTAGCGTATAGACTAAGATTATCGGATGAACTCAGTGGCTTGCATGATGTGTTTCATGTCTCAAACTTAAAGAGATGCCTTGCTGACGAGTCACTCATCATACCGATTGAAGAAATTCAAGTGGACGAACAATTACATTTTATAGAAGAACCTTTAGAGATTATTGATCGCAAGGTTAAGCAACTGAGGCGAAGCCGTATTCCGATTGTAAAGGTTCGTTGGAACTCAAAGCGCGGACCCGAGTTTACTTGGGAATGTGAAGATCACATGAAATCAAAGTATCCCCAATTGTTTACAGAGGAAGCCGTACCTGATAATGATTCTTAAAATTTCGGGACGAAATTTCTCTAACAAAGGGAGAATGTAACAGCAGTGTCGGAAACGTCACCAGAACAGTGATCTCAACAGTGATTTCAGTGTGTTTTCATATTCAGATCATGTTTCGTTATCATTTTGTGTTATCAAACAGGAAGTTCAGAAACATTTGACAGAAACAAAGTTCAGAACTATGGTTCTTGAGTCAGATAATTAACTGGCAATACAGAACCATCATGTGATTATCTGTTAGGATTTTATTATGTATAGACGTATGTGAGGCCTTACAGAACGAAATAACAACGGATGTCGTTATGTGAATGCTAAACCGACAGATTATTCGTATAGGTGACGATCTGTACGACTAAATCTGGAAGTTTAACGTTCTGAATGATATCCAATAATTAGAAAACAATATTGAAAAGTATAGTTATCGTCGTGTTCGTACGGCTGACGATTCGAACGAATACGCGCGAAGACCGTGCGATTCGATTTTAAACCGTAAATTAATTATTTCTGAAAATTTAAAATAAATGGAAGATATTTAGTTAATTTATTAGGAATCACAACCTAAAATAATTTTATAAATTCTATTTTAAAAACCGAGTTGTTTCGTTACGAAAACGACGAAGAACCCACGCTCTACGCGAAACCGAGCAGATCAGAATCAAAGGATATCCTAAAGAGAATAAAGAAGATCAGAATCAAAGTATATCCTAAAGTCCCGACGCATACAGTAGACCTTGTGGGTCAAGCTGATATGGGCAATTCATGAAAGTCCCGACGCATACAGGTAGACTTCTAGTGGGTCAAGCCTGATATGGGCCACGTGTGAGAGGGTACAACATGGACAGCCACCAACAACTAAGTATAATTGATTGAGTCAAATAAAGGCCCAATCATCATGTCTTAGTTGTATCTAAATGATTGATTATTAATTTAATCAAACATATAATATCATATGTCTACAAGTGTTTTGGGTAATCATGAATACATGGTGAACTCAAGAAATCAAAGGTATTTCAATTTGTGGAAATCAAAATCTAATTTGAAGGTGAATGGAGTGAAACGCTTAATTATCATTAACAACAATATGCTAAGCAGTCCGGTATGTGGTGGGACGGTGGCTGGGCGGGCGGTAAGTTCGACCCTACATATGCCCTATATATAAGCATACTTGATTGGATAGCATAGGTGGTTGTTGGTGAGGTTAAGGTTGTCATTTCGGGGAATCTAGGTAAACATTTTCAGGGTAATCCAATACTATGAATCAGATGTGATGGAATCAATGCTGTGGGATGAAATGCTTAATTATCATCAGGAACAATATATCATCTGGTTTAGTATGTGGTGGGACGGTGGCTGGGCGGGCTGTAAGTTCGACCCTACATATGCCCTATATATAAGCATACTGAACTAGATGGTATAGGTGGTTAATGGTGAGGTTAAGGTTGTCATTCATGTTATTCAAGCTCATTTTTATAAAACTACATGAACTCACCAACCATGTGTTGACTTGATCTTTTTGCATGACTTCTCAGGTGCCGAACAGGTCAACTAAGAGGTTATTACTTTTGGGCTAGGATGTCAGATAGAGGACCTAGCATTTTTGGACCTGCATACTTTAGGAACATCATTATATATTTTATTTTGTATATCTTGTGCAGATACAAGATAGAGAATTTATGATGTTGATGGTAGATTTACATTGTTTAATTATGAACAGAAACTGATGTAATTTAACTTTGTAATTCTATTCAATTTAGCATTTCTCATTTACATCATGTGCAATGTAAACAATCTAATCATCACGATTATCACTCACGATATCACGCCCCGGGAACTTTTCGCCCAACGGGGAATCCGATCCTACCCCGCCGGCTCGGGGTGTGACAGATTGGTATCAGAGCCATGATTATAGAGAAATACAGGTCACGTAATTTAAACGGTTTGGCCTAGACTATAACCTAGGGACCCTGGATGTAGAGAACATAGGATTTATATACTTTCATTGTGTCTTCTGCATTTGATCACTGCACTAACCAATAATCTGTTGGTTATGATCAGAATGCCGCCGAGAAGACCTCCCTCTATTGTGCCACCCCCACAGAGTTCAGCTCCTCATTCGTCAACGCCATCACCAGCTGACTCACCACCGCCACCTCCTCCACCTCCTCCTCCCCCACACTCTCCACCTCCAAACCCGATCGCGACTCAGATACCGGATCTTGCTACGGTTGCACTAGCAACTCTACTAAGCAGCCAGTTGACTAACTAGCTGAAGGAAGTGATACCGGAAATGCTTAACCGTCTTCGGAACGACAGCAACAACACCGGGCGTTCATCAGGGGAAGCTAGTGGAAACACTGGTACTGCATCACACTACTCCTACAAGTCTTTTGTGGGATGTAAGCCGCCAAGCTTTAGCGGTACTGAAGGAGCCGTTGGATTAATCCAATGGATAGAAAAGATGGAGACCACTCTGGACATTAGCAGTTGTCTGGAGCACCACAAGGTTCGATACTCTGTTGGGTCATTCAACAAGCGAGCCTTGACTTGGTGGAACGCACAGATCAATGATAGAGGTAGAGAAGAAGCAATGGCAATGCCATGGGAAGAATTCAAGACGTTACTGAGAAATGAATTTTGCCCCAAGAATGAGCTGCAGAGATTGGAAGTTGAACTGTCCAATCATGTTATGAAAGGAGCTGATCATCTGGGGTACACTACCCGCTATCATGAGTTGGTAGCATTGGTGCCAGACATGGTACCAACAATGGAAAAGAGGATTGACAGATATGTAGGTGGACTTCCCGCCTACATTCAGGGTTTAGTTGTTGCAGCCAACCCTGTTACTGTAGAGTCTGCTGTGAGTCTGTCTGGGAAACTCACTGACTTGATGGTTGCCTCTGGAGTTCTGAAGAAAGAGGTTGACACTGGCAAGCGAAAGGAAGAATCTTTCAAGAAACCCCATCATCACCAACACCAGAAGAAGAAACAGAAGGTTATAAAGAACTACACTATGGCTACTCCGCTCAATCAAGTGGCCATGGCACCGCAGGATGTACACAAGAAACAATATACTGGCCCACACCCTCTGTGTAACAAGTGCCAGTATCATCATGCTGCAAGCAAACCCTGCTGTCACTGCATGGGATGTGGAAGAAAAGGACATTGGGTCCAGAATTGCAGGATAACTCAAAAGCAAGCAGTCAACAATGCTGATTTAGCTTTCCCTCCACCCAACAACCAGAACAACGGTGGATGCTATAACTGTGGCGAACAGGGCCACTTTGCGAAGAACTGCCCGAAGAAGGCACAACAGGCAGTTCCAGCACCCCGTGGAAGAGCTTTTGTCATAGGAGCTCCAGCTGCACGCCAAGACCCAAATGTGGTCACTAGTACATTTCTTTTACATGACTTTTATGCATCTGTTCTATTTGACGCTGGTGCGGATCAGAGTTTTATCTCTACCGATTTTGCATGCCAACTAGATTCTATAGAGGAACAGTTAGACTCCCCTTACATTATAGAAGTAGCTAACGGGAAACAGGTCACAGTTAGTACTATATACAGGAACTGCCCATTGAAACTTGATGGTCATACCTTTACCATTGATTTGATACCGATGAAGTTGGGTAGTTTCGACATCATCGTGGGAATGGATTGACTTTCTTCTAATCGAGTGGAAGTTATCTGTTCTGAAAAAGCTATTTCGAGTTCCATTGCTGAGTAACCGTGTATTGGAAGTTAAAAGGGATCAAGCAAAACGAAGTGTCAAAATCATTTCTTGCATAAAGGCGCGTAAGTGTCTACAAAAGCAGTGCGTAGCCTTCCTGGCTCATGTGGTGGAAAAGGAGAAGGACAAGAAAAAGATTCAAGACGTACCGGTAGTGAAAGAGTACCCGAAAGTATTTCCTGAAGACCTACCAGGTTTGCCACCTGTGCGACCGGTAGAGTTTCGTATTGACTTAGTTCCTGGAGCAACTCCTGTTGCTAAATCTCCTTACAGGTTAGCACCTTCGGAGATGCAGGAATTGTCAAACCAGTTGCAAGAACTACTTGATAAAGGTTTCATCAGACCAAGCTACTTACCTTGGGGAGCTCCGGTCTTGTTCGTGAAGAAGAAACATGGATCCTTTCGGATGTGCATAGATTATAGAGAGCTGAGCAAACTAACCATCAAAAATTGGTATCCATTACCGAGGATCGATGATTTGTTTGACCAAATGCAAGGGGCTCAGTGTTTCTCAAAGATTGACTTGTAGTCTGGATATCAACAGCTTAGAGTTCAAGACGAGGATATACCGAAGACGGTGTTCCGAACCAGATACGGACATTACGAATTCATGGTGATGCCTTTCGGATTGACAAATGCACCAGCGGTTTTCATGGACCTGATGAACCGAGTGTGCAAGCCGTATCTGAACCAGTTTGTCATTGTCTTTATTGATAACATACTGATTTATTCCAAGAGCAAAGCTGAACATGAACAACATCTCAGAAAGATCTTGGGGCTGTTGAAGGAAGAGAAACTTTATGCCAAATTCTCTAAGTGTGAATTTTGGCTAAGAGAAGTTCAATTTCTGGGTCATGTAGTCAACAGCGCGGGAATACACGTGGATCCTGCCAAGATCGAGGCAATTAAGAACTGGGATACTCCGAAGACACCGACGGAGATACAGTCTTTTCTGGGATTGGCAGGTTATTATAGAAGGTTTATTTCAAACTTTTCTAAGATAGCTTTGCCTATCACTAAGTTAACTCGGAAAAGTGAACCGTTTGTTTGGGAGCAGAAACAAGAAGATGCTTTTCAGATGTTGAAACAGAAGCTATGTGATGCTCCAATTCTATCTCTCCCAGAAGGCAACGATGACTTTGTTGTTTATTGTGATGCCTCCCATCAGGGACTTGGTTGCGTACTGATGCAGCGGGACAAAGTTATCGCTTATGCATCAAGACAGTTAAAGGTTCATCAGAAGAATTACACTACTCATGATCTTGAACTGGGAGCTTTAATCTTCACGTTGAAGATTTGGAGACATTATTTATATGGCACCAAGTGTACCATATTTACTGATCACAAGAGTCTGCAACACATCTTTGATCAGAAGGAACTCAACATGCGACAGTGCCGTTGGGTTGAACTTCTAAATGATTACGACTGTGTAATCAAGTACCATCCAGGAAAGGCGAACGTTGTAGATGACGCCTTGAGCCGGAAGGAAGGAGTCAAACCCTTGCGCGTTAGAGCAATGGGAATGACTGTGCAGACCAGCTTACGTGACAAGATCATTCAGGCACAACAAGGATCAGTTGATCGAGGAAACTTGAAGAAAGAATTAGACTGTGGAGCAGAGAAACAATTTGAGACTAAGCCTGATGGAGTGATCTACTACCAGGATCGTATATGGATCCCGGCGGTAGACGAATTGAGAAGACTTATCTTTGACGAAGCACACAAGACCAAGTACTATGTGCATCCAGGCGCCGATAAAATGTACTAAGACTTGCGTGGATTTTATTGGTGGCCGGGAATGAAGAAAGACACAGCCGAGTACGTCGGTCGATGTCTTACATGTGCGAAGGTAAAGGCAGAACACCAGAAACCGTCTGGTTTACTGGAACAGCCTGAGATTCCGCTCTGGAAGTGGGAACAAATAGCTATGGACTTCATTACCAAGCTACCCCGCACTTCCAGTGGTCATGATACAATTTGGGTAATCATCGACCGTTTGACCAAATCTGCTCACTTCTTGCCAATGCGTGAGACCTTCACGATGGATAAACTGGCGAGATTGTACATCAATGAGATAGTGGTACACCACGGTGTGCCATTGTCCATTATTTCTCATCGAGACATTCTGGAAATCACTACAGAAATCTCTTGGGACGCAGCTAAATGAGTACAGCTTACCATCCACAAATGGACGGTCAAAGCGAACGTACGATTCAGACCCTGGAGGACATGTTGAGAACATGTATATTGGACTTTGGTGGGAATTGGGATTCCCATTTGCCACTGATTGAATTCTCCTACAATACAGTTACCACAGCAGTATCGGATGTGCACCATTCGAGGCTCTTTATGGCCAGAAACGTCAATCACCGATCTGTTGGACCGAATTGGGAGATAACCACATAACTGGGCCAGAACTTATACAAGAGACTACTGACAAGATTGCTCGGATTCAACAACGACTACAAGCAACAAGGAGCAGACAAAAGAGCTACGCCGACAAACGGCGCAAGCCGTTGGAATTCTAAGTGGGAGACCGTGTCATGTTGAAGGTATCCCCTTGGAAAGGTGTAGTACATTTTGGAAAGAAAGGCAAACTAGCACCACGATATGTGGGACCGTTCGAGATCATCGAACGTATTGGTCCTGTAGCGTATAGACTAAGATTATCGGATGAACTCAGTGGCTTGCATGATGTGTTTCATGTCTCAAACTTAAAAAGATGCCTTGCTGACGAGTCACTCATCATACCGATTGAAGAAATTCAAGTGGACGAACAATTACATTTTATAGAAGAACCTTTAGAGATTATTGATCGCAAGGTTAAGCAACTGAGGCGAAGCCGTATTCCGATTGTAAAGGTTCGTTGGAACTCAAAGCGCGGACCCGAGTTTACTTGGGAATGTGAAGATCACATGAAATCAAAGTATCCCCAATTGTTTACAGAGGAAGCCGTACCTGATAATGATTCTTAAAATTTCGGGACGAAATTTCTCTAACAAAGGGAGAATGTAACAGCAGTGTTGGAAACGTCACCAGAACAGTGATCTCAACAGTGATTTTAGTGTGTTTTCATATTCAGATCATGTTTCGTTATCATTTTGTGTTATCAAACAGGAAGTTCAGAAACATTTGACAGAAACAAAGTTCAGAACTATGGTTCTTGAGTCAGATAATTAACTGGCAATACAGAACCATCATGTGATTATCTGTTAGGATTTTATTATGTATAGACGTATGTGAGGCCTTACAGAACGAAATAACAACGGATGTCGTTATGTGAATGCTAAACCGACAGATTATTCGTATAGGTGACGATCTGTACGACTAAATCTGGAAGTTTAACGTTCTGAATGATATCCAATAATTAGAAAACAATATTGAAAAGTATAGTTATCGTCGTGTTCGTACGGCTGACGATTCGAACGAATACGCGCGAAGACCGTGCGATTCGATTTTAAACCGTAAATTAATTATTTCTGAAAATTTAAAATAAATGGAAGATATTTAGTTAATTTATTAGGAATCACAAACTAAAATAATTTTATAAATTCTATTTTAAAAACCGAGTTGTTTCGTTACGAAAACGACGAAGAACCCACGCTCTACGCGAAACCGAGCAGATCAGAATCAAAGGATATCCTAAAGAGAATAAAGAAGATCAGAATCAAAGTATATCCTAAAGTCCCGACGCATACAGTAGACCTTGTGGGTCAAGCTGATATGGGCAATTCATGAAAGTCCCGACGCATACAGGTAGACTCCTAGTGGGTCAAGCCTGATATGGGCCACGTGTGAGAGGGTACAACATGGACAGCCACCAACAACTAAGTATAATTGATTGAGTCAAATAAAGGCCCAATCATCATGTCTTAGTTGTATCTAAATGATTGATTATTAATTTAATCAAACATATAATATCATATGTCTACAAGTGTTTTGGGGTAATCATGAATACATGGTGAACTCAAGAAATCAAAGGTATTTCAATTTGTGGAAATCAAAATCTAATTTGAAGGTGAATGGAGTGAAACGCTTAATTATCATTAACAACAATATGCTAAGCAGTCCAGTATGTGGTGGGACGGTGGCTGGGCGGGCGGTAAGTTCGACCCTACATATGCCTTATATATAAGCATACTTGATTGGATAGCATAGGTGGTTGTTGGTGAGGTTAAGGTTGTCATTTCGGGGAATCTAGGTAAACATTTTCAGGGTAATCCAATACTATGAATCAGATGTGATGGAATCAATGCTGTGGGATGAAATGCTTAATTATCATCAGGAACAATATATCATCTGGTTTAGTATGTGGTGGGACGGTGGCTGGGCGGGCTGTAAGTTCGACCCTACATATGCCCTATATATAAGCATACTGAACTAGATGGTATAGGTGGTTAATGGTGAGGTTAAGGTTGTCATTCAGGTTATTCAAGCTCATTTTTATAAAACTACATGAACTCACCAACTATGTGTTGACTTAATCTTTTTGCATGACTTCTCAGGTGACGAACAGGTCAACTAAGAGATTATTACTTTCGGGCTAGGATGTCAGATAGAGGACCTAGCATTTTTGGACCTGCATACTTTTGGAGCATCATTATATATTTTATTTTGTATATCTTGAGAAGATACAAGATAGAGAATTTATGATGTTGATGGTAGATTTACATTGTTAAATTATGAACAGAAATTGATGTAATTTAACTTTGTAATTCTATTCTATATAGCATTTCTCATTTACATCATGTGCAATGTAAACAATCTGATCATCACGATTATCACTCACGATATCGCGCCCCGGGAACTTTCCGCCCGACGGGGAATCCGATCCTACCCCGCCGGCTCGGGGTGTGACACTACCAATCCTCGTCACGCCCTCGAAGGTCGGAAATATGCGGGTGCAACATAAGGGGACTTATTGGTAATTACTTAAAGTTAACTAAGTTTACGATCGTAAACTAGTATTTGAGTGTAGAAACTTTAAAAGAGAGGCACAAAAAGTAGAAACACTCGGGACCATTCTTGACAAAATCTGAAACTCCATTTTCTCGAAAAATGATACCACGTTTAGGCCTGTAAACGAACCGAATGAACTCGAACACATGCATGTTCGTGTTCGTTCATTTAAATTTAACCAAACACGAACACGAACGCATTAACGAACATGAATTTTGTGTACGTGTTCATTTATTAAGAAAATGAATATGTTCATGTTTGTGTTCGTTTGTGTTCGTTCATTAATAAATTAAACGAACTGTTCATGAATGTAAATGAACACAAGTGAATCAAAATAAACAAACAACATAAATGAACATTATTTTACAGTATTGAAAAATCATAAACAAACATGAACACTATTTAACAAACATAAACTAACACAATTGAACAAGAATAAACGAACACAAACGACAAGTCTCTTAAATGTAAATACATATCATTCGTAAATTAGATAGTTAACCGAACATAAACTAACATTACATAGTTAACGAACATAAAGGAACATTAACAAATGCAAATAAATGAACATAACCAAACAGTTCATGAACATAAATAAATCAACCCTATGTGTGTTCATGTTCGTTCATTTATTTAAACAAACACAAATTTTATGTTCGCGTTCATTCCTTTATTAAATAAACAAACATAGACAAACTTCATGCCGAATAGTTCACGAGCAGTTCACCAACTGTTCGGTTCGCTTGCAGGCCTAACAACGTTTGAATCCCATTGTATCCAGATCAAATCAAACAACGTTGTTAAAGTGAATCCAAAATTTAAATGGGGATGATTACAGGACAAGGCTGTAATCACGGCTGTAATGGTGATGTCAACCACGTCTAAATCGAGTTTAACCTCAATTTATCACAAAACAGAAAACAAAGGCAAAGCTCGAACTATTAATCGATAAAAACATCGACAAAATTTCAAATTTAACACATAAAAACATTTGCGACCTCTATCGGATCTAATGAGTACCAAAAGCACTATCTAAAAATGTGTAGAGCTTAAATCAAATTCAAGTTTTCCAACCGGAATGAGTTGCAAACACTAACCCTCAATTCTATATGGATTCATGTAAGTATTCATACCATTTCACTCGGTTGTTCTTGTAGGACAAAAGTCCTAACGTATTAAGCACTCACGAACTCGCAAATTGATTGAATGGATTCAAGCAGCTTTTCTAGGGTTCGTGCGATTTGGGAGCGATTGGGACATATCGTATAAGAATAAGCCAAACGACTTTGTTTCGGCGAATCCTCGGTGGTCTAGCACCAAGGCACTGAGACTAGCCGAGGGACCATGGCTTGAGACTCGGTCCACACGTTCATCGACTAGTTTTCACCCTTTTTGGCCTTTTTCCCACTTTAAACTTTCTGTAAAAAATTTTCTAAAAATTCCATAAATCATAAAAATCAACTCATAGCAATCTGATAAATTTTAGATAATTTCAGAAAATATTCGAAATATTATATTACTTAAAAAGGCTTAAGTTTATTGTTTTATTTATTTTTGGAAAACTAAATAAATAAATAATAATACTAATAATACTAATACTAATAATAATAATAATAATAAAATCAAGTTCAACAATGTATTATTAAATAAAGTATTTAACATTTAAAAATCTATATGAATTTCGTAGAAAGTTGGAAAATTATTTTTAAAATAATTACGTCATAAAAAATAACAAATAAATTTTATTTAAATAAATTATTTTATTTAAATAAAATCCACAATTTTGGGTGTAAATTAAAAACACTTCATTAATTTACGAAGGTCTTATAATGCAAAATATAGATAAATTCATACATTTATTTTAATAAATATATAACTAGTCTAGATGATTATAAAATTCTTAAACTATATTTTATTTAATTTAAAATAAAATTATTTTACACCGAAATATTAATAAAGATTGCAACTAAAAATAAATAGGTAGAATATGCTACACTAATATTTTATTCCTATTACATATTATTAAAAGAAGCCGGGCTAATGAATAGTGGATTTTGGGTTTTTGAGTTTTGGCCACTGTGTTAAAAAGGCAAGCAACACCACCATGTGCTCCCACCGACAACCAAACCATGCCTGCCTTTTCTCTCCCATCTCCCCCGGCGCCATTACACTGCCATCGCTAATGTCAGCGCCTCCGCCACACACTACCGATTCAAGCTCACCACAGCTCCGCATGTAGTCGACCAAAGGGATAAACCCTCACCATCGGCTGATGCTTCCACCGTAATCATCTACAGCCGCCGCGACAAGTTCAACAACTACCATTGTTCTGTCTTACCCTTCCGTATTGATCGTGATGGCCTCCGGTTCCTCTCAGGTTCTCAAACTAGGGGTTGAAGCATTGCAGAGGTATGTTTCTTCAACTACCTTATCGACATTATTAGTAGCTCGTAGCTAAAGCCGGCAAGTGGTTCTCCAAAATTAGGGGTTTGCTTGGTCTCTATTAGCTAAATCCGACTAGAAATTCTCCAAAATTAGGGATTTGCCCTCTTACGAGCGCAACATGTCATTTCTTTTTATCTATGTTGCATTATAGTTTTTGTGTTCTTGCGACAAACGCTCAAGATCTCCGACAATGATTGGCAGATTAATTGAATTTTGGCCAACGGTGGATTTCATGTGGTATCTGCAGTGTTGTTGACTTTGACTAAATTCTTATATGAGTATGCCTTTTATTTTCTTGGATGTATACTTTCTTAATTGTATGCTATGTTTTGAAAAGATAAGATCGAGTAGAGGATATAAATTTAAGTTGTATTGTTGTATTTTTCAGGCATGTTTTGACGTCCCGACCAACATTCACTGCCAATTCATCACCGTAAAAGATGACTATCCTGTTCTTACATTTCGTTAAACGTGCTGGAATTAGCGTCTTGGTTCAGAAAAACTGGAATCGCAGGCGTAAAATCCTCGAAAGTACGTTTTTTCCCTTTTGGTTCTCATTGAAATGAAAAATATTTACAGTGATTTATGGCCTTTGATGCATAAATATTTGTTGAAGCCAAATCTTACGCTTATCTATACACTCATGAAGAAACTGGAACAGTTGTGTTAATGCAGTAAGTTTTTCTTGTCTTCTCTCCTCTTTTAGCTCTACAAAGATTATTAATAAAGATGGCAATTTTTCCCTGTTTTTGCTTCCAAAATAAAAAAAAAAAAAGAAATTGGTTTCTTTATTTTCAACCGAAGGGGGAATTCTTTTACTAATTAACATTGAATAAAAATATTTTGGGATTTATTTTTTATCATATGAAATTATAACATATTTTTATGTTATATCTTGCTTTCTCCTCTAAAGGCAGCTTGCATGGAATACTAATTTGTTGCTTCATCTTTGGCTTACACAGTAATGGAAGTTTAATTTTGGATCAATGATTATATGATGTCTGTATTAAGATTCTGACTATTTTGTTATCACACGTACTTTCATCACCGATATGTTGATCCGATATGTTTAGTTTTCAAATACTGCTTCAGCGTAGATATTACCAACGATTTTTTATCGCAACTAATTAAGTTTTTGTTTTATTAGTGTTTTGGTAATGCATTTTGTTGTAGGAAATATTGTTTCTTTAACTATATATGTTGAAGATTATGTTGATGGTTTTTCCTAAAACTGTTACCTGTCAATTTTCTTCCTTAAATGGTGACGTAGCTTATTTTTTGGCATGCTGGATGCCTAAAGGAACTCTAGATGACGGTTTCTTTTGGATTCGTTAGGTAAGCTTTAAAACGAACGACAACACACATATGCAGGCATATGATTGCATTCCTTTAAATGCTAGAAAAGAGTAAAAATAAAACGTCATGACTTAACGAGATTGACCCACGTATTCTCCGCTGCAACGCGCGGCGAGGATACACCTAGTTTATTTAATAGTACTTATAAAAGCATTTATTTAAATAGATATTCCCAATATTACGAATCAAATTAAGGCAAACATATTTTCAAGTTTAGACACATTCTTCTTAGGAAATTCATAGAATGCCATAGATGCAAGACATTAAACTTAAACTTTATAGATGCTAAGTCAATCATTCTTATAAACTTTAGGATAAAATGTGCTATCTTCGTCTTTCATAAAAACTAAACAAGAACTCTCAGACAAGCTACACAATCAGGTGAGCTTGTCTCATATTCTCTCTTTTACATTTTTGTACTACAAAGATATGACTCATGTCACTAATCAATCAATGTTATTCTAGAGTCCAAATCAAAATAGATGAAAAATCATCTTCTAAGTTGTTTGACTTAAATGTTATTGTATGCCTACTTGTTTATATGAATATGTGTTAGGTTATTGTATATTGCAAAGGTGAAAGAGTTAATCAATTATAGATAACTTAGGTTATTGTATAATGCAAAGGTGAAAGAGCCGAAAATCAATTGTTGTACTAGTAGCTTTTGTCACTAGCTTATGTCATTAAATCACAAAGGTGAAAGAGCCTAACTAGTTTCCTTTCATTAATGACATATGTCATTAAGTTAATAAAGGTGAAAACACCAAAGAAAACACATTAAACTTGTAGTATACGTGCTTTAGGTCATATCCATTTGGGCTATCTTTTATATTGTTGTGTTTATATATATATATATATATATATATATATATATATATATATATATATATACTAGTCGAAAACCCGCGCGATGCGGCGGCGGCAACACCAATATACAACGCGGTATTAGTATTTTATTAATTTATCACTGCTTTCGAGAAATAGATAGTGTTCGTATTTTATGTATGAAGTTAGATGTGAATTATCTATGTAATGACTTTTACAAAGCTACACTAAATTAAAATACACAAATAAATAAAGATAGTTATACAAACTATGATCTTCTAAAAGGAAAACCAAACACACAAGCCATGTCTTTCGGTTTTTTCTTTGTTACATCCAAAGCATAATCCTAATTTATTTAAGAGAGATGAATAAGTCAATATATTATAAATGAATAGTATAGTATTATCAAAAACTATTATTAAATTACCTTTAATAACACATGCATTTTATTCAATTGTTAAAAAAATTAAACCAAGGTCGAAATCAGCATTAATAAGTAGTCTCTTTAGTTTTGTTATTGACAACAATTTATCTGTCATGAGTTTTACATCTATAGGTAACGAACAAAAAGTGATATTAATATAGTAGTTATTAGAGTTAAATGTCATTTTAGTCCCTGTGGTTTGACAACTTTTGCCATTTTAGTCCCTGTGGTTTGAATTTTGCCATTTTGGTCACTATGGTTTCATTTTATTGCCATTTTCATCCCTATGGTTTCCATTTTATTGTCATTTTAGTCAAATTAAATTTAAAATTTTGGACTAAAATGGCAAAATTTATCAAACCATAGGGATGAAAATGGCAATAAAATGAAACCATAGTGACCAAAATGACAAAATTCAAACCACAGGGACTAAAATGGCAAAATTTGTCAAACCACAAGGACTAAAATGGCATTTAACTCTAGTTATTATTATTGTTGTTTAACATGAAAGAAATACTTTAAGTGTCAATATAAAGAGCCAAACGCCAAAAATGTATCTACAAAAAGCCAAAATTGCAAATGGTTAGCATACTATAGAAATCATATATATATATATATATATATATATATATTATGTTAACCCTTCCTTATAGCGTTAACCGCTTAACTCTAGCGTTTTTTGCCCGAATCTTAAATTTTTTTTTCATGGTTTTTATTATGCAAAAATAGGGGGGTTTCTTTTTTACGTTTTTGCTAATTCATCACTGTTTGGAAGTTATTGTAAGTGTAAGTTACTTACACTTACTTACATTTACTGCATCAGATACGAAATTGTAAGTAAGTGTAAGTAACTTACACTTACAATAACTTCCAAACGGTGATGAATTAGCAAAAACACAAAAAAGAAACCCCCCCTATTTTTGCATAATAAAAACCATGGAAAAAAAAAATTTAAGATTCGGGCAAAAAACGCTAGGGTTAAGCGGTTAACGCTATAAGGGAGGGTTAACAATGGAACCTTCCCCTATATATATATATATATATATAGGGAATGGTTCGGTTGTTAACCCTTCCTTATTGCGATAACCGTTTAACCCAATTAAACCAATTAGAATATGACACATCATCCATCATAATTTCTCAAATGAGGGGTAGCTATGGTATTTCATACCCTATGATAATTAATGTTTGTACTGTTTTTTTGACTTTTTCTACTCTCTTGAATTTTTGAAAGTATCAATTATTAACTTAACAAGGAAGCTACAAATTAATTCTTCATTTTTCGAACGACGTAAAGTAATTATCTACTTATTAAACAAAAATAAATATCATCTTCTTCATAACATTCATCACAAGCATTAATAAACATGCACAGAACGAGATGCATTCTAGTAAGAACCATCATATTTTGCTTTGTCATTTTTGATAATTTCTTATTTACCTTCATCAAATAAAAATAAAAAATAAATTACACTTGCATTTTTAAAACGTAAATTTACATAAATGAAATAATATATTATATAATTGCTATGAATAAACAGAATATACACAATTGTTATAATAATGTAAGTTGATGTAAACTGATATAAGTGACTCTGCTACGTCGATGTAAGTTGTTGTAAGTTGATATAAATGACTTTGTTACGTTAATATAAGTAGACGTAAGTTGACGTAAGTTGCTGTAATTTGATGTAAGTCGTCGTATTTGATGTAAGTCGTAGGTTGATTTTAGTCGATGTAAGTTGTTGTAAGTTGATATAAATGACTTTGTTACGTTAATATAAGTAGATGTAAGTAGACGTAAGTTGACGGAAGTCGTCGTAATTTGATGTAAGTCGTTGTAGGTTGATTTTAGTCTATGTAAGTTGTTGTAAGTTGATATAAATGACTTTGTTACGTTAATATAAGTAGATGCAAGTAGACGTAAGTTGACGTAAGTTGCTGTAATTTGATGGAAGTCGTCGTAATTTGATGTAAGTCGTTGTAGGTTGATTTTAGCAAACTTATTGCTCCCTCGCATTTGATTAAGCCACCCATTGCAAAGAAACCATAAGATAGTCGTTGTTCTTGTAACTCCGAACAACAAATTCAAGATTTGTAAAACTCCAAATTATATAACTTAATCTATTTGATCATAAAGTTCATTAAAATACATAAAGACCCATAAGGTGAAATTAGGCATTCAAGAAACCAAAAAACTTGAAATTTAACAAAATTTGCAATATTCAATTTAATCAATACATATAATAATCCGTCTACAAACTTGTGACAATCGAAGCTGGTTGCTATTTTGGATGTTCACAATCAAAAAAGAGAGTTGCTAAGAATGATAATTGAAAAAAGCATGTTGCTAACTTAACAAATGTCATTCAAAAATTGTTCTAAACCTAAACACAACCAAAACAATGTCAATGGTTGATCCATACGAACACCTCAAAATTATAAAAACCCAAGATGGTACGCTTACCCGCCTAATGGAATTTCCCCAAATTCTGGCAACAGGCAACGACGACCTCCTCCCTGATCAAATAGTTTACAGCAAAGATGTCACCTGATGCCACCAAGAACACGTGGCTACGTATTTTCCGGCCTGCAAACATTCCGACCGGCAAGCTTCCGACGCGACGTTAAACCACGAAACTATGAAAAGACTCTCCGACGCCTTAATTATATAACCCCTTCATCGAATTTAGCTTTGACATCGCAGTCTCATGTGGGATCAGTGCTCGACCGGAGAAGAGTGGATGGAAGAAGATAACTCTTGACCAGGAACTTCAATGGAGGTTTTCAAATGAAATGAAGAAAGAGATTGGTAATAAAAAAGTTGGTCAGTGATTTGATGTATACTTTTGAAAAGAAAATGGCTAAATTACCCTCGCTGTACTAAAACTCTAATTTTTTATTACCCTTAAATCTCAGCCATAGGATGAATAAGATAAAGTTGATCCAGCCACTTATATTTAGTTAAACAGTTAACGCAATAACACAGAGTTAACAAAAGATCCTCCCCCTATATATATATATATCATACATGGTAAGATATAAACAAAGATGGAAAAATGCCAAGAAGGCTAAAAGTAAATAAATAATCTAAATTGTTTCGGAAGCTGATTTTGATAATAATCTAAACTGTTTTCAAAAAACAACTTCCTAACATAACTGAAATTAAGTAACTATGAGTAAACTATTTTGACCCAAACACATTTATGACTAAAATGCTCCTACATATCTTCTTCCCATAAAGGTGAAGCTCCAACAATGATATATAGTTTATCAAGGATTTAATTAGCAGAAATATATGTGCTTGTATATTCATTTTTTAATGGTAGACGCATTAACCAGCTTTAGTGGTGTAATAATGCTTTTTTTTTTAACATGATTTTGTAACTTAAGGCTTTATATTTGGGGTTTATTTCTCATAGCCTAAAGGAAAGCGATTAAATAAAGAGATGAGGTTATTTGACACCAAACTTTATCACATTAGAACTTTTGCAGATTAATAATTAAGCTATTCATGTCGTACCATATGCATGAGTCACAAGTTGAAATGCCATCAGGTCCTTAAACAATTAAAAGATTCAGATGTTTAAACAGTTAAACTACGTTAACTTTTAAATTTATTCAGGTCCTTAAATCTAAATGCATACAGGTCCTTAAACACCATACTTTTAAATGCATTCATCTTTGTTTCTATTTTACATGAACTACATACACACATACAAAATATATGTCTAACTATTTAAAAAATATAAACTAAATACATACAAAACTACATACATAACCAGATTAATAAAATTTGATAAATTGCATATTAGTTGCTTTATATTTTAATTTAATTTCAAGCAAATTTACATTATCTTTTTTACAAAATCCTGCATATATACATACACTTACACAATTTTGCATTAACACATGAACCGTCTAAGCAAATTAACTTATACAAACAGATAGCATACATAACTGCAAACAAACAAACATAATTACATCTTTATGGTTCACACATTAAGAGTTTTTACATACACACATATACATATCTACATACATATACATACCTTTCTGGTAACTTTAAAAAATTTCATATATATTTAAAACATAAATATAAATTATTTAACACAAACATATACATACCTGCATACATACAAATTTCATATTTATTTAACACATACATACAAATTTTATTTTATTTAACAGAAACATATACATAACTGCATACATACCGATTAACACATCCATACATATACACAGAATATACATACAAACCATTGATACAAACATATACAAAACTGCATAAATACGACATATGATACACACATACAACATACCCATACACACAACATACTATACATGATACACATATAAATATAACTTCGTACATACACACAAAACTGCATACATTACAAAACTGCATACCTAAACTGCATACATACATTAAATTGAATTATCATCAACATATACACATACCTTTCAGAAAAGTTAGTTGCTTTCCTCTTCCAGCTTGGGTCTCGCGTTATCTAAATGATCTCTTCTTGCGCAGAACAGATTTAAAAATCAGTTGCTCAAATGTTTTTGGTTTGTAAAACTGCCAACAAAGACGCATCACCCACATTTAACAGATGAACACACTTAAACCATAATAATTTATACAAATTTCTGGACTGGATGCACACATGGCATTACACGTGTAATAATCCCATGTTGACTTGGCACAATATACAAAAAAAATAATAATAAGTATCTTTCAATGCTTGTAGTAATGTAATAATGTAATATTGTACTATGAGCCTTTCACTGTGCCAGTTTCAACCCATTTACTCACAAGTCACAACATTAATTTGAGTTATGTTTCATCATCAAATGGTATAGCGGGTGAAAAAGGTAGCCCAAAACAAAACAGATCAAATGTACCAAGCAGGTCTAAACTCATCCAATGCATACGCAATAATTCAAATTTTGGAGATAAACTCACCCAATGCTGACTTCAGTGACTTGAATCATTCACAACAACTTCAAGGGCACCAATTCATACATGTAACCTTCCATATGATTTTATTGGAAAAGATAAACGAATATTGTGTTGGGTTAATCGTTTAATTACGGGTCATGCTTTTAGCGGGTCAAACGTGTCAACGTAGTCGCATGTCAAGGGAGGAATTGGTCAGCCGATTAAGATGGAAAATGGGTGTAGAAAACGTGGGATAGTAAAAGATGTGGAAGTTGTTTTCATTTACGTATATGTAGGAGTAGTAGCTACATGTTCTATTTTCTATTTAAGTAGTAATTTAGATTTTAGTTTAACAGCTTTTTCTTGTAATCATCTTTCAATCGGAATACATATATATATATATATATATTGTTACGTGAGTTTCTTTCTTGCAATCAAGGCTTGAACCAACATTTGGTATCTAGAGCCAAGGTTGAAGACGCCGTTTTGAGAGTCGATTTTCGAAGGAGGAGCCTTCGGGTGCGGGGCTGCGAAAGCAGCAGAAACGCAGGCGGGTCGACAGGGTTTTGGCGACATGGTTCGAGTCGGTAGCGTGTTTGGCTGCTGATTGAATCGTACAAGAAGTTCTGGACAGCAGGGGCTGTTTAGAGGCTGATTTACAGCAGTAGATGGAGTAGAAGATGTGTTTCGGGTCAACCGTTAGCACCGGGTGTGTGCTGTTCAGGACGGAGGTGAACGGTGATAAACACAGGTGTTCCGGAGCTGTTAAAAAGGGTGGTTCGAGATGTTCTTCAGCAGGGGGTGCTGCTGTCCGTTTTTGCAGTCCTTGATCGGCTTGTTTCATGTTAAGAGGAGACCGGTGTATGCGTGAAAAACGAGCAGAAAGTATCCGTCAAGCAGGTGGCTTTGGATTCGCGTCGTTTAGCAAGTGGAAGAAAACGTCAAAGCAGGTGGCTTTGTTTTCTTTGCCGGTGGTGATGCCTCTTTGAACAAGGTGATCGAAAAGGTATAACTTTCGAAAAATATATCAACATAATGGAGTTGAAGTTCAACCGAGATGACTCGGATGTGGCCGGGGAAGTGGTCGTCGATCCGTGAGGAGTCGAGATGGTAACGAGCGTTTTCAACGGGATGCCATGTTAAATGTTGCAAGGGTGAGAAGACTTTGGACGTGACGAAGGTGAAGGTCGTGTGTCCGGGATAGGTCAATACGATTCGAGAAGAAGATGATTAAGCGATGTAGTGAGTAAATGAAGTGAATAAACGATTAAGGGGGTGATTGTTGGGTTAATCGTTTAATTACGGGTCATGCTTTTAGCGGGTCAAACGTGTCAACGTAGTCGCATGTCAAGGGAGGAATTGGTCAGCCGATTAAGATGGAAAATGGGTGTAGAAAACGTGGGATAGTAAAAGATGTGGAAGTTGTTTTCATTTACGTATATGTAGGAGTAGTAGCTACATGTTCTATTTTCTATTTAAGTAGTAATTTAGATTTTAGTTTAACAGCTTTTTCTTGTAATCATCTTTCAATCGGAATACATATATATATATATATATATATTGTTACGTGAGTTTCTTTCTTGCAATCAAGGCTTGAACCAACATATTGAACCAAGATATATTCTAAAATAAATCATGTCTAACGAATTAATTATTTTAAAAATAATCATAGATTATGACAGAAAATTTTATTGGTCAGCCTGACCCATTTCAAACCATCAAAAAAGGTTTCCAGTGGGCTAATAATGCTTTTTTTAAAAGATTTTGTAACTTAAAGGCTTTATATTTGGGGTTTATTTCTCATAGCCTAAAGGAAAGTGATTAAATAAAGAGATGAGGTTATTTGACACCAAACTTTATCACATTAGAACTTTTATAGATTAATAATTAAGCTTTTCATGTCATACCATATGCATGAGCCACAAATTGAAATGCCATCAGGTACTTAAACAATTAAAATATTCAGATGCTTAAACAGATATTAACTTTAAAATTCATTAAGGTCCTTGAAGTTAAATGCACACAGGTCCTCAAACACCATACTTTTAAATGCATTCATCTTTGTTTCTGTTTTACATGAACTACATACACACATACAAAATATATGTCTAACTACTTAAAAAATATAAACTACATACGTACATACATACAAAACTACATACAAAACCAGATTAATAAACGAAAAAACACATGCAGATACATACTATAATTTCTAAAAATAATTACTGCTACATACTACATGCATACATATGTACATAACAAACAAAACTAAGTACATACATGCTACTATAGAATTGCATACGTACATGCATAATACATAAAAAATAACAAACAAAACTACATACATACCTACTGCATACATACATACATACTACAGACCTGCATACATACTTACAAACTGCATACATACATACGACAGACCTGCATACGTACTTACATAATAAGCAGAACTGCATAGTGCATACAAACATACATACATAGAGACATATCTGCATACAAAACAAACAGAACTGAATACATACATACTACTACAATACTCTGTAGATACCATACACACTGAACAACATTCAAAATTAATGACTTTGTTTTTTAGATTAAAGAATTGATTCAATTAAACTTTGTTCGTGAAATGCACACATGATATGCTGATAAACACCGAGAACATACACACATAAACGCGAAACATGCATAGGGAATGTACCTTTGGCTTTAGGAGTTGTACCTTCGCTTTCTTTTTTCAAGCTCAAACACTCACTTTGGAAGCAGGTCTGTAGTATGTAGGAGCATAAAAATTCTTGGAGGAGCATAAAAATTTTGTCAAAAAGGGCATAAAAATTAGGTTAGCTAAATCAAAAATCAAGGAGTGCATAACAATTCCACATGGCGCAACCCAAGAACCGTATTCTCACGCCTCCAAAACAACCATTGTATGTATACAGTTAACCTTCTATTTCGTTTTATTGGAAAATATAAACGAATATTGAAATTAGCCATACCAAGATTGAAGAGCAGGGAGTGGTGGGAGACCAACTGAAGAGCGGTGGAAGCATAATTGAATCGAACCAGCCCTCTTTAAAGGTGAATTCCGAGTTTTTGAAATTTGAATTTGGAGCCATATCTTCCTTCTTCGTGTATCAAGGTTTGAGGATACATATATCCAAGACAATACAGCCTACCTCTTTCGTCTTCGAGCTTCAGAGTTCTTTAGATGTTGACAAATCAAATCTGGTTGAGAATACTTCCGAAAAAGGAAACAAATTCATACAGAGGGCGTTAAGGGGTGTGACGATTTCTTCTTTTCGAGTGTAGAAGACGAAGACGACAAAGATTAGTGAGGGAGATGGTAAAGTAGGGTAACCAGAGAACAAATGAAGATATGGACGTATATAAAAGGATGGAAGCATTAGAGTGTTGTAAGCAAAGCTTAAACACTTGTACATGTCTTAAATTTAAGACCAAACCCCTTTCTCTCACCAATATATATATTAATACTAGTAAGATATATATATATATATATATATATATATATATATATATATATATATATATATATATATATATATATATATATATATATATATGGGGGATGGAATTTTTTATAACCCTTATCTTTTGCTACAACTACATAACTATCATTCAATGGTTACTTTAAAAATGTAAGTGTATAGGATCGTACCACGTGTCAATTTCTTTGTTTTTAGTATGAAGGGCATTTAGGACATTTGTCATCTATGTAAAGTTTACCCCCATATTTTTTAAACATTCATAACTTTTTTATACTATATTATTTTTTTAAAAAAATTGCACTATTATACTCGTCTCATTTTTCTCTTTAATTTCGTTATAGTCTCGACTAGTTTTTTTTTTGTTTTTTTGATGTCATGTATTTACATCATTGTAACGAGCTTAACGATAGCAAATTAATTAGAAATTTTTTCTAACATTGGTAAATTACAGTAATGTAACACAAAATGAAGTATCATTTTTCTCTTTAATTTCGTTATAGTCTCGACTAGTTTTTTTTTGTTTTTTTGATGTCATGTATTTACATCATTGTAACGAGCTTAACGATAGCAAATTAATTAGAAATTTTTTCTAACATTGGTAAATTACAGTAATGTAACACAAAATGAAGTAATGTAACACAAAATGAAATAATTTACAATGACATAATTAACGGTGACGTAACACACTATTTACAGTGATGTAATTTTCTCTTTAATTTCCGTTATAATGTTGGCTAGTTTTTTTAATTTTTTTTCTCATTGTCCATTATTAACATCGATATAACGAGCATAAATATAACACATTATTTTGAATTTTTTTCTGACAATGATAAATTACAGTGATGTAATATGACACATTATTTTATTTTTTCTCTAACAATGATAATTACAATGATAAATTACAGTGATGTAATATAACACATTATTTTGATTTTTTTCTCTAACAATGATAATTATAGTGATGTAATTTATCATTGTTCGAAAAAATTCAAACTAATTTGTTGTATTTAGGCTCGTTACAAATTAGGGATGATTAACCGAAAAAACCGAACCGGAACCAAATTAACCGAAAAAACCGAACCGGAACCAAATTAACCGAAAAAACCGAAACCGAATTTTACGTCAATGTAAATTACATCACTGTAATTTATCATTTTTAAAAAAATTTCAAATAAATTTGTTATATTTAAGCTCGTTACAATGATGTAAATATAGGGCATCTAAAAAAAGTAAAAAAAATTAGTCGAGACTATAACGGAATTAAAGAGAAAAATGAGACGAATATAATTGTGCAATTTTTTTAAAAAATAATATATTATAAAAAAGTTATTAATGTTTAAAAAAGAGAGGGGGAAAACTTATAAAGGTAAAATGACTATGATGCCCTTTTTAATATTTTAATGAAAAGCTTATGTGTAAGTTTATGATTGGTTGAAATGGGTTATGTAGTTGTAGCAAAAGATGAGGGTTATAAAAAATTTCATCCCCTATATATATAGGGTAAGGAGTGAATAATAACCCACCTTAATTGAGGTTACCCATTAACCCTGGCAAAAAACGCTCAAATCGCAAAAATTTTTTTCATGGTTTTTTTATGCAAAAATAGGGGAGCTCCTTTTTTAATCGTTCGCTAATTCACAAGCGTTAAAAAGTTAAACGAAATGTAAGTTTGCGTTACACTGCGAACATTTATTTAAGTGTCGCAATGTAACGTAAACTTACATCTCGTTTAACTTTTTAACGCTTGTGAATTAGCGAATGCTTAAAAAGGAGCCCCCCTATTTTTGCATAAAAAAAAACCATGAAATTTTTTTTTTTGCGATTTTAGCGTTTTTTGCCAGGGTTAATGGGTTACCTCAATTAATGAGGGTTATTATATGATCCTTTTCCTATATATATATATATATATATATATATATAGGATTTAAATCCAATGAAAACTATATCTTAAAGAGAAAACCATTAAACTCTATGTGGACCATTGATCAAACTTTAATTAGATTTCTCTTTATTTAATTACAATGGATATATTGGTAAAAATACCACTCTCTCTTTTTCTTTATAAATCACATCATCATCAATCTATTTCAAATCATTTCATTTCTCTTTCATACACTTCTTTCTATTTTATTTTTTTTAATATTACTGAAAAATAATTAAACATGTTTAATATTATTAAGTATTTTTTTTAAATTAGTAAAAAATTGATATGTTTACACATGTGTAGTTTTCGGATGTACATCGTGTAATAAAACTTGTACATTTGTAGTTCTACACATGTGTACTTTTCGATCAGATTGCTTTTTTTTTTGCTCAAATCAGTTTTGTGTATAGGCTATAATTTTTAAGTTGTGGTTATTGTGTGTATTTTTTTTAATCCTGCACATGTGTAGTTTAGAAATTTAATAGTTGTTTCTTTGAATTTAAATATGTCACACATGTATATTTTTTTTAACAATAGTAAAACTTGTACTTTTTTATTACTACACATGTGTATTTTTTCAAATCTTATACTTGTTGCTTGACCAAGTGTATTTTGTGTAGTAAACCTTATACATATTTATTTCTAAACATGTGTAGTTTTTCAGATTTTATAGTTGCTTGACCATGTGTACTTTGTGTAGTAAAACTTGTTCATTTTAGTTTTTTACTCATGTGACACATTGTGTAGTTTTTTTGATACACATACGCATATTTGTTTGTTTCTTAAAAAATGATTTTTTTATTTTTGCTGTTGTAATATTTTAAAATATATTTTTTTAACTGAACTAAAACATACACATGTGTAGTATCTGGGCAATCAAATATATAAAATAAAGAGAGAGGAGAGAGAGAGGGAGAGTAATGAGAAAAATACCCTTTTACCCCTTTAAAGGGTAAAATATACATTTTCTTTTCAAAACCTCAATTAAATATTGAACTTTAATTCTAGATCACATGTTTTTTCTATTTAATTAATTAAAATCCAAAATAACTTTGATCTAACGATCCACGTAGGGTTTAAGGGTTTTCTCTTTAAGATCGGGTTTTCAAAGGATTCAAACCTTACATATATATATATCAATTGTATGGGTTGCTCACCAACTATACATATAGTTTACCCCAAATCTATTTTACATATGTAACAGGTTAAGGTGAAACATGGTGAAAACATAGGATAAACATTAGTTGACCTAATTAATTGTTAAACAATGTTTCAGTATTCCAATTGCAATTTGAATTTGAGAACTCTGTAATGTTTTGGTTTGAATGTATGAATGAATAATTTGGTTTGACTTTAATTATGAAGTCTTAATTATCATAATTTACAAATAGAACCATGAGTTAATGAACAATCAAATTCACACCCTAACATATTATGCTATTGGTGTGTGACATCTTGTAAGTGGGAGTAGCTACCTATGAACCTTACACTTATTATATGTACAATCAGCTCGTATATTTTGGGATAATTCACTATTTCTGACTTACATTATAACATATATTATTGCTTTCGAAAGATTATATCTTATTCAAATCAAACCCCTGGTTACTAATCTATTTTTGTTACTATTTTGCACTGTTCTGTTTCAAATTTTCTGTTTCTAACCATTGTTCTGATTATTTTCACCACCTTCTTTAACTATTTATTATGGTTGCTTATCCATTATTGAGCATTTTTTGGCTCAAATGTATTTGATTCTTTAGTGTTTATCTGTCATGTATAGGTAATCCAGGAAATCTGGCTAGGAATTGAGAAGAGCAATAATAACAAGAAACTATTATTCCAATAATGTAATAAATCTTACAACTTATATATATATTTGGTTAACTTATAGAAGATTTTCATTATATTTTAATATACTTTAGATTACAACATTAATTATGATATCAGTATATGTAAGCCCTAATCAAGTTGTGGCGTTACAGAAATGATTCACTGTCATTGATAAAATATTAGAATAAATTGTGAGCTGAATAGGAAAATGGATTAATTGTTACAATAAATTTAAGTTGTTACATTTTCTTTTAGTTGATATAAAAAGGACAATCTTTTATTTATGTTTTTTTAGATATTTTGAAAGGAGTAGATTTTAATATTCTAGTTTTTCATTATTATGTTAATTATCTTGTTCTTTTACCTTTTTGTGTTATTTTGACCCGCGTTTTTTTTTTTTTTTTGTGAAAACTCAGTTCTAAGTTCAGCCAAAATAGTCATTTTTCAAGAATGACACGTCTTGACTTGAACCCATCCTGAGCCATCACCGTGTCTGACGTGATCCGCCCATCTTGCCAGCTATAGTTCAAACCCAAGAAAAAAAGTATATAAATTTGGAGGTATAGTTTAAAAGTAGTATACATTTGGTAGTTAAGAAAAAGAAAAAAAAAGTTAAATCGCTAAAAGATAAAAAGACAATATGTTCGTTGATTGTATTTTGTGTATGTGAGTAACAGATAAAATACAATGTGTTTTGGAAATAGCCATTGAAGTAAATAAATATGATGAAATTTGTTTAGCAATATACACTTGGTTTTGTTTGAATTATCTTGTTTAACTATAAAACACTAAAATAATGTATTTGTATACTATATTAATATAGTAAGCCCTGGATAATTATTATGTGAATTGTGGCGCCACACTTAAGAATTTCTTCTCAGGGTAGACTATATGAGAATTATTGTTGTCATGCGGAATTGATGTCACTGTCTTACATTATTATCTTCTAGGCACTTAAGCTAGAGGCAGTCAAAGCTGGCTTCAAGATCGTGTGATGAAGGTACTTCGTGATCGCACCATAGATCTATTATAATACAATAACATCAATTCGGTTCTAAATTTCATGATCAGAAAAGGAGATAACTGGTGTTTTATCTATATCTTTTTAGGTTGGGTGCATGTAATATATTTTAGTGTAATATGGATGCAAAAAAGTCTAAAAGAGTTAAGAGGTAAGTAGTGCACACTTTTTTAAGAATTCTGAGCTCCGAACCAAGCGAGGATAAAGGAGGTATGTCCTTGCGTGAATGCGTGATCCTAGGGGCACTGGTGGAGTCCTATTTGATTTGAATTTCCAAGTTTATATGACTATAATTCACTAGACCAGTGAATTTAATTGACTTCACCTGCGAATTTAACTCGCGGTAACTACCTTATTCTTGGTGACACATCGCTGAAACAAATTTGACATAAAGACATACAAAAACTTCATATCTAATCACATAAATTATTTGTATTATCCCATGTCAAATTTCTTGATACTCGCAAGGGAAGATATATTTATTACAGAAAGTAATTTTAACCCAAACTTATATAAATCAATCATTGATTATCAAGAATTTTAATCAATCAGAATAAATATTTGTGTGTTAATCAATGGCAAAATATATAAAAAGCATGGCCATGAATTTCACAAAAATGGACAATTTTGAAGGAATAGATTCCGTAGATCGTATAAGAAAATGCATTTCATGTTGACCATGTTGGAAATTGTATGTGTTTAGCACTCCATTTCCAGAAGTAAATGATGATGATGATGACACTTTGGAACAGACATGCAGGAAAAACAAGTGGGAGAAGGAAGACTACATTTGTCGAGTGCATATTCTAAACGGTATGTGTGACTTTTGATTTGACATTTTTAACAATTATGAATTTGCCAAGGAATTATGGGATTATATTGAATCAAAATACATGGTTGAAGATGCCTACGGTAAAAAGTTCTTGGCCAGTAATTATAACAAATACAAGATGGACGATTTGAGACCAGTTATGGAGGATTGTAACAAATTGTTAGAAATATTTTGTCAATTTAAACGACATAAGATGTCAACGGAAAAGTCTATCTTTGTATCCAATTTTATTGATAAATTCCCCCCTCTTGGAAAGACCACATGCAAACTCTTAAACATTATTAGGATATATTAATGCTAGTTCAATTAGGAAGGCATTTATGAATTAAAGAACTTAGAGTGCAAGCGGGTGGTGGTAAAGGCAAAGAAGTACCAACAACTTCATGGTCACTATGGTTGAAGATGTTAAACACAACAATAATGATAAAAAGGGAAAACAAAACTTAAGTTCATAGGAAATGACAATAGTGTCATGTTAAGAAATCGAAAATGACTTGATGGAAGTGTGGCAAATGTGGATATCTCAAGAGAGATTATCGGGATGGAAAATGTCACATCGTGCGCCGCATGCGGAATCCACGGCGTGGTGACGACTAATCGACTGAATCATGACCAAGATTAATGAAGAACAACCACAATGCATTACTAAGTTGCATAATGTTAAATGATTACAAACCATGTTTATCCACCAAAAGAATACAACTATTAGACCTCAAAATTATTGTTTACAAAATAAGACCAGACAAGTTAATTAAACAACAAGGATAAAGTGAGTTTCTAATCCATCCTAGCTTGTTTCTTGATCTTGTTCTACCTTAAATAGGTCGCCTTAGTTGTCCTTGTTCTGTACCTATCTCTGATCACCTGAAACATGTGAAAAAGAATTTGTCAACTACAAGTAGTTGGTGAGATACATAGGTTTAAAGATTTATAATTATATAAGTTTAAAGATATCAAAATATAAGTTCAAAGATTTAACCAAATGTACATACATAAGTACAACTTCCATGAAACCTGATTGAAACCATTGAACCATGTACAACACATAATGTATAAAGATTGTAAATGTACATAATGCAAAAATAGTAACATGCAATTGTGACACAAACTATCATCAAGTATATCCAAGTGTCATCTTAAATTCAAGTCCCAAACTACGTTTGGAGTTAGGCAAAGACTGATTATAATACCCATACGGACCATGGTAATAAAGTTAATTAATAGTAGCTCCGTATTACTAAGCATGTGTCCAATATGACCTAAGCTGTTAAAATTAATTGACAGCTAATCCATATTTCTAAAACTACACCAATCCATCGTTAGCTATAAAACAAATTAAAGCTAACCCTGACATTGGTGTAGAACCCGCTTTCCCTTGTTGTGATCACCCAGTACTAACAATAAATGATTGCATGAACTTCTAGTCTTGAATTTAAGAATAGTGATTCCAACCCTAGAATTCCTAATGATAACGATTGCGTGAACTTCAAGTCTAAAATCTAAGAATAATGATTTTAGCCCTTGAAATTCTGAATAAGGCATACTAGATGTGAATAAGTTTGTTTACAAGAATGTGTCCGGGTTACAAAGTTTATTATGAGTTTGGAAACAAAACATGGCTAAGTGCCTTTGACACATTTTTTTTCGTAGAAATGTTTAAGTTTTACCAACATAAGACAAACATAAGTTTATAATATGAAAACCATTTAATAATTTAAGTTCTAAAATAGTTATTCACATGTTCCACCCTAAAATATTTCAAAGTAGAAAATAAGGGCTATGTGCTCACCTTGATTGAATGTGATGTGAAATGAACGGGTGTTTGATTATCGATGCTCTCACTTGTGATTGAAAGTTAGATTGTACTCAATTCCTGATTGTTTAAGGATTCATGCAATGGTAAGTTTGTGTTTATTCCTTGTTATGAACCCTATGTTATTTGAACCACTTGTTTAAGGGTATTTTAGTTACTTGTTGGTCATTGGCCAACCTAAGCTTAGTAAGTAACACGTGGTATTAAAGTTAATAAGTAAATTACTTTCCTTGTTTAAATGTTTAGAAACTTTAGTTTAATATGAGCTTTTGAAAATGTTACAACACATTACATTATGCATGTAACCACCATGCATAGAGTTGTAACTTCATTATTGAAACCACATGTTCATAATCCTTTGATTTAAATTCATTCATTAGATCTTAGTTGTAATAAAATAAGTGAGACCTATTTGAACTAAGCTTAGATAGTAGGAGGCCAACTATGACCACTTAGAATCGTCTAAGGGTTTCTCATCCCTTACCCGACCCCTTTGATCTTCCATGATCGATTACCACTTGTGTTTGATTGATTCAATGAAATTTATGGCTTAAGGTCCTTGGATTAAGTTGTAGATTTAGTATCGACAGTTGGCTGAACCATGGATGTGTCGACATTATCAATATCGATGAGTTCAAGGGTGGTGGGAGCAAAAGATGTTGATCGGTATTAATAATATTGATGGCTGCCTTTCCAGCCTCATTAAGCCACCTAAAACCAGATCTTATTGATGTTTCTCCAACCCAATCCACTTGGATCATGTTATTAGTAACAAGGCTGGTAATATTAAAGAGTTAGCAGGCTCTCGTGATGACCAGAATCGATGAGTAATTCGCTTGGCTTAGCATGAAGCCCATTGATACTATAATATCGATGGAGGTTGATCTGGTCACCCTTGGAGTCGTCGACACTATCAATGTAGACGGTTACTGGCCATCTTGAACCCCATCGAACTTATTAATATTGACATATGATCAGCTTATGTTGTTCTTATGTTGAAACTAGCTGCCTTCATATTTCTTCAATCGATACTAACCTCAGCCTCCATTATCGACATTGCCAGCCTTCATAACTTTGATCCAAGGTTTCCCAAGTAATTCTAAGTTAGTTTCGAGTTCAGTTCTTTGGTGGGAAGGGCTGAAAACTGGTTTCAAGTTCGAATGTCTTCCGGGTTCATGAAAACCCTAAAATCCCGAAAGTTGGAGCTCAAAACGGGATCGATCTTGATGTTTTGAGGTTGGATCCTTTATACTTCCTTAATGTACACCTCCAGAGCTTTTCGTAGACACCAAGAACTCGCAATTCCGTTAAAAAACAAGAGAGATCGATGATGATTTTTCTAAAGAGAGAGTAGAGAGAGAAAGTGACGAGATTTTTAGTGAGAGAAAGGGTTAGAGCTGGTGGGTGGGATCATAAGTGACGCTTTTAAACCTTAAATACCTCGGGTGGTTTCTCACGCATTCGGGTTCGTTCGGTTTCGCGTTTACGCGTTACATTACGAATAATACGTACGTATTACGTTTTTAATAAAAATGGTTTTATTTTATCTTTTTAGGTGTAGATTCTTAATAAATATTTTAAGCGAATTAATTTTATTGATTTATTTTCGAAATCGTTTATTTAATCTGTTATGTCAGAATGTAAAACCTTCGCGTGTATTCATACGAATCGTCAGTCGTACAAAAACGACGATTGTTTTGCATTCCGTTTTGGTTTTCTAATTATAAGATATTATTTAAAATATTAAACCCACCGATATATTCGCGTGAATCGTCATTCCCATGAATACATTGTTAATTTAATATTTCCTAATGTTATCCCTTATTGTTTTGAACTTGTTTCCTCATAACGTTTACGTTTCATAATTGGGTTAACTTACGAATTTTGTTGCCAGACATCGGATTTCCTCATTAAATGAGAAAATCCCATGTCTTAACTGTCGTGTGTGCAAAATCATGTTTACCTGTTCACAATGTATATTCAAAATGATATTACAAACGAACTCATAATTACAATTTATTATTACAAGTATCGTCCGTACACGTGTGTACTATACAGATGTTACAGTCTCCCCTAGTTAAGGGAATTTCATCCCTAAATTAACTAATCGAAGGTATTGTAAAGAGAATAGGGTACTTGAGCTTCATCTGGTCTTCACATTCCCAGGTGAACTATGCACTGCGTTTGCCTTGCGATCGTACCTTTACGATCGGAAGCCGGCTACGTTTGAGTTTCTTGAATCCATGATCCATGATCTCTACCGGACGTTCAATAAATTGCATGTTGTTCTGAATCTGGATGTCCTCCAATGGAATTTGGGCATCGTGATTAGCCACACATCCCTTAAGGTTTCACACATGAAATGTGTCGTGAACGTTGCTTAGCTCGACTAGAAGTTTAAGTTTGTAAGCTACGGGAACAATTCTTTCCAGGATCTCGAAAGGACCAACGTACCTTAAAGCAAGTTTCCCTTTCCTCCCCAATCGGACAACACCTTTCCAGGGAGATATCTTTAACAAGACTTGATTGAATGATCGTGATCTTACTGGTTGTTTCCTGAATGAGCTCAGGTCCTACGACCTGCGAGTCACCAACCTCGATCTAGCAGACCGATGATCGGCACTTCCTACCATATAGAGCTTCAAATGGTGCACATTGTATGCTCGTATGATAACTATTATTGTTCGAAAATTTGATAAGTGAAAGATGGGTATCCCAACTTCATCCAAAATCGATCACATAAGAACGAATCATGTCCTTGAGCGTCTGGATAGTCCTTTCGCTATGACCATCGGTTTGGAGTTGATACGCTGTGCTAAGGTTAACATGAGTGCCCAAAGCCTTTTGCAATGATTACCAAAAGCGACAAGTTAAACGTCTATCATGATCGAAAATAATTGACGTTGGTGTACTGTGGCGCAAAGATCTTGTTTGATGTACAAAGTGGACAGTTTCCCCATTTTGTAATCCTGCCGGATCGGAAGAAAATGAGCAGATTTGGTGAGTCGGTCTACGATCACCCAAATTGAATCGTAACCTCGTGGTGCTCTTGGCAATTTGGTTATGAAATCCATGGAAATTTGTTCCCATTTCCATTCAGGAATTTCAGATTGCTGAAGAAGACCTGAGGGTTTCTGATGTTCTGCTTTGACTTTTGAACATGTCATACATTTCAATACGTATAAGGCTATGTCTTTCTTCATTCCGGGCCACCAGTAAGACATTCTCAAGTCTTGATACATCTTATCGGCTCCTGGATGAACCGAATATCGCAACTTATGAGCCTCATCGCAGATGAGAGTGCACAATTCTTCTGACCTTGGAATCCATATGCGACCGTTGAAATATAGAATCCCATCTGATCGAGGTTCTAGTTTTCCTTCAACCCCGCAATCTAACTCCGTCTTCAACTAATCGTTGATCACCACCTGTTGTTGTGAGATATGAATCAAATACTTCAGGTTCGGTTGAGTGTTGATCTCCATGGCTCTAACACGTACTGGCTTAACTGGTTCCTTGCGACTAAGAGCATCCGCCACCATGTTGGCTTTACCCAGATGATAGCGAATCTCACAGTCGTAATCAGTTAGCAGCTCAACCCAACGCCTTTGTCTTTTGTGGAGCTCTTTCTAATTGAGAATGTGCAGGAGGCTCTTGTGGTCTGTGTAAATGACACATTTGGTACCGTAAAGGCAGTGTCTCCAAATATTCAATGCAAACACCACAGCCCATAACTCAAGGTCATGAGTAGTATAACTTTTCTCATGAACCTTAAGTTGTCTTGAAGCATACGCAATAACCTTGTCTCGTTGCATAAGGACACATCCAAGACCAAGGTTTGAAGCATCATAGTAGAAAACGAAATTATCATTGCCTTCTGGAAGACTAAGAATAGGAGAGTTACATAACTTTTGTAGGAGAAGTTGAAATGCATCTTCTTGTTTCTGTCCCCGTATAAACGCTTGAATTTTTGGCAAGGCAATCTTCAAAAAGTTCACGATGAATCTTGGATAATAACATGCCAGACCCATAAATAAACGGATCTCTGTTGGAGTGGATCGGGTAGTCCAGTTCTTAATCGCTTCTATTTTTGCTGGATCTACATGTATCCCATCCCTATTTATAACATGACCTAGGAAATGAACCTCCTTTAGCTAAAATTCACATTTTGAGAATTTGGCATAAAGTTGTTTAGTACTTAGCAGTTCTAAGATCTTCCTCAAATGACTCTAATGTTCCTGTTCAGTCTTGGAATAGATCAATATATCATCAATAAAGATGATAACAAAATAATCTAAGTAAGGCTTGCAGACTCGATTCATGAAGTCCATGAACACTGCTGGCATGTTAGTCAGCCCAAATGGCTTGAGCACGAACTCGTAGTGCCCATATCAAGTCCTAAACGCAGTCTTCGGTATATCCTTATCATTTACTCTTAACTGATGATCCCCGGATCGCAATTCAAACTTAGAGAAGCAAGTTGCTCCTTGTAATTGATCAAACAAATCATAGATCATGGGTAGAGGATATCGATTCTTAATCGTTAACTTGTTCAACTCACTGTAGTCGATGCACATACTGAATGAACCGTCTTTCTTCTTAACAAAGAGAACTGGTGCTCCCCATGGCAAGTAGGTCGGTTTAATGAACCCTTTGTCAAGAATTTCTTGAAGCTGACTAGACAGTTCTTGCATATCAGACGGTGCTAATCGATAAGGGGATTTCGCCACTGGGTTCGTTCCTGGGACAAGATCTATACGAAACTCCACTTGCCGAACAAATGGTAGTCCCGACAAATCTTCTAGCAAAACATCTGGATAGTCTCTGATGACTGGCACGTATTTAATAGCCTGCTTCTCCTGTTTCATTACCACAACATGTTCCAGGAAGGCACAATATTTCTTCTTCAGGTACTTTTGCGCCTTGATGCATGACACTATCTTCAATTCTCAACAGGGCTTCTCGCCGTACACCCGCTTCGTTTCACCGGATGGTAGAGGAATCCGTAGAAGTTTTTCCGAACAGACGACTTCGATGTTATTGGAATGAGACCTTAAAACTTTCGAGTGTAATTGGAATGAGATCGACGATAAACGATTGGTCATTTAGCATAAGTTCACAACCACGAAGTATCGAATGAACAAGTATATTCTTACCATCAGCTACTTCTACCATATAAGGAGTAGATAGTACTGATGGTTGTATGTCAAATAATGAATCAATGGCAGCAGAGACAAAGCTCTTGTCTACACCGGTATCAAATAAAATTGAAACATAATGGTTGTTGATATGAAATGTGCTTGCATTGACTGCCGGCTCTTTGCGTGCTTCAGTGGCTCCTATAACAAAAGCACGAGCAGTGGTAGAAGCAGCAGTGTTGTTGAGGCGAGGAAACTAGTTCCTGAAATGCCCTTCTACCCCACAGTTGTAGCAAGCTCTCCCTCCTGTAATAGCAAGAACTACTGCGGCTGTGGTGGCAGCAAGATTTGTAGCATGACACATTGTTGCTAAGTGCTCGTACCTTCCACACTTAGTACACTGTTGGCATGGAAGGGTAGGGAGATGGTGATACAGGTACTTTGTACAAAGTGGGTACTGTCCAGTATAAGCCTTTCTGGCTGCAGCAGCTTCTGGCACATTGGTGATTGGAGTGGCTTGAATTGGAGCACTTGCAGTCCTCGCTGCATAATGCTTGACATTCTTTTGTTTCTTTTTCTTGGGCTGTTGATCAGGCTTCTTTACTTCATCAGCCTTTTCTGTGACACCCAACAATTTTAGGTAAATTGTGACTCTTACATCCTTTATATTTCACAATCATACTTGTTGCATTTCATTTAATTATGTTTGATTAGATGAGCCAAACACACACAACTGCGAAATGATAGTTCGAGGAACTATCGAATCGTACATTGCACATTGGTTTTGGAAACCAAGCGTGGCAAACACAAACACAAAACAATAATTCGGGGAATTGTTGAATTGTGCAATACATGTTGATTATGGTTAATCAAGCATGCAAACGGTTCGTAGCGACGAACACAAACGAATAAAGATAATTCGAGGAATTATCGAAACACACACACGAGTCTCACGAACGTTGGTGATCAATCAAACTTATGCGTTATTATAGGATTATGTGCTAAACATGCATTAGATGTTTAGGATAAACGTTGGGAATCAAGCACAAGTGAAATCGAATCGACGAAATCGAAAAACATGAAAATGGACCCGTCGCGGTACGCCAAGGCCCCTTGGCGAAGGGCTTGGCGATACGCGAAGCAAAAGCGGGGACTCTGGATCCCGAATTCCTCGGCGGTACGCGAAGCCCATGCAGATCAAAATTTTTATAAAAATCAACCCCAAACATATTTCAATCGGTTTCTCCACATTTCCTCCGACTTTGTACTCATACTCTCGACCAAGACCCTCTGGAATCAACCCTCCAAGCCACTGTGATCGCTAGTGGAGCTAGTTTTTGGTGTTTGGAAGTCATAGGATCATCAAGGAAGCTTTGGAAGCTACCAATCAACAAGAAGGTCCCACCTCAGCCATTTTGGAACTTCCAGAATCTGTTCTAGCACGAATCTTTCCATCTAAGGTAGCTTTACACGCTAATTAGTTGTTAGATCGTACATGCATCATGTAAAAACACACATGCAAGTGTGTTTGAACACATGCAACTCCGTGTGGCTATTGTACACGGATTTGTTGGTGATTTGATGTGTATTTGATTTAGATCTACTGATTTTAGAGTATAGGATTGATTATGTTGGACTAAAAGAACCAATGAGCCTGATCAGAAAAACCTCTAAGTCTCACAGCATTACAACAACTGAAGAAGAACACAAAGGCTGATATTCAAATGTGCAGAAGTCACAAGATCTGAAGACATGTACAACAGCTGAAGTGTAAGTCATCAGGTGTTGTAGTGTATAGTTAGTCTTCAGTAGTTTTCTTTTATTGTTTGTAAAAGTCTGATGAGTAGTTTACTCATCAGATGTTTTAGTATTTTGTACTTCAGTAGTTTTGTTCTTCAGTAGTTGTAGAGTTTGTCTTCAGATGTTGAAGACATCCTCAGTAGTTTAGTTATTTTCAGTTGTTTTGTTTTGTCTGTTAGGTGTCAACATCATGTGACATCATCAGACGTCACTGTCTTCTATATATAGGCAGTTGACATGATTGTAATGTAATGAAGTTAATGATCTGAATGAGATATTCCTTTTACAGAAAACTTTCTCTCTCTATAACAAACTTGCGTTACTGTTTGATTGAAATGGATCTTACTTTGATTATGCTAATTCCGTGTTAAATTCCGCTGCTATACTCTACTGATTTATCAATTGAGAACATCTGATCCTACAATTGGTATCAGAGCTGGTTAATCATTGATCGATTACACAATTGATCTCTGAAACTGCTCAAATTTGTTCTCAAATTGAGTGAATTAGCTGATTAAGTAAGAATTTGTTATAGATTGAAGTTTTCTGCTAACTTCTGTTGATTTGTATTTCAATATCAATTTGTTTTGCATCAATTGATTGAGATTTGAATTAGTTTGTGTTAAATCGATTGAATCTGTGATCATGTCAACTCCGAACAATGATCCGCACAATACAGGCTCCGCAACCAAGCCTCCGATGCTTGTGCGGAGTGAGTACAACATATGGCAACGTAGAATGCTACATCACCTGTCGATTAACAGCGCAGGATGTTGGAAATCTGTTGTGCATGGACCATATAAACCCACGATCACTGATCCTGAAACTAAGATCATGATTCCGAAACCTGCTGATATGTATTCGGATGAGGACATTAAATTGTTTGAAATTGATGCTAAAGCTCATGGTATTCTGGCCATGGCTCTGCCTAATGAGATCTATTCTGGCTTGATGCATCATGATACTGCTCATGATCTCTGGGTTGCACTGAAAGAACAATTTGGTGGAACCGATGAGGTTTTAGCAAATACTAGAGAAATTCTGGCTCAGCAGTATGAGACATTTTCTCACCGAAAGGGTGAATCCTTGACTCAACAATTTGAGCGATTCTCATGTTTAATTTCTGAGTTAAAAATGGTTAAGCAAGAATACACTAATAGTCAGATGAATAACAGATTTCTCAGATCATTGCCTGAGAGATGGGACACTTATACAATTGTCCTACGCTCTAATGCTAATTTAGAAAGTCTATCTCTCACCCAATTACATGGGAAACTCTTAACTTTTGAGAGAGAGGTAGAACAGAAGAGAAAACTGTCTTCATCTGGAAAACTTGCTGATGATTTTGTTCCTGGTAACACTGCTTTGATAGGTCAGGAGTCAGAGTTTAATGGGTCTGAATGTTCTTATGATGAACATATTGATTTTTCTACTAACAATTCTGAACATGCTTTTGTGGGAGTTGATGGTAATGCAGGGAATTATGGTGATAACTTGTGTTTTGTGATGGATGATTTGAAAGGAATCCCGGATGATGATCTAGAGGAGATGGACATTTTGAGTCAAATGGCACTGATCAATATCAGATCACAAAAGTTTTATAAAAGAACAGGAAGAAAGTTCCCTGGATTATCTGGCAAAACCAAGGTTGGATTTGACAAAGGGAAGCTGAGGTGCCATAAGTGTCATAGGCTTGGTCACTTTGCTAGGGAGTGCAAATCTACTGGTTCTAACCCTGCTGCACCCTTTGTGACTTTTCCAAACAACAACCCGTCAAGCAAAGGACCACAATCCTCTGGTACTAGTCAACAACAATTCTATCCAGCTCACTTTGTTCAACAAAATCCTATGCCATATCCATATCCTTGTTTCTACATGCCTCAACCTACACACCCTCCAGCATTAATTCCTTCACAATCACCTGCTCTTCCTGATCCCAGCAAATCACAAACCAATCAACAGCCTCAACAACAACAGCATCAAAGTTTCTTTACTCCTGGAGTAGTTGATTGGAGTAGCCTACCTGATGATTTATCTGACTTCAACATGCAGCCTTACTCTGAAAATGGTCCACATGGTGGAGACAATCCTTTTGGAAATCTTGCATTGATGGCTATTGACTCAACTGACAACTCTTGTCAATCTTCTTCAACATCACAGGTATCCTCTGAATCCAAAGCTAAGTTGTGTTCAGAGTCTTGTGTTTCAGCATTTGCTTCCATTAGAGAAATTAATGTTGAGTTAATTAATGAAAAGTTGTCTTTAGAAAGGGTCATGACAAAGAATAAAATTGAATTTGAAAAAGCTTTGAATGAAAAAGAATCTGAAATTTACAAACTCAAGTGTCAATTGTCTGATGAAAAGGCTAGGGTGGAAGTCATGCTTGTAAAACACAATGATTTGAAACAAACACTTGCAGCAACCCAAGTCGAATGTGCAAGATGGGTTGAATCTTGCAAGGGGTTTGAGTTGCTATTAAACAAGCAAACAGCATCAAATGTGAAGTTTGGTATTGGATACAATCACACTGCTCCTCCAACTGATTATACACCAAAAAATCTTAACTGTGAGTCTGAAGGAGACAGTGTATACCAATCCACCAAATCTTCAGAAAAGTCTGATGCTGAAGAATCATTTGAAAGTGATTCAAGTGCCTGCAAATCTGAGTCTGAAACTATTGACATTGAAACTTATTCTTATTCTCTTGGATGTACAAATGTTATCCAGGATGAAACATGTCAGGATAGTGTTTTAATTGAGATTAACCCTGATGAAAAGGTTTCAAATGAACTAAATTTAAAACTGGTTAAGGTAGATGGGCATGGCACTGGAGAGAAAGATGCACGGCTTCTGATAAGTCAGAATCACTCATCAGTAGTTGTAGAAAAAGCTGATGCCACAACTACTGATAAGTGGAAAAGGTTTGACCGACAAGTGCTGAAGAATACCTCTTCAGAGGTTCTCAGCACATCAGCTGTTATCAATTTGTCTACAAATACTGATGTTCCAAAAGTGCTGATGAACAAGAACTCAGTATCTAAGTCATCAGTACTTGTAGATAATCACAAGGGAAAGCAAAAGAGGGTGCCTTGTGATATTTGTAGGCTGTTTAATCATTCAACTGATGAATGCTGGTACAGAAAAGGTTCTAAATTCAACAAAATCAAGAATAAAAACAAGAACATACTCAAAATGAAAAATGAATTTAGTTCAAAATTTGTACCTGAATCATCAGTTGTTTCAAAATCTGGAAAATCCTTACAAGGAAATACCTCCAGTAAATCCAAGAAAGGAAAAGGGATTGTTCCAGATTCAGGGAAACAACACTTGACAGCATCTCATTTGATTAAAGACACTAAAATGATCAAACACAAAAATAAAAAATCAAGTTCTGATGTGTCTGATGAAATCAAAATTTTAACTCAAAATCATAATCAACTGATGCTAATGATGCAACAACTGATAGGAAAAGTCAATCTGGCAGAGGCATCTGTTGATTCATTTCATAAAAAGAAATCAAAGTCAAAAGTCAAATCAAAAATTTCTGATAAGAATGCTTCAAGTGTTGCTTCAACTGATAATGCTAGTTCTGTTTTTTCAAATGTTAACAGACCCAAAACCAAAATGGTTTGGGTCCAAAAGTCTAACTGAGTGTGTTGTTGTATGCAGGGTCCTTCAGCATGCCAAAGTAGCATCTGGTATGTTGATAGTGGAGGATCCATGCATATGACTGGGAGCAGATCTCTTCTTCATAACTATTTCACTGGAAGGAGAGGATTTGTGTCCTTTGGTAATGATGCTAAGGGGTATATCATAGGTAAAGGTGTAGTCACTAATGGTGAGATTAGGTTTGATGATGTTAATCATGTTGAGAATCTTAAGTACAATCTGCTGAGTGTTAGTCAAATGTGTGATAAGGGTCATGTGTCTCTCTTCACTAAGCAAGATTGTAGGATTTTATCTTCTGATGTGATGCCTTTGATTAGCAAAGTGTTAGATGAGTATACACTTCTTAAGGCTAACAGAGTGGGAAAGGTATATGCCTTTGATCTTTCTAAGAAAATCTCTGTCAAAGGTCATCCTTGTTTATTTTCTAAGGCCTCTTTCAAGGAATCAAATCTGTGGCATAGAAGATTAGGTCATGTGAACATTAAGAACATGAATCAATTGGTGAAACATGGTTTGGTTAGAGGTCTTCCTTTAAAGGATTTTAGTTGTGATGAAAACTGTTCTGCATGCTTGAAAGGAAAGCAACACAAAGTCTCTTTTCCTTCAATTGGAGATTCCAAATCCACTGGTTGTTTACAACTGTTACACATGGATCTATTTGGTCCAGTGCAGATAATGTCTATGGCAAAGAAGAAGTATTGTCTAGTTATTGTTGATGACTATTCAAAGTTTGTCTGGACTTTCTTCTTACACTCAAAAGGTGAGGTTGCCAAGGCTATTATCAATTTTGTGTTGTATGCTGAAAAGCAGTATTCTCTTTCTATCAAGTGTGTTAGGAGTGACAATGGCACTGAATTCAGAAATCATCTTCTTGATGAATTTTATCAGTCAAAGGGAATTCAGAGACAGTATAGCATTCCCAGATCTCCTGAACAGAATGGAGTGGTAGAAAGGAAGAATAGGACCCTGATTGAAGCTGCCAGAACAATGCTTGCTGATTCTGGTTTACCTCTCACATTCTGGGCAGAAGCTGTTAACACAGCTTGCTATGTGCAAAACAGAGTTTTGGTGAATCAAAGATGGTTGAAGACTCCATATGAAATCCTTCATTCTTTAACTCCTTTGATTTCCTTCTTCAGAGCTTTTGGGTGTCCTTGTTTCATTCTCAACACCAAAGATCAACTTACCAAGTTTGATTCCAAAGTTGATGCAGGATACTTTGTTGGATATTCTTCAACATGCAAGGCATATAGAGTGTTCAATTGTAGAACAAAGACTGTAGAAGAAACTCTTCATGTCAAATTCAATGAATGTCCTAAAGATTCCATTCCTCAGAATCCTGCTGAGATGTTTGATCTGAATATCTTGCAACATGATTTTCATGTTGAGAATAGTGGTGTAGAAGATGAAGTTCTTCCAGCTGATCCACCACCAGCTTCTAATGCAACATCACAAGGAATTTCAGATGATGAAGATGCAAGTACTCATTTGTTCAGATTCAGTGACAATATGTCCACATCTACCAAATCTGATGCTCCTCCTGCTTCAGCAATCCCACTCAATACAAATGCTGATGAAATTCTGGAATCCTCTCAATCATTTGAAATCCCAGCTGCTTTGTTCCCTGAATCATCTTCAACTGCAACATCTGATCCTCCAGCAAACACTTGCACTGATCTTATTCCATATCAAGAACTGAAGGATCATCCATTATCTCAAGTTCTTGGTGATATTTCTGCAGGTGTTTCAACCAGAAGTCAATTATCTAACTTTTGTCTTTATGCTCTCTTTGTCAGTCAACAAGAGCCAAAGAACTACCACATAGCACTTAGAGACATTGGCTGGGTGGAGGCAATGCAGTTGGAATTGTTGCAATTCAAGAAGCAACAGGTTTGGGAGCTGGTTTCTTTACCTCCAGGTAAGTGTGCAATAGGCACAAAATGGGTGTTTAGGAATAAAACAGATGAAAAAGGTCAAATCATTAAAAACAAAGCTAGACTGGTTGTACAGGGGTTCTGTCAGGAAGAAGGTATTGATTATGATGAAACTTTTGCCCCTGTAGCCAGATTAGAAGCAATTAGGCTGTTTTTAGCATATGCTGCCTTACATAAACTTAAAGTTTTTCAAATGGATGTCAAAAGTGCTTTCTTATATGGTAAAATAAAAGAGGAAGTGTATGTGTGTCAACCTCCAGGCTTTGAGGACAATAAACATCCTGATTGGGTGTACAAGCTTGATAAAGCTCTTTATGGGCTGAAACAAGCACCTAGAGCCTGGTATGACACATTATCCACTTTTCTTCTAAAAAATAATTTCACTAGAGGCTCCATTGATCAAACTTTATTCATAAAGAATGTAGGTCAGCATAAGCTACTTGTTCAAATTTATGTTGATGACATTATATTTGCTTCATCTGACCCAAAGTTGTGTGATGATTTCACTAAACTTATGACTACAAATTTTGAAATGAGTGCTATGGGGGAGTTACAGTTTTTCTTGGGTCTTCAAATCAAACAAAAACCTGATGGAATTTTCATTCACCAATCAAAATACACAAAAGAGCTTTTAAAGAAATTTGATTTGCAAAACTGTAAGCCATGTTCCAACCCCATGAGCACCACCACACAACTTGATGCAGATCTGAAAGGTACTTCAGTGGATGAAACTCTTTATAGATGTATGATTGGATCTTTAATGTATCTAACTGCATCCAGGCCAGACATTATGTTTGCCACATGTGTTTGTGCTAGATTTCAGGCTGCACCCAAAGAGTCTCATTTGATTGCTGTGAAAAGAATTTTCAGATACTTGCAAGGTACTCAATTCCTGGGAATATGGTACTCCACTGGACAATCCTGCAAGCTGGTTGCTTTTTCAGATAGTGACTATGCAGGATGCAAACTCTCAAGAAAATCTACTTCTGGTGGGTGTCAGTTTCTAGGAAATTGCTTGGTTTCTTGGCAAAGTAAGAAGCAAACTTCTGTAGCCACCTCCACTGCTGAAGCTGAGTACATTGCTGCTGCAAGTTGCACTTCCCAAATTCTCTGGCTTCAGTCTCAACTCCTGGACTATGGCATCAAAGAACTGAAGACACCATTGTTAATGGATAGTGCTTCAGCTCTTTGTATTGTCAAGAATCCAGTTCAGCACTCTAGGACTAAACACATTGAGATCAGACATCACTTTATAAGAGATTGTTTTGAAAAAGGTCTGATTGATCCCAAATTTGTTCCTAGTGCTGATGAGCTTGCTGACATTTTTACTAAGCCTTTAGACACATCCACTTTTCAAAATTTAGTTCTAAGGCTTGGTATGTTGCAACTTGAATAGGTTAGTGTTTAAATGAATAAAATGTTAAATATCCTTTTAAAATTCCAAAAATATTTTTTCCTTTATCTTGACACATTTTGATATTTTCAGTACATACTGATACATATCAAAAGTACTGATTCAAGAACAGTTATGACCTTTTCTAATACTCTAAGTTACAAGTACTGATGAGTATTGATGTTCTAAGTACTGAAGGTCAAACATTGTTCACAAGTTCTGATGAACAAAATTTCTACAAAGTTCTGATGAACAAATTGTGTACAAGTTCTGATGAACACATTGTTCACAAGTTCTGATGAACAAAATTTCCACAAAGTCTGATGAACAACTGTTGAAAACACCTGATGAACAAAATTATCGACAACACCTGATGAGTAATTTTACTCTTCAGTTGTTTAAACCTCAGTTGTTTTCTCTATTTAACTCAATCCTTCTCAGTTGTTTCATTATCACTTTCTCAGAACTTTTCATCTTTTTCAAAACCTATTTTCCCTCTTTCATCTCTGCTTCCATGGCTGCTCTTACTTTGAAACCGCGTCACAATTCGATTGCCTACTTGACCAAATCTTCATTCTGGTCCAAGTTTGATGAAGCAGTGGATTTGATGAACTCCTCTCAATTCAAAACTGCTTTTCTCATCAATCCAACTCTGTATGTTGAATCCATTCATCAATTTTGGATGAATGTTGAACTGGTAAATGTTGGAACTGGAGTCATCTCTCTTCGATCAACAGTCAATGGTCACAACGTGCATATCAGTCCCGCTGAGCTCAGGGATGTTCTTCAACTTGACGATGCCAACCTAGTCACTCAGTTCCCTAAAAGCGCCACTGACCTCTGTTTTACAAGTCATGAATACCAGGGCGACTTGAGTGACTCAACACTTTTCAAGAAGCACTTTAATGATCCAGAGCGTCTGATATTCCATATGATCAACATATGCCTGGCTCCGAAGTCTTCTTCATGGGATCAAATGTCATCTCGTTGGCAACAGGTATTGTACTCTATTCTCGAATCTCAAAAGCTAAATTTTTCTCAAATACTTTTTTCTGAATTAACTGAACATGCTGGTAAGCCTGTTTCATCTAGATGGTTACTCTATCCTCGTTTTATTATGGCCATCATAGAGAAACAGCTGCCACAAACAGGCCTTGTTGGTCAGGGGATCCCTGCTCCAGCAGTTTTGCTGGAAGTATATTCCAGACACAACTCCAACCTCACTTTAAAAGAGGCTGCCCGGAAGCTCAAACCCAAGCAACGGGAACCCACAGCCTCATCCTCAAAATCCAAATCCAAAGTCCCCACTAAACCAAAATCCACTAAGCCCAAAAAGGCTGCTCAGGGAAATGAGTCCCCTGAGTCTGCCCATGCCTCACCAAGGCATGAACTGACCACTGGTAGTAGTCAACCAGTGGTTCATCAGACTCAACCGGCTCAAACCGCCCAGGTTTCCTCTCTACAGGATCCTGGTGCAACCTTTGTAGGGGACACCACATCACTAGAACCTATTTCAGTTGAAATGGTTTCTATTGAAAAGCACCAATCTCCCCGGGTGCATTCTCCTTCAAACCCACTTTCTATAGAAACCACCACCAATAGCCCAACATTTGTTATTGATCAAATCCTGAATCAGCTGAACACTCCTATCCCCTCCCAGACACCTATCACTACTGGGATAAGCTCCAACATTGAGGGGGAGGACCAAAGTGTCTCTGATAACCCACAGGATCATGACTACAACATCAGATCTCCTAGTGTGGAAAGAGAGATTCTGATATCTGACAAGGCTGCTACTTCATCACCTCCATCATTTGGAGTGATTGCTAGTGGTACCATTGCTAAGACCTTGTCAGAGGCAACAACTGATGAAGGGGTTACCCCTGAGGTTGGAAGTCCCCAGTACCAAGACAAAGGGGCACCTGAATCTGTTGAGCCACACTCAACTCAGGTAAATCCTGAGATTCTCAGGAGGTCAGATGATGTAGCTAATGCTACTGATGACCAAAGATCAGTTGCTGAGCTTGTTAAGCAAAACCAACTCCTTGAGGCTGAGGTATGTAGACTCAATGAGCTACTCACCAAAATGTCCAAGGACAAAAGTCCATCTTCCCCACTTAACCCACAGATGGCACCTTCTCATTCTGAAGGTCACCCAAACACTTCAACCACTCATATCCATTTTGAAAAGCCACCAGCCACTGTTTTTGGCACTAATCCTTTGGGTTCTAGCCCCCCAGAGGCATTAGCTGCTGCCTTTCTACAAATCCTCCCTCTCATCACTCCATTACTGAAATCAATTATTGTTCAAGCCCTTGATGAGAGGTTACCTTCCCAAACTCAAATTCAACAAATGGTTGATGAGGCTGTGACTGCTAAACTTTCAAATCTACATACTCCTTCTTCCCCTGCAGCCAAAAAGGGGGAGTTAGGAACTGAATCAGTCACAACTTCAGCTTCCAAAAGGCCAAGGTCTGAAGAGGTTGCAGTTGAAAGGTCTCCTGTCATTCAAGTAACTTATAAGAGACAGAAGAAGAACAAACCTGCTGAGATTATCAACAGAGATGATGTGGAAGTTGAGCAGGAAATGGTTGCTAAAGAAATTGAAGTTAGTGCTGAACAATTGGAAGCCACAACCTCTGATGTACAAGAATTGGCTACAACTTCTGAAGTTCAAACACAGGCTACAATCTCTGAAGTTCAAGTACAAGCCACAACTTCTGATGCACAAGACACTGAACTAGAGGGGGTTCAAATTCCAGAGGTTCAGACTCAGGTTGAGACTCAGGTTGTTGAGGTAAGGGCTCCTCCAAAGAAGAGAAGGCAACTCAGAATTCAAGAAGAAGAAAGTTCTGATGAAGAAGACAGGTTGCCTATCTCCACAGTCATCAAGCCAAAAGCTCAAAAGCCTGCACCTTCAACAACTGGGGTAGATCTGACAGTTCCAAAGAAGAAAATTACTCTTCCTGCCAAGTACATTCCTGAAAAGCCATTAGTTTTCGGTCAACAGCCAATTATTACACCAGAGGCTAGGATGTTGGCAGTCAAAGTAAAACTGGAAGAAGAAGAGAGCCAAAAGAAACATGATGAGCAATTTCTCAAGTTGGTGGACAAAGATTATCCTCAGACTTCAACTATCACTGCAATGAAAAAGGAAGCTCAAAGATTGTATGCTCTGAAATGGACATTTAAATATACGAAAGAATTGATTAAGATGTGGCCTGACCCAAGGGTTCTTCATAGGATTCACAAGAGACAGCCCCCAGCAACTTATGCAAATAGGATCAAAAGGGTGTTGAGTGCTGAAATCATGCTTGGGTCAGTGCTTGATCCTTGGGAAATTATTAATGACTTCAAGAGTGTCTACAACTCGGGTGCAAAAGCTCCTAACTTCTTAGAGAACAAAATGATAAAGAAGGGACTGGTGTATAGGAGGCTGGAACATGTTCAGCAAGAAGAACTCTTTTTGTTTTTAGAGGGTAAGCACCCTGATGAGTTTGTGTACAGGGAAATTACAAGAGTAGAACTGAAGGATGGGACTACGGCCAGATACTTGTCTGAATTTTATGGGCCTGAGTCCTTCTTCGAAGGTGAACCTGAAAGAATGACTCCAGAAGAGAAGATGTTACTACTTGAAGCTTATGTCCGGGAGTCTTTCAGGTTAGTATACAATCAATAGCTTCAATGAGAGGGGTTAATGCTCATAGTCCATTTCCCCAATGGAGTTCCCTCTCATATTTTGACAGTTAGAGTTTTTGAAAGCTGTTGGTTATCAGGCTTATACTTTAATTGGTCATTTTGATACTGATCTCAAAAGAAAAAGACATATCTTTCTGCCTGGGAATAAATAAGTGAGACCTTAAATAAGTTAGAGGTTTTTGGCTGCATTGGTTCAGGGGGAGTTTGTTGGACTAAAAGAACCAATGAGCCTGATCAGAAAAATCTCTAAGTCTCACAGCATTACAACAACTGAAGAAGAACACAAAGGCTGATATTCAAATGTGCAGAAGTCACAAGATCTGAAGACATGTACAACAGCTGAAGTGTAAGTCATCAGGTGTTGTAGTGTATAGTTAGTCTTCAGTAGTTTTCTTTTATTGTTTGTAAAAGTCTGATGAGTAGTTTACTCATCAGATGTTTTAGTATTTTGTACTTCAGTAGTTTTGTTCTTCAGTAGTTGTAGAGTTTGTCTTCAGATGTTGAAGACATCCTCAGTAGTTTAGTTATTTTCAGTTGTTTTGTTTTGTCTGTTAGGTGTCAACATCATGTGACATCATCAGACGTCACTGTCTTCTATATATAGGCAGTTGACATGATTGTAATGTAATGAAGTTAATGATCTGAATGAGATATTCCTTTTTACAGAAAACTTTCTCTCTCTATAACAAACTTGCGTTACTGTTTGATTGAAATGGATCTTACTTTGATTATGCTAATTCCGTGTTAAATTCCGCTGCTATACTCTACTGATTTATCAATTGAGAACATCTGATCCTACAGATTAGATTTGAGTTTTGTTGAGTTATGGTTGATTTGATGATGATTTGGGTACACTTGCCATAAAAGGAAACTTTTATGTTACATGTGTTAGATTTGTGATGATCTAGACATGTTAGACATGTCTAGATGTTGTCAAATGTATATTGGAGTGTTTAGAAACACATTTGGGTATTTGATTTTGTCAAAAACATGATTTTGTAAGAACTTACTAAATAAGGAAACTTTTTAAAATCAAAAGAGGGCTTTTGATGTTTTAAGATGTTTTGATGATTTGTGATCATTGTGATTTCTAAACATATTGGATACTTGAAATTGTGAAAACAAGCTTTTAAACGAGTATTTACTATTTTAGGAAACTTTATTTGGGCAAAACGACATAAATGGCGATTATGCCCAAAGGACTTATTTTAAGTGGTTACATGTGTTTTACAAACATACTATAGTATTGATTTTATGAAATGGGATTTCATAACCATACTTTACAAAAATATAAACTTTCTAAATATAGAGAGTTTTCCGAATCGGGAACGTTATGATTTTCAAAACCTGATTTTGTGAAAGTATCATGATTAGAGTCATAGGAATGCGTGTTGGTGTCTAATTTGCATTAAGACACATGAACACAAAAAACGTGTCACCAACGATTCGTCGAGATAACACAAGTCAAATCACACACTCGGTCGAGCACACCGACACTTGGAGTTGTATGGAATACAACATACCACAAAACACATACTCACACTTATATGGTTATAGGTACTTACTAGCAGGTGCTAGCATTCGTAGACGCGAACACTTACACATCGGAACTGCTTTAACAGGTGAGTTCACGGCCCCTTTTAACTTTTTCTAATCTTTGGGGGAGAAAACACTGCATTACAACTGTTTTGAACACAACTCATTTTATTTACGTATGGACATGCTTTATCACTATATGTATATGTGTGGACCACATCACAACTAAAAGTCCTCGCGATACTCCACGGACCGTTAGTAGCGCGTAGCGCCTAGCGTGGTAATCTTGAATAGTACTATTTGGGCCTGACAAGCCCCACCCATCGCGCCTGGGAGGCCAACCCGACTGGAGGTTGGAATGGGTGCAATATTGACCAACACTTTGCCATTGTCTTGTGATGGACATGGTGGGAGGCACAACTGTCAGCTTCGGTATGAACCCGCATATAATATAACTGTATTGACTAGCTATCAATCGATACTTCATTGTAATGATATGTAAATCACAACTCTTACTTTAAACATTGGATGTTTACTGCTTATGAAAAACCTGTGCTCTCACCAACCATTGTGTTGACACTTTTACTCGCATGTTTTCTCAGGTAGCTAAGGCACACGCACAAGGATTAGGATGCTAGGATGGAGTCCCATGCATCTACTATAGTGCTTTATGCTTTTGAGAACATTTATTATTTTGATATGTCATGTACTATTAAACACCTTTTAACGCTTCCGCAACCTGTAACCTTATGTTATTTTGAAAAATGTTTAATGAACGCTTCCGCAAAATTATGAACTCTAATATGTTTTGATAACTTATACTTTACTTCCGCAACTCTAATTTTACTAAACCGTTTTATCCAAGTTATTGGATGTACGTATGCAACCAGACATGTAGGTCTCGCAACTGTGTGACCGGAGACTGCGATCCTGACTGGTCTTGCTCGCACCCCGGACGGGACATGATTTCTCAGGGTGCGACAGATTGGTATCAGAGCCTCCATTTATCGCGAATTAGGTTTGCATTTAGTGAACTTAGGCTATAACCACTAGTCTCCACACGACACCTAGTGCTTAGCATTGTGATACTTGCATACATGATTGTACGCACACTTACTACGCGCATAATAGATATGACGTCAGCATCGTCACCGCATGTGATTACAGATGACGGGGAGGAGCCGATAACTCTACATGTTTTCTTTCAATACCTACCACACACTCTACATTAGTCATTAGACAAACACTAACACTTATTCTCGCTATGAAGATCATGGCCGGAAGATGCGGAGGACGCAGAAATGCGGGTGGACGTGGAAACATCAATTTGACACCAGCTGAGTTGAACGCCCTTATCAACGAGCGAGTTGAAGAGGCACTTGCTGGACGGGAAGCTACCCATAATCAAAACCCACTGAACCAAGGTGATGAGTCTTATTTCATATTCACCATGCACCACAATCACTCATTTCCATTTCAACGCGTTTACCCAATACTGAACCAAATACTATTCTCTGCGTATCTCAGAAGCAAACCCTAACCTACCTCTAAGCACATTCAAGATGTTTCTGGACTGCAAACTCCACTCATTCAGCGGCACTGAGGGTGCCGTCGGGTTATTACGCTGGATGGAAAAGGCGGAGTCGGCCTTTGCCATGAGCAACTGCAGGAACGAAGACAGGGTCAAGTTCGCTGCTGGAACTCTTGAGGGAGCTGTCCTCACATGGTTGAATACCAACGTACATAACCTAGGGTTCGATGCAGCCAACGCCCTACCTTGGGATGATTTCAAGAGGATGTTGAACTGCGAATACTGTCCTCGTGGTGAAGTGTAGAAACTTGAGACAGAATTCTGGAACCACAAGATGATTGGTTCCGAGGTCGAGGCATACACTGCTCGATCATATGATACCTGTGTTCGGAAATGGCAACCCTACCCTTCAAACACATAGAGAAGTATATTGAGGGACTACCACCTCAAATTCAGGGCATGGTACTCTCTGCTGATCCCATCACCATGCAACAAGTCGTGCGACTAGCCCACAAGCTCACTGATTCAGCTGTCGCATAAGGACTGCTACCACCCCGTGGTGCTGTAGCCAAACCTGCTGACAACAAACGCAAATGGGACAACACCCTGAGCAAAACTTCCTCTCTTCAACCACCACCATAACAACGTATGTTTGGGTCACCTCAAGCTTACACACCTGCTATCCTAACCAATCAAGGCTCGGGAGCCTATGCAGGCAAACATCCCAAGTGCAACAAATGCAACTTACACCATGTTTTGGGACAATGTGGTTCTATCCGATGCCAACGGTGTGGCAAAGGAGGACACCTTGCCAAAGACTGCAGGGTTGCTTCGAATGTGGAAAACTAGGGCATTTCAAGAAGGACTGCCCACACTTGAAGAACAACAACGGAAACAACAATGGTCCGAAGGGACGAGCCTTCGTGATCGGGGCTAAGGAAGCCATAAATGATCCCAACCTTGCAACTGGTACGTATCTCTTAGACGATAATTATGCCTCTGTGTTGTTTGATACTGGAGCTGAAAAGCTTTATATCTAAGGATTTTAGTGAGATACTTGCCATAACCCCAACACTTTTAGAGGTCGAGTACACAGTAGACCTAGCCGATGGTAAATTGATTGTAACTAGGCACATTCTGAGAGAATGCACTTTATAGCTAGCAGGCCATAAATTTAAGATTGACCTCATGCCGGTTACACTAGGCAGTTTTGATGTCGTAGTGGGCATGGATTGGTTGTCTGAAAACCAAGCTGAGATCATTTGCCATGACAAGGCTGTGCGCATACCTTTCCCTAGTGGAGAAACCTTAAACATTAGAGGCGAGAGGAGCGACACCCCTCTGTACATCATCTCGTGCATGAAAGCTCACAAATGCTTACGAAAGGGATACACAGCCATTCTGGCGCTTATCACCGACAAGACTAAAGAGGAGAAGAGAATAGAAGACATCCCAGTCGTATGCGACTATCCCGACGTATTTCTTGAGGATCTACCAGGACTTCCACCGCCTCGACAAGTGGAGTTCCGCATAGATCTCGCGCCGGGATCAGCGCCTATTGCACGAGCACCATATCGACTTGCACCTTCAGAGATGCAAGAACTGTCCAATCAACTCCAGGAGCTGTTGGACAAGGGTTTCATTAGACCAAGCTTCTCGCCTTGGGGAGCTCCGGTCTTGTTCGTAAAGAAGAAGGATGGCACGTTTTGCATGTGCATTGACTACCGTGAGTTAAACAAAGTAACAATCAAGAACCGTTACCGCTTACCTCGAATTGACGATGATCAACTGCAAGGATCAAGTTACTACTCTAAGATCAATCTGCGATCTGGGTACCATCAACTGAGAATTCAAGAAGAAGACATCCCAAAGATAGCTTTCCGCACTCGGTATGGCCACTACGAGTTTTTGGTTATGCCGTTTGGACTCACAAATGCACCCGCAATATTCATGGACCTCTTGAATAGAGTGTGCAAACCTTACCTGGATAAGTTTATCATTGTCTTTATAGATGATATTCTCATCTACTCCAAAACCCAGGAAGAACACAAGGAGCACCTTCAATTGGCTCTTGAACTGCTACGGCAGGAGAAGCTGTACGCTAAACTCTCAAAGTGCGACTTCTGGATTCGAGAGGTCCAATTTTTGGGACATGTTGTGAATGAACAAGGGATTCATGTGGATAAACCTAAGATAGAGGTGATCAAGAACTGGGAAGCACCAAAGACCCCAACTGAGGTGCGACAATTCCTAGGCTTGGCAGGCTATTATTGACGATTTATTGAAGGATTTTCAAAGATAGCCCAACCACTCATGGATTTAACCCACAAGGACAGGAAATACCTCTGTACTGACAAACAAGAAGCTGCATTCCAACTTCTCAAGCAGAAGCTCTGTAGTTGTAACACCCAACTTTTTATATTGTTTTATTTAAAACAATCGCGGAAATTATGGTCCCAGATTTTTCAAATTTTCGCCATGACCCATTTTAAAACATCTGTTTCCTTACGGAATAAACCTGTTCAAAATCAACACTTTACACAATAACAAACTATTACCACCATCACTAATTCATGTTATTGTAACTAGTACTATTTGACAATAACATTATAGAAACCTCCGACTCATTATAGCTTATTTATCAACAGAAACCCAAAACGATACCACACTTATTATAAAGTTCAAGTTTCACCAAAACCATTTAGCAATGGGTCATACGACATATTAGACAACCGATCCGAGACTGGTTCCATTCCTTATTGCATTGGAGCTTTACCTACAAATTTCACCCAACGATTTCAATTAGCAAAACGCTAAGTAAGTAATCAATGCCACCATATTTGTACAAAAGAATAGTTATCACCACCCATGTTAATTAATACTTGCCACCATTTTATTTAAACTGACATTAGTCAGAGTCCACCATCCACCATATAGTAAGAGAAATCATCTCTTACATAACCACCATATTTGTAAAAAAGGATAGTAATCACCACCAACCATTTTATTTAAACTGACATTAGTCAGAATCCACCATCCACCATCCACCATCCACCTTATAATAGGATTACTACCACCATAGGTAAGATATACATCTTACAGTTTTCCACTATAATGAAGGTATAAACCTTGCATTTTTTTTGCCACCATATGGAAAATAAATTCCCACCACCATAATAAAGGGTTATCCACTATCTAACCACCATATCTTTAATAAACTACTATGAATCCACCATATGTACCATCCACATGTATTCTACTATATCCATACATTAAGTATGTTCAACCATTTTTAATAAAAACCACCATAACCACCCTAACCTACCATAAAAAAAAACACATGACTCTGCATCGAATCATGTTTACATCATTTCTCATATAGTAATCCGGTTAGATTACTTACCTCTATCTGCAGATGATCCTGCTTGATTTTCCTCTCGATTGAAATCTTGTTTTCCTGTTAAACCCTATACGGGTCAATATATTTTTTTTATCCGTTCAACCTTCTGTTTGAAATGTTTATAAACATTTGCTTGAATATACACAAACACACATATATGTATATATATTTCACATACTATAAACATCCGACCCGTTTGAATTTTTTCAACATGTTTATCATATTTAGTACGATTACTCATACTGGTCACATTTCACCCAACCTTTAGGTTTTAATCTTTCTAGGATAATCTGAATTCTAACTTTATACTAATTTGATCAAATTAACCCATTTGACCCATTTAGGTTAAACTCATATTAATCTCATCATATGAGTTTTAGAGAACTACAATCACCCTAAATGATTCATTTTTCTCATCTTACTCTTATGAACCCTAACTTGGGTTCTTTGCAAAAATCATGATCCATACCACAGGAAATGTTTAAAGCATACCAAAACAACTGTACACCAGTTTAGGATTACATAACTACTCAAAACTTAACCCAGTTTCACGTTTCTAGAATCCTCGTTCATAATCCCCATCAAATCCTTCTATGGTGATTCAAAGATGAGAAAAACTTGATTACCTCGACTGGTTTACGATCGTTGCTCGGATCTTCCTCCTTTTCTCTTATTCTTCTTTCTTCCTCTCTTTTCTTCTCTCTGTTTTTTTTCTTCTTCTGCGCGAATGAACTTTCCCCCCCTTTTATTTTTTTCTTTCTTTGCTTTTGCCGACTCCATCCCCAAAATATCTACATATTTATTATTTTTTTTCCTTTTGTTGTTTCTAGAATTCCCATGTCACATTCACATATATGATTATATGTATATATATTTTTTTCTTCCTGTTGCCTACGCATGCACACACACACACAGATATATATATATATATATATATATTTTTTATAATTGTCTACCACACAAAATATATATATATATATTAAGATGTTACAGTAGTGCACCTATCTTATCTCTTCCTGATGGAACAGATGATTTCGTAGTATACTGCGATGCCTCGATACAAGGACTCGGCTGCGTGCTGATGCAGCGAGAGAAGGTGGTCGCCTATGCTTCTCGACAACTAAAAGTCCATGAGAAAAACTACACCACCCACGACTTGGAACTTGGAGCCGTAGTATTTGCATTCAAGATCTGGAGACACTACCTGTATGGTACAAAGTGTACGATATACACCGATCCCAAGAGTCTCCAACACATATTCGAGTAGAAGGAACTGAACATGCGACAACGTCGCTGGCTCGAACTCCTTAACGACTATGAGTGTGCTATCATGTATCACTCGGGGAAGGCCAATGTAGTGGCCGATGCCCTAAGTCGGAAGAATACCTCAAAACCCAAGAGAGTACGAGCTTTATAGCTCACCATCCATCCTAGTCTCCATGAACAGATACGCAGTGCCCAGGTGGAGGCACTTAAAGCAGAAAACCTAGTGGCTGAATCACTAAGGGGAATGGAGCAACAACTTGAGGTAAAAGCCGATGGCTTACATTATTTCATGGAACGCGTCTGGGTTCCACATCACGGAAACTTACGAGACCTTGTGATGGACGAGGCTCACAAATCCTGGTATTCCATTCACCCTGGATCTGATAAGATGTATCATGATCTGAAGGTACTCTACTGGTGGCCACACATGAAAGCCGACATCGCCATTTACGTGAGCAAATGCTTGACTTGTGCCAAAGTCAAGGTTGAGTACCAAAAACCATCGGAATTAATCACACAACCTGAGATCCCCATGTGGAAGTGGGAACAAATATCCATGGACTTTATTACCAAATTACCCTGTACTCCCAGTGGATGTGACACTATTTGGGTAATTGTGGACCGACTGACCAAGTCAGCACATTTCCTTGTGATCAAGGAAAACGATAAAATGGAAAAACTAGCCAGAATCTATGTCAATGAAGTATTCTCGCGACATGGAGTGCCTATCTCCATCATCTCGGATCGGGATGCTCGATTCACTTCTAACTTCTGGAAATCATTGCAAAAGTCGCTTGGCACGCGGTTGGATATGAGTATAGCATACCATCCACAAACTGATGGCCAGAGCGAACGCACCATACAAACCCTTGAAAATATGCTACGAGTGTGCGTAGTGGACTTCGGAAACAGCTGGGAAACTCACCTACCGTTGGTGGATTTCTCCTATAACAACAGCTATCATATGAGCATCAAGGCAGCGCCTTTCGAGGCACTTTATGGCAGGAAATGCCGATCACCTATCTGCTGTGCGGAAGTGGGAGACAATCAACTCACTGGCCCGGAACTTGTACACGAAACGACAGAGAAAATTGTACAGATAAGAAACCGTATGGCAACAGCTCGCGATCGTCAAAAGAGCTATGCGGACAGACGCCATGGAAAGGCGTTATACGTTTTGGGAAAAGAGGCAAACTGAATCCACGGTATAATGGGCCATTCGAAATCCTGAAGCGGAGTGGCCTAGTGGCATACCAACTCAACTTACCAGCCGAAGTCGATGGAGTTTACAACGTATTTCATGTCTTGAACCTGAAGAAATGTTTATTGGATGAGACACTTGTAGTTCCAATGGATGAGATCCAGGTGGATGAACAACTACGGTTCGTGGAAGAACCGGTAGAGATCATGGGCTGAGAGGTCAAACAACTTAAACAGAGTCGGATTCCGATTGTCAGGTTCCGATGGAACTCGAAACGCGGACCTGAATTCACGTGGGAGCGTGAAGATCAGATGATGCGCAAGTATCCCCATCTCTTCAAGCAGACAACATCAAACGCCGACAACAACGAATAAATTTCGGGGCGAAATTTCTTTTCAACAAGGAGATGATGTGATAACCAGAAAATTTTTGTTTCTCAAACACTTTTGCTTCTCAAGCACTACAACAACAACCAAATTTCGGGACGAAATTTCTTTCAACAAGGCGATGATGTGACACCCGGCAATTTCAGGTAAATTGCGACTCTTACATGCTTTACATTTCACATTCATACTTGTTGCATTTCATTTAATTATGTTTGATTAGATGAGCCAAACACACACAATTGCGAAACGATAGTTCGAGAAACTATAGAATCGTACATTGCACATTGGTTTTGGAAACCAAGCGTGGCAAACACAAACACAAAACAATAATTCGGGGAATTGATTATGGTTAATCAAGCATGCAAACGGTTCGTAGCGATGAACACAAACGAATAAAGATAATTCGAGGAATTATCGAAACACACAGACGAGTCTCACGAACGTTAGTGATCAATCAAACTTATGCGTTATTATAAGATTATGTGCTAAACATGCATTAGATGTTTAGGATAAACGTTGGGAATCAAACACGAGTGAAATCGAATCGATGAAATCGAAAAACATGAAAATGGACCCGTCGCGGTACGCCAAGGCCCCTTGGTGAAGCGCTTGGCGATACGCGAAGCAAAAGCGGGGACTCTCGATCCCGAATTCCTCGGCGGTACGCGAAGGCCAATTTGATCGGCCTCGGCGGTACGCGACGCCCATGCAGATCAAAATTTTTATAAAAATCAACCCCAAACACATTTCAATCGGTTTCTCCACATTTCCTCCGACTTTCTACTCATACTCTCGACCAATACCTTCTGGAATAAACCCTCCAAGCCACTGAGATCGCTAGTGGAGCTAGTTTTTGGTGTTTGGAAGTCATAGGATTATCAAGGAAGCTTTGGAAGCTACCAATCAACAATAAGATCCCATCTCAGCCATTTTGGAACTTCCAGAATCTGTTCTAGCACGAATCTTGCCATCTAAGCTAGCTTTACACGCTTATTAGTTGTTAGATCGTACATGCATGATGTAAAAACACACATGCAAGTGTGTTTGAACACATGCAACTCCATGTGGCTATTGTACACGGATTTGTTGGTGATTTGATGTGTATTTGATTTAGATCTACTGATTTTAGAGTATAGGATTGATTAGATTTGAGTTTTGTTGAGTTATGGTTGATTTGATGATGATTTGGGTACACTTGCCATAAAAGGAAATTTTTATGTTGCATGTCTTAGATTTGTGATGATCGAGACATGTTTGACATGTCTAGATGTTGTCAAATGTATATTGGAGTGTTTAGAAACACATTTTGGTATTTGATTTTGTCAAAAACATGATTTTGTAAGAACTTACTAAATAAGGAAACTTTTTAAAATCAAAAGAGGGCTTTTGATGTTTTAAGATGTTTTGATGATTTGTGATCATTGTGATATGTTTAAAATTGATTTCAAAACATATTGGAAACTTGAAATTGTGAAAACAAGCTTTTAAACGAGTATTTACTATTTTAGGAAACTTTATTTGGGCAAAGCGGCATAAATGGTGATTTATGCGCAAACGACTTATTTTAAGTGGTTACATGTGTTTTACATACATACTAGAGTATTGATTTTATGAAATGGGATTTCATAACCATACTTTACAAAAATAGAAACTTTCTAAATTTAGAAAGTTTCCCGAAACGGGAATGTTATGATTTTCAAAACCTGATTTCGTGAAAGTATCATGATTAGAGTCATAGGAATGCGTGTTGGTGTCTTATTTGCATTAAGACACATGAACACAAAAAACGTGTCACCAACGATTCGTCGAGATAACACAAGTCAACACACACACTCGGTCGAGCACGCCGACACTTGGAGTTGTATGGAATACAACACACCACAAAACACATACTCACACCTATATGGTTATAGGTACTTACTAGCACGTGCTAGCATTCGTAGACGCGAACACTTACACATCGGAACTGCTTTAACAGATGAGTTCACGGCCCCTTTTTACTTTTTCTAATCTTTGGGGGAGAAAACACTGCATTACAATTTTTTTGAACACAACTCATTTTATTTACGTATGCACATGCTTTATCACTATATGTATATGTGTGGACGACATCACAACTAAAAGTCCTCGCGATACTCCAGGGACCGTTAGTAGCGCGTAGCGCCTAGCGTGGTAATCTTGAATAGTACTATTTGGGCCTGACAAGCCCCACCCATCGCGCCTGGGACTGGAGGTCGGAATGGGTACAATATTGACCAACACTTTGCCATTGTCTTGTGATGGACATGGTGGGAGGCACAACTGTCATCTTCGGTACGACCCGCATATAATATAACTGTATTGACTAGCTATCAATCGATACTGCATTGTAATGATATGTAAATCACAACTCTTACTTTAAACATTGGATGTTTATTGCTTATGAAAAACCTGTGCTCTCACCAACCATTGTGTTGACCCTTTTACTCGCATGTTTTCTCAGGTAGCTAAGGCACGCGCACAAGGATTAGGATGCTAGGATGGAGTCCCATGCATCTACTATAGTGCTTTATGCTTTTGAGAACATTTATTATTTTGATATGTCATGTACTGTTAAACACCTTTTAACGCTTCCGCAACGTGTAACCTTATGTTATTTTGAAAAATGTTTAATGAACGATTCCGCAAAATTATGAACTCTAATCTATTTTGATAACTTATACTTTACTTCCGCAACTCTGATTTTACTAAACTGTTTTATCCAAGTTATTGGATGTACGTATGCAACCAGACATGTAGGTCTCGCAACTGTGTGACCGGAGATTGCGATCCTGCCTGGTCTTGCTCGCGCCCCGAACAGGACGAGATTTCTCGAGGTGCGACATTTTCCCCTTTGTAACCCTTCCTGTGATGTAGGGCAGCCATGACGTAATCCTCAGTTAAAGTGGCACTAAGATGAATAGCAGCCTCCAAAGTGGCAGGACTGCATCCCATTACGTTACCCCTAATCAGCAAGGGTAATCCCTCAATGTACTTCTCTATCTTACGAGATAGAGGAGTAACTAGATGTGGTACTAAGAAACACAACACTTGAAACCGAGCTGTGTACTTGGTATTCTCCCCGCTGTCTGAAGTGAGGCCCCACATTTCAGCTTCAAGCTTTTTCAGCTCATGACGTGGGCAAAACTGTTCTACCAGCTACTTCTTGAAATCTTCCCAAGTTAGGGATCAAGCTACTTCCCTTCCCCTGGTGTTCCTCTCTGCATTCCACCAGGTTAGTGCGCCCTTATGAAAAGAGCTTGCCGCCATCTTGACCTTCAAGTTCTCAAGACAACCTGTGTAATCGAGTATGTCCTTGATGCTTTCAAGACATTGTAGAAGGCTCGTAGCTCCCTCTGCACGAGAGTATTTCGGCTGTTTAGCTTCGTTGAACTGCTGGAAAGTCAAATTTGCAGTTCCAGTGTTGGTAGTCTTTGAGTTGTTCGTGGCCAAATCACCCCCACTCCTTCGTAGGTTGTTGGTGATGTCAGTGACCATTCCCAGAATAACCTATTTCATGCATACGGTGATTACTCAGCAAATCTTGTTGATCTCGTCTTCATTACCACTTGTAGAACCCTCGCTGTTGGTGTTACGTCGAGGAGGCATTCTACGAAGAGAAAGCAACAAGCGAGTCAGTAACAAGAAGTCATACAATTGAATTACAAGATAATTTAGTAATATTCTGATACTACTAGTATTATCATTCAATTGTAACAATGAGCAAGCATACACATAAGCATCTAACTTAGTAGTATACTTCTCATTTGGTTGTATATCATGGTCTTATGTACTAGCCCGATGAAATACCCCACCAAACCTACACACTGACATTTTCCCGATATGTCGAAGAGAGCGTATATATAGGGCATACGTAGAGTCAAGCTTAGCCTCCATCCCACCACTTCTTCGACATACCACGATCATGCCCTTGCTAACATTTGGCACAACTTTTGTACGAATGAATAAGAATGTTCAAGAAATAATGATTTCAAATGATCATGATCAACTGAACCATGATTAGACTATGATTGAACTTATGTTGGCATGTACTTATGTTGGCATATACTAACAGTGTTAACTTGATCAACTACATTGGCATGTATGCACTAAGTTGTCATGTTATTCTGTGTTAATATGTACTAATCATGTGTGATCTACACTAGATCTAAACATGTTTTCACATATGATTGACACATAAAAGGTTTAAAATAATCTTTACACATAAGATTGTTCACACATATGGTTGACTCTTCTAAGGTTGACTCACGCACGGTTGATTCACATACGATTATTTCACATAAGATTGTTTCACACATTGTTCATTATGTTGTTTGTTCACTAGTCTTCCTGAATATGTTCACATGTATATGATTGATGTTCTAATGATTCTTGATACCCCAAATCTTCACTTCAAATAGTCCCGCCGAATTCTCCCTGTCATATTGAAGCAAGTTTATATATAGGGCATACGTAGGGTCAAGCTAACTACCAGCCCAGTCGAAAGCCCCCACCACCTCAGTTGTCAAAGCTAGGCTGCCGTTTGTATTTGAAGCTAGCATCCCAACTCATGATTGTTTACGATTGTATATGATTGTTTACGATTGTTCCACAGGCTATGATTGTGTAAACTGTTGTCTTGGTTCACTAGTAACCAAGACCTCCAGTTTTCTTATTCTTGTGTCCTGGAATATTCATTCTAGTCTCCCAATACTTACATTATTGAGTACTATGATTTCATGATGAGAATTTCAAGATAGGAATACTAAGAATACAGATTCCTACACTTGAAACCCTTGAAAAGTTGAGAAGTTCAGATCAAAGATACTAAGAATACATATCCTTGCCTCCGAAATCCTTTGTTAAAACAACGATTTAGGAATTTAGTCTGAGTCCTAAAATTATAGAATCTTAGCATTGAATTCTTTGATTTTTATATATGAAAATAATTTTAGAAAATTTTTTTCCTTAAAATATTCCAAGCTTAATGTAGACTTATTGCTAGCTCAAGTTTACCTAATTCCTAAGTATCCTCAAGCCTATACCACATAGTCTTATGGGGTAGCTTAGGTTATAGTCTAGGTCATTATTTATTGGGTTTTTCCTAGTACTCTATAACCTTGGCTTTGATACCAACATGTCATACCCTGCGCCGCGTGCGGAATCCTCGGCTCGGTGACGACTGATCGATTGAATCATGTTGAAACTTGGAGAGGCTGTTTTAACTAGGAACAAAGACTTTAGATGCACGGTCAAAGCTTTGGTATTTGCTCCCTCTAACGTTCAACACTTAGTTATTTTTAGTTGTTTAGTTTTTGCTAGAAAGAGAAAAACAGAATAACAGCACAAGGAATTTTGGAGGAATGTAATTATATTATCTCAGGGAATGTTATGACTTAAATACCCAACATTCAATGTTACAAAACAAGAAGTAATAAGAAAAATAGCTGATACTGTTACAGACACTAAATCATTAGAATAGTACAACTAATACAAAGTCAACAACCACGGAATCAAGAGTCTTCAGAAGTCTTCCGTTCTTCCGAGGTTGATATAGTTGTGTAGATTTTCAGTGGTTATTCTTTCGAAAGGTGTTAATCGGAAACTGATTAAATAGTAGTTATTATTTAATCAGAGGTTGTCTTCCGAAGGGATCAGGTTCAGCTAATATCTTCTGAAGTCAAGAAGGTCTGTGGTACTTCCTTTTCCGAAACTTTTGCTGTTGAGCTTCCGATGCTAAAGTTTAGTAGTTCTGCAATCGGAAGAGAAAGTATTCGAAAGAGAAGTATCCGTAGTTGGTCAATCCGCGGTTTTATTCATTTGTCTGGCTTCAGTGGTTTTGCTCATCAGTCCTTATTTTCCAATAATCTCCTTCTGGACTGAGGAAGCCAAAACCAATTATTTTAGCCTTAAAGCTAGACTAATTTTATTTCTGAGAGTCCGCATATACTTCAGGACTTCACATTCTTTTTCAGCCTTTTCCAGAGTCATATGCTGAAGTTCCTTCAGATCATTATTTGGTAGCTTGAGAATTTCATCCCAATCTGAGAAGAAGGTCCTTGATCCATTGTATCTCTCAATGATCATGCTTTTGGAGATAGGATCATAGAACCATCTCTTAATTCTAGTTCTGGAATTTGTGATCTGAAGGGGTTGGGATTTAGGAGAAGGACCCAAAGGAAGAGGAGCTCCAGCAGGCCAGTGAATTATTTCTCATCTTTTTACTTGATCCCTTGAATCAAGTACTTTCTTCACTACAGCATGCTGATGAGGCTCATAATTCCTCAAAAGATCAGGGATATTCTCCTTTTCAACTTCAACCCAAGGTCTAAAGTTGACAGCAGATGAAGATTCCACAGACCCAACACCTAGGCTTCCCATAGGTGCATTAAGCAGATGGTCAAGCAGTATGCTTGGATTAGCATCCTTGAGCTGGGACACTATAGTGGGAGAAGATGATGTGGCTTCTTTCCAAAGCTCAGGATGATCACTGTTTTCTCCTTTGAATTTTGACCATTCATCAAACAGTATATCATCTCTCCATCTTGTTATAGTGTTCTTTGGTCCCCGTTGATTTTGGATGAGTATATGTTTTATTCTTCTTTTTTGCTCAAGGGTCTTTTTTTCTTAATGTCTGCCTTTCTTCTTTTGGACATGACCTCAGCTTCATTTCTAAGGCATGTGATATCCCAGTTGCTGAAGGTTTCAACTTTATACTTACCTTCATCCAGCAGAAACTTGATCAGTTGCTCCCTCTTCGCCTGATAAGCTTCATTTTGTTGCTGATCTATCAAAGTTATTTGTTCCTGATAGGTTTTGACCAAATCATCTCCTGAGAGACCAGTGGCTTCTAGATCTGCTAAAATCTTATTTTCCTTTTTATTTTTTTTTATTCTTTGTCTGTTGAAGGTCTTCATCTAAGGGGAATTTCCTTACTGGAGAATATGATTCTTTCAACGGAGAAGTTTGTAATTTTTCAGCTTCAACATCAGCTGACTTTTTTGGTGAGGGAGCTTTGGTGGTTTTAGGTAAGTCAGACTCATCATCATCAGCCAATATGAGCCTTCTCTTTCTTGGAATAATAGAGGCAATAGGTTGATCATCATTTAAGTCTGAGCTTGGTTCTTGAATAGGGGTTAAGGGTTTCCTAGGTTTATTGTTGGGGGGTTTTGGATTTTCTAGCCACACTCTTCTATCTTCTTAAGAAAGACTGAGTGATTATGGGAGCTGGTTTTTGGTCTATTTTGGATGCATTTAGAGTAGTGGGAAGGGAGTTTTGTGAGGATAGTTCTAGAAGGGTTTGAGAAGCAGAATTGGGAAAAAGGGTAGGTGAGTTTTCTTTATTTGTTTGTATAGGTGAAGAAGGGATAGATATAGTGGGAGAGAGCTGAGAGATTGGGTTATGTTCAGATTGGACAGCCTCAATTGGAATTGGTATGTCCTGAGTGGTGGAGGCAAAAGAAGAAGAGGCAGTGGTTATGGGTTTTGTTGGTTCAGTGGGAGCTGATTTGGTGGCCCTAGTTGTTCCAGTTTCCACTTGAGCTTCAGCTTCCCTTTGTTTTTGCTCAAAGATGGCCTTGGCAGCCTCAGTCTAAAACTGCTGATCTAGTGCAGCTTTGAGAAGTGCCTCCTGATTTTTCAATCTTATTTCCTTCATCCTTCTCTGCTCAGTTTTATCTTCTGCCCTTTTGGCAGCTTGGGCTACAGACAAGAGCCTTTCATTCTCCCTCTTTTGGGCTTCCTTAGCCTATTCCTTGAACCAGGTAGGAGGAGGAGCTATACCTGTGAGAGATTCTAGAAAAAGAGTATGATTAGATACCTCATGCTGTAATGAAGAGATTCTAGAGTCTACTGAAATTTTCAGTAGAACCAATTGTAGCTTCTTGGCGGTAAAGAAATCTTTGGTAAAGTTGGCGAAGAAGGTGGTCAGATGGTTATTAAGAATTGGGTTTAACACTTCTTGAAAAGCTTGGCTTGAGAAGGTAGGTGCAGCAGAAGTAGGTGGAATGTTTGGGGAACCTTCAAGTGAAGCTGCCTGCATTGGGATGGATTGGGGGTGCAAGACTTGGTTATTCAAGGCTTTTGTGACTAACTCAGTGAGTTTGGCCATATCAGCCTGAATATGAGCAAAAGAAGCCGTCAAATCCTTTAGTTTAAGATTTAGTTCGTCAAACCTTTTACGGATATCATCCGAATCCCTGACTGGTGAGTCAGTTTTAGCATGACCTGAGTCCATCTCAGGAATGTCATTTACCCCTTTTTCTTGGTTCTGGGGATTTCTAGCCTCAGTTTCAAGAACTTCATGGGCTGTTGCCATACCTGGAGTCTTATTGCCTAATCCATCCAGATGAATTCCGATTGGGCGCTCATGTGATATGGATGCTCTAGATATATGATCATGATGTCTAGATGGACTAGACACCCTGATCACATCCTCTTCTCCATGGGTAGGAGATTGATTAGTTTGAGCAGAGGTTTGAAGGGGCTGCTCCTCAATTGGTGAGGGGGGAGGAGAACCAACTTGCTCAAAGATAGAATCAATCTCATGGAGAAATTTGGTGATAGAGTGAAGGGCCTTTTGTTGAGAAGAAGCAGAAGTGTCCTTAGGAGAGTGGACTGGCAACTGAGTGTCAAGTGACACTTCAGTGGTTTGTAGGGGTTCCCATTGGAGTACAACATCATCCTGTTGAGAGGATTGATGATGAGCTAGATAGGGTGGAGATTTTGGATTCATCTGTGAGGATGGAACAGATGTATCTATCTGTCCAGTGGGGACAGAGACTTGTTCAGGGATCTCAACATCCTGAACAGTCTTTTTGGGCTTTTTAGGTTTAAGGGCTTTGGTAGACGTTTTTCTTTTGGCTAGTACCTTTACAGGTGTGGAAGAGGAGGTGGATGTGGGTTCACCAAGGATGGTTGTATCCTCAGTTCCATCCATGTGTTTTGCCTCAGTGTTCAATCTAGCGAACACTTGTTTGTCAATGCTTTTGATAGTAGAGAGAGGAGCAATATGACAAGCATTATTAATATCGGCAAAAAGACAACCATTACAAACCTAGGGTACAACAGAAATTTGGGACTCTTTTGATGATGCACCAAGTGGTCAAAAATTATTTGGGACAAGTTGACCTTTTCATTGGACAGAATAGCATACATGACATATTGCATGTCATACGACATTTCTCCCTAACTAGTTGTCTTTTGAGAGAGACATTGTAAAATGGTGTGATGCAGAAACTTGTACTTAGGATAGAAATAGGCTTTGTACAAGGTTTTGTTCTTTAGGTCTCCCTGATAATCACACTGAACAAAAACATTATGAAGAAGTTTTAGAGGAACAGTGGTAGGTGCCTCAGTATCACTCAGATTTAGGGCACCACTTATTTTGGAGGAGGTGATGGGGACTTGTTGACCAGCGACCACCGAAGTGATGCTTTCAACAGAGTCATCCTTCGACACCAAGGCATAGTTTGCCCAAAACTGATATAGAGCAACTTCTGAGATAGGAGGATCGACAGTAAGAGTAGTGTGAACGAAGGAGTTTACTAGAATGTCGACGACCTCGTCATAGTGAGGGTACTCAGACGACTTGATAAGATAGGCTCCGAGATTGTGAATCGGCTTGATTGTCAAAGCTTCAGAAGCCATGGATGCGATGATAAGTGAAGAACAGTTACAAGTGCAAAGTGTGATTACAAATTTTTGACTTAAGTTTAGAGAAGTAAATAAAGAAAAATGTAACCGTTGTAGAGGAGTGCAGTTTCAATAAAGAAAACCTCCACTACTTATAACTCACCTACAGTTTTACCTTAGGGTTTTAACCCGTTGGATAAACCTGTGAGCAAGAGAGAGAAGGACAAAAGACAAATCAGTACGTTCATGCACACCCTGATGTACATACAAAGCTTTGTTAGGAATGAAGCCTGGTCTGATGCCTTTACACCATCATCATGAGCATCAAGCTCAGACGGAATCAGTGTAAGGGCGTCGTGCCAGCCGACATGCCTGACAAGCGAATGTCCTTTGCCATAAGCAGCATTTTTCAATTTGAAAGAAGTGTTTTCTTCAAGAAGATATAGAAACTTTCCAAGAATTAGTGAAGAACTGAAGAAGATAACCACTGATATAAATAAGATCAGTGGTCATTTGAAGTGAGAGAGGGGTAAAATGGTAAAATGAGAAGATATTATCGAGCCGTGAGAACAATTAATGAGTGTCAATTAAAAGTAATTGTAGGGAGTCTAATCTTGTGAGTGATTAATGACGGTCAAATCAGGCGTAATTATCAAGAATTTGATAACTACAGAGAGAAGAGAATTTTAACCACGGAAGAGTTTTTGACCTCAGAAGAACCTTATCCTCGGAAGAGTTTTAACCATGGATAAGTTACCAGGTGAAAACCTCGGAAGGAGTGGAGACCTCAGAAGAAGTAGAAACTAGGGAGTGTTTTAAATGTAACAATGGATGGTCACGGATAGATATAAAACAGTGGTTTGTATAACCACTGATTCTATCCGTGTTTTAGGACAACCACTGAGAGAAAAACCAACTTAGTTTTAACAGTGGCTTCTTAATTTTCCATTGTTAGGATAATTGTTGAAAATTATCCTTTTATATATTTATTTTAAGGTTCAAGAAAAATATTCTTAACCATATTTATTAACTCATATTTATCATACCTAATTTGGCAACAAACTTAGAAAAGGTTGAAGAGTCCAAAGGTTTGCTAAATATATCCACTATTTGGTCACTTGTAGATACATGTTCTAGGACTATCAATCCTTTTTCAAAACAGTCTCTGATAAAGTGATGCCTTATTTCTATGTGCTTGGTTTTAGAGTGATAGACATGATTTTTTATTATATTTTTGGCAACTTCACTGTCTATTAAAAGAGGTGTCTTTAGTTCAGTTGTTCCAAAATCCAATAGTTGGTATTGTAACCAAAGGATTTGGGATGTGCAAAGAGCTGCTGCAATGTACTCAGCTTCAGCAGTTGAATTTGACACTGATGTTTGCTTTTTGCTTTGCCATGAGACCAAGAAATATGCAAAGAACTGACATCCTGCTGTAGTATACTTCCTGGTGAGTGAGCATCCAGCATAATCACTGTCTGAAATACCAAGCTTGCAAGATTGATTAGCAGTACACCTAATACCTAGTACAGGAGTGCCTTTATGGTAATTGAATATCCTCTTCACAAATGATAAATGGGATTGTTTAGGGGCAGATTGGTATCTTGCATAGACACATGTTGCATACATGCTAACTGGCCTTGATGCAGTAAGATACATCAAAGATCCAATCATGCACCTCTAGAGAATTTGATCCACAGGTTCACCATTTTCATCTAGAGTTATTCCAGGTGCAGTTTCCGTAGGGGTAGAAATTATTTTGCAATCAATCATTTCAAATTTATTCAGAAGATCTTTTACATATTTAGATTGATGAATGAAAGTCGCATTAGGGGTTTGTTTGACTTGAAGTCCTAAAAATGTTTTTAGTTCACTTAAAGCACTCATTTCAAACGTAGAAGACATTAATTTAGAAAATTGTTCACACAAGTAAGGTTTTGTTGATCCAAAAATGATGTCATCGACATAGATTTGAACTAGCAAACGTTCCTTGTCTACCCTTTTGATGAACAAGGTCTTATCAATGGTTCCCCTAGAAAATTTATTTGAAAGAAGAAATTGAGAGAGAGTATCATACCATGCTCTAGGTGCCTGTTTCAAACCATAGAGTGCTTTATCTAGTTTGTACACCCAATCAGGGTGATGAACATCATCAAACCCTGGCGGTTGATAGACATAGGCTTTCTCCTTTATAGTTCCATATAGGAAAGCACTTTTTATATCCATCTGAAATACCTTTTTGTTGTGGGATATAGCAAATGCTAGAAAGAGTCTTATGGCTTCAAGTCTGGCTACAGGGGCAAAGGTTTCAACATAATCGATGCCTTCCTCTTGGCAATACCCTTGTACTACCAATCTGGCTTTATTCTTGATTACAATACCTCTGTCATCTGTTTAATTTCTAAATATACATCTAGTTCCTATAGGGTATTTTCCTGTGTGTAAGGGGCAGAGAGTCCAAACATTTTGCCTTTTGAACTGTAATAGTTCATCCTGCATAGCTTCCACCCAATTGTTATCTTTAAGAGCCTCCTGATACTTAGAGGGTTCAATTTGGGACAAGAAAGCTGCATGAAGGCAAAAGTTTGAAATCTGGCTCCTAGTTTTAACACCCTTACTTAAATCACCTAAGATCTACTCTAAGGGATGATTTATGTTGAAGGGAATGATGTCCAAACAATTATTTGTGGAAGCAGCATCGGAATAAGATGGATTTTCAGTAGGATCGGGAGAGCTTTCAGATGTGGTAGCACGAGCTTGTTTAGGGATATCTATAGGTACATTATCCAGTGTTGGGGATAAGGGAGTAGATATTTGTTCATTCTGATCTTGAGGGTTTATTGGATAAGATGGGATAGAAGTAAAGAAGTGAGATACTGAACACTCCTCAAAAGACGATATATCTTCAGAAGTTTGGCAAGACTCTGAAGAAGGAGATAAGGAAGAGGTAGGAGAAGTGTAGATAAAGCTTTCAAGATCAAATAGGTCGTCAGAAGTAGATGGAAAGTAAAGAAGTGAGATACTGAACACTCCTCAAAAGATGATAGATCTTCAGTAGTTTGGCAAGACTCTGAAGAACGAGATAAGGAAGAGGTAGGAGAAGTGTAGATGAATCTTTCAAGATCAAATAGGTCATCATAAGTAGATGGAAAAGAGGAGGTTGATGCAGATTCGTTGAATTTGACATCAATGGTTTCCTCAACAATTTTGGTCCTGAGATTGAAAGCTCGGTAAGCTTTAGAAGTTTGATAGTATCCAACAAAATATCCAGAGTCAACTTTAGCAGCAAACTTGGACAAAGAGTCCTTTGTATTCAAAATGAAACATGGATACCCAAAAACTTTGAAGAAGGAAATGAGGGGCTTTATGTTATGAAGGACTTCATAGGCATTCTTGTTATGTCTTTTCACAATGTGAACTCTGTTTAAGACATAACAAACAGTATTTACTGCCTCAGCCCTGAAGGATAGAAGTAATCCTGAGTCTGCAAGCATGGTTCTTGCAACTTCAATAAGTGTCCTATTCTTTCTTTCCACAACTTCATTTTGAGCAGGGGTTCTAGGAACACTATATTGTCTAAGGATTCCTTTGGAAATGCAGAATTCATCAAGAACATGATTCTTGAATTCACAGCTGACTTTAGTTTGAGCCAGTTCATCTCTGCAAGCCCAATATTTTTCATGTTGCGAATCAAATAATGCTTGTAGGTAAGGTTTTTCAGTTTTTAAGACAGAAATCTGACTATCTTTATTTTTTACTAACTTTTCTACTTCTAAATTTTTATTAGCTAGTAGTTGCTCTAGCTCTTGGTTCCGTTGTTGTAGCAACATATTGGCTTTCATTATTTTTGCAAATGCATCAACGCAAGCATCGGTGCATAGCTTTTCAAGGGTAGAAGAGGATACCTGAGCATCGGAAGATTATGCTTCAGGTTTATCAGAAGGGGTAGAGTTTTCACCAACAACCATTAGAGCAAATTATGTTGGCTCAGCAGTGATGAGGGCATAGCCTACATCTTCATGCATGCTGCTCCAGTCTACATACTCTTGTATGAAAAGAGCTGGTTGACTAGATGATGAAGACCGGATAGCAGGGCCTGGTGTGTTTATTTGAGGAGGAGATGGTGCAACAATCTGAAGTGGGGTAGGAGTGAGCAGGTACTTGCTACCATTGGCAGCTTGTACATATTGTACATTAGGAGAAGAAGAGTTTTGTACAATGTGAGATATCTCCTAAGAGTTGTTATGCTTTTGAAAATGTGAAGAATAAGAAGAAGAAGAAAAAAATGTGATGCAGAAGTGTGAGAGTGTGTGTTTGGAAAAGTCACATAGGGTGAAGAATTAGTGTTGGGAGCAGATCTGCACTCCCTGGCAAAGTGTTCAGTACCATGAGACCTGTAGCATTGGACTTTTACCTTATTTAGACCAATCCTTGTTTTCTCATGGATACCAGGAAATTTTCTTCCAGTCCTCTTATAGAACTTGTTAGTTCTCATGCTTAAGAGGGCAAGTTGATGAAGGATATCCATTTCTTCCAAGTCATCACTTGGAATATGATGGAGATCATCCATGATAAAACACAGATGGTTAGGAATGATAGAATGGTCATCACAAGAAGGAGAAGAGATGATGCCACTGGTTATATCAATGTGCTCATCATAACCCTGATCATTGATCTCGGAGTTATGACTAAGAAGAGTAGTGTTCCCTTGAACATATTCTTCTGTTGATTTACCATACTTTATTAATTTTCTTTTCTGGTAAATCTCTCGCTCAAAAGTGAGCAAATTACCATGGAGTTGGGTAAGTGAGAGTTTGCCGAAGTCTGGCGAAGATCTCATGACTATGAAATAAGTTTCCCATTTATCTGGAAGAGATCTTAAGAAACAGTTAAAAACTGAAATGGTGGGGTACACTTGACCAGCTAATTTTAGTTCACTTAAGAGAGAAGTGAACCTTTCAAATTGTTGAGTCATTGACTCATTATTTAGTTGGCAGAAAGTCTCATACTGTTGAGCCAATATCCCCCTTGTATTGGCCAGAACATCATCGGTACCCCCGAACTGCTCTTTTAGAGCATTCCACAAGTCCTTAGCGGACTCATGGTGAAGAAGACCAGAATAAATTTCATTCAAAAGGGCCATAGCCAACTGAGCATGTGCCTTGGCATCAAGCTCCAGTTTCTGGAAATCTTATTCGGTATAGTTCCGAGGGTCCTTAGGGACAGAGTCTTCGGTCTCTGTGTCCAAGACCATTGGTTTATGAGGTCCGAACATCACAGGCTTCCAACATCCAGTGTGATTGTTGGATAAAAAGTGTAACATCCTTCTCTGCCATATATTATATTGATGCCTTACCAAAATTAGTGGCTTAGTAGCAGAGCCGGTGTTATGAGGGTCTAAAGTAAATTTTTCTGCCATAGGATTACAAACGATTTTGAGCAAATCAATGGATGATGAGTTCTCAAGGTAGTTTGTTTGAATGATTTTTTAACACAACTTAGTTCAAAACCAAGCACCTATAGATTTTGAAAAACTAAAGAAGCATAATGCAGAAGACTAAATGACGCGATATCAAAGAGAGCTTTGAGTTTTAGTCTTGATGGTTAAACCAAGACTAAGGACAAGGCTTTGATACCAATTGTTGAAACTCGGAGTAGCTGTTTTAACCCGAAACAAAGACTTTAGACGCACGGTCAATGCTTTGGTATTAGCTCTCTCTAACGTTCAACACGTAGTTATTTTTAGTTGTTTAGTTTTTGCTAGAAAGAGAGAAAAACAGAATAACAGCTCAAGGAATTTTGGGGGAATGTAATTCAATTATCTCAGGGAATGTTGGGACTTAAATACCCAACATTCAATGTTACAAGACAAGAAGTGATAAGACAAATAGCTGACACTGTTACAGAAACTGAATCATCAGAATAGTACAACTAATACAAAGTCAACAACTACGGAATCAAGAGTCTTCAGAAGTCTTCCGTTCTTCCGAAGTTGAGATAGTTATGTAGAAGTTCATTGGTTGGAAGCTGATTAAAAAATAGTTATTATTTAATTAGAGGTTTTCTTCCGAAGCATTGGTTGACTTCCAAAGGGATCAGGTTTTGCTAATATCTTCCAAAGTCAAGAAGGTCTGCGGTAGTTCCTTTAGCGAAACTTCCGCTATTGAGCTTCCGATGCTAAAGTTCAGTAGTTCTGCAATTGGAAGAGAAAGTATTCGAAAGAAAAGTATCCGCAGTTGGTCAATCCACGGTTTTATTCATTTTTCTGGCTTTAGTGGTTTTGCTCATGAGTCCTTATTTTTAACCAAATCATGACCAAGATTAATGAAGAAAAACCAGAATGCATTACTGAGTTTCATAATGCTTAACAGTTGATTACAGACCATGTCTATCTACCAAAAGAATACAACAAATCGACCTCAAATGTATTTTTTACAAAATAATTAAACAACAAGGATTAAGTGAGTTTCTAATCCTTCCTAGCTTGTTTCTTGATCTTGTTCTATCTTAACTAGGTCACCTTAGTTGCCCATGTTCTATACCTATCTCTGATCACCTGAAACATGTGAAAAAGAATCTGTCAACTACAAGTAGTTGGTGAGATACATAGATTTAAAGATTTATAAGCATATAAGTTTAAAGATATCTAAATATAAGTTCAAAGATTTAACCAAATGTACATACATAAGTACAACTTGCATGAAACCTGATTGAAACCATTGAACCATGTACAATATAGAATGTATAAAGATTGTAAATGTACATAATGCAAAAATAGTAACATTCAATTGTAACACAAACTGTCATCAAGTATATCCAAATGTCATCTTAAACCCAATTCCCAAACTACGTTTGGCGTTAGGCAAAGGCTGACTATAAAACCAATACGACCCATGGTAATAAAGTTAATTAATATCAGCTCCGTATTACTAAGCTTGTGTCCAATATGACCTAAGCTATTAAAATTAATTAACAGCTAATCCATATTGCTAAAAGTACGCCAATCCATCGTTAGCTATAAAACAAATTAAAACTAACCCTGACATTGGTGTAGAACCCGCTTTCCCTTGTTGTGATCACCCAGTACTAACAATAAATGATTGCAAGAACTTCTAGTCTTGAATTTAAGAATAGTGATTCCAACTCTAGAAATCCTAATGACAACGATTGCGTGAACTTCAAGTTTGAAATCTAAGAATAATGATTTCAGCCCTTGAAATCCTGAATAAGGCATACTAGATGTGAATAAGTTTGTTTACAAGAATGTGTCCATGTTACAAATTTTATTATGAGTTTTAAAACATTCTGTACAAAAGCATTGCAATGGATTTGGTCGTGTGCCAAGACAAAGCATGGCTAAGTGCCTTTGATCCAAATTTTATCTTAGAAATGTTTAAGTTTTACCAACATAAGACAAACATAAGTTTATAATATGAAAACCATTTAAGAATTTAAGTTCTATAATAGTTATTCATGTGTTCCAGCCCAAATGATTTCAAAGTAGAAAATAGGGGCTATGTACTCACCTTGATTGAATGTGATGTGAAATGAACGGGTGTTTGATTATTGATGCTCTACTCAAGTTCTTGATTGTTTAATAGGATTCATGCAACGGAAAGTTTGTTTTTATTCCTAGTTATGAATCCTATGTTACTTGAACCACTTCTTTATGTGTATTTTAGTTACTTGTTGGTCATTCGCCAACCTGAGGTTAGTAAGTATCCCATGGTATTAAAGTTAATAAGTCAATTACTTTCCTTGTTTAATAGTTTAGAAAATTTAGTTTAATATGAGATTTTTAAAATGTTACAACACATTACATTATGCATGTAACCACCATGCATAGTGTAACCAAAGTTGTAACTTCATTATTGAAACCACATGTCCATAATCCCATGATTTAAATTCATTCATTAGATCTTAGTTGTAATAACATAAGTCAGACCTATTTGAACTAAGCTTAGATTGTAGGAGGCCAACTATGACCACTTAGAATCGGCTAAGAATTTCTCATCCCTTACCCGACCTTTGAGCTTCCATGATCGATTACCACTTGTGTTCGATTGATTCATGTTCATTTATGGCTTAAGGTACTTGGATTAAGTTGTAGATTTAGTATCGACAGTTGGCTGAACCATGGATGGGCCGATATTATCAATATCGATGGGTTCAAGGGTGGTGGGAGCAAAAGATTTACATCAATATTAATAATATCGATGGCTGCCTTTCTAGCCTCATTAAGCCACCTAAAACCCGATCTTATGGATGTTTCTCCAACCTGATCCACTTGGATCATGTTATTCGTAATAGGCTGGTAATATTCAAGAGCTAGCAGGCTCTCGTGAAGACCAGGATGGATGAGAAGTTCGTTTGGCTTAGCATGAAGCCCATCGATACTAATAGTATCGATGGGTGCTGAATATTGACTATGAATGCTTCGAACTTGATAATATCGATGGAGGTTGATCTGTTCAACCTTGAAGTTGTCGACACTATCAATGTCGAAGGTTACTTGGCTATCTTGAACCCCATCGAACTTATTAATATCGACGTGTGATCAGCTTATGCTATTCTTATGTCGATACTAGCTGCCTTCATATTTCTTCCATCGTTACTAACCCCAGCCTCCATTATCGATCTTTCCAGCCTTCTTAACTTTGATCCAAGGTTTCCCAAGTACTTGCAAGTTAGTTTGGAGTTCAGTTCTTGGGTGGGAAGGGTTGAAAACCGGTTTCAAGTTCGAATGTCTTCCGGGTTTATGAAAACCCTAAAATCCCGAAAGTTGGAGCTCAAACCTGGATCGATCTTGATGTTTTGAGGTCGGATCCTTTGTACTTCCTTAATGTATACCTCCAGAGCTTTCTGTAGACACCAAGAACTCTCAATTCCGTTAAGAAACGAGAGAGATCGCTGATGGTTTTTCTAGAGAGAGTAGAGAGAGAAAGTGACAAGATTTTTAGTGAGAGAACGGGTGAGAGCTGGTGGGTAGGGATCATAAATGAGGATTTTAAGCCTTAAATACCCCGGGTGGTTTACCCCGCTTTCGGGTTCGTTCGGTTTCGCGTTTACGCGTTACGTTACGAATAATTCGTATGTATTACGTTTTAATAAAAGTGGTTTTATTTTATCTTTTTAGGTGGTGATTCCTAACAAATATTTTAAGCGAATTAATTTTATTGATTTATTTTCGAAATCCTTTATTTAAACTATTATGTCAGAACATAGAACCTTCGCGCGTATTCATACGAATCGTCACTCGTACGAACACAACGATTATTATACATTCCGTTTTGGTTTTCTAATTATAAGATATCATTTAAAATATTAAACCCACAGATATATTCGCGTGAATCGTCATTCTCACGAATACACTGTTAATTTAATATTTCATAATGTTATCCCTTATTGTTTTGAAAGTGTTTCCTCACAACGTTTACGTTTTATAACTGGGTTAATTTGGATTATGTTACTTACGAATTTTGTTGTCAGACATTGGATTTCCTCGTTAAATAGAAAACCCATGTCTTAATTTTTGTGTGTGCAAAATCTTGTTTACCTGTTCACAATGAGAAAATCCTATTTACCTTTTCACAGATGTATTTTCATCACCCAACATGCTTAGTTTGATAAAAGCTTACTTCTGTTTTCTAGTACAATATCTCATACTGATAAATGGGACTACCATTACAAAGCTTCCTTAAAGATCCTATGTAACAAATATATTTGGATGTTTTTTAGCATAATGAAACCATAAAGAGCTTCTCTTCAGTTGTTTCAACTCCCTGTGGTATTTGTTCACATGACTCTCCTACTGGATCTCCCATGCTTACCATTGTGCCAACTCAGCACCTTCTCCCACTCACTCTTGTGCATCCTCATCCTTCACCGGGTCTTCCTTTTCTTCTTCAGATTAGCGGCACAAGCACACTCTTCCTTCCTCATCTTTTACCCATGAGATTCCTTTGACACTTCCTTATGTTCTTTCTACAATTGTTTCCCTACCTTTAACTTATCCTATGACTACTCATTCCAAATCCAACACTTTCAATCCTAATTAAAAAAACATACTTGGCTCGTACTTGCTCCAAACCATTATTTTATGCTTTCTTTCCTCTCGTGAACCCAAGGGGTATAAATCAGCAAGCAAGAACTCACACTTGGCGGATGCTATGCAACTTGAACTCAATGATTTGGCTCCTAATGATACTTGGAGTTAAAGTTCCTCGTCCTAAAAATCAAAATGGTTGGATCCAAATGGTTGTTTTGTATCAAATAGTGGGTTAACGCTTCTATTGGTCATTACAAGGCACGTCTTATTTTGAAAGTGTTTAGTCAAACACCGATCATGATTACTTTCACACGTTTAGTCCTGTTGTTAAGGAATCTACATTCGTATTGTTCTTTCGTTGGCTATCATTTATACTTGGAATCTACATCAACTTGACGTCAACAATGCATTCGTTCATGGAAATTTAGGAGAACTTGTGTACATGAAACAACCTCCTAGGTTCATTGATTCCCGTTTCCCAAAATCATGTATGTCACCTCAATTGATCTGTATGCATGCAATGGTTCTTGAGTTTTATCCCAAGAATTAGAACATTTCAGAATAGATTTTTTGTGTTTGTAATGTTCGGGATGGAGTCACGTAGGTTTTTGAATAACCAATTTGGCAAATCTTGGTTATTTAAATCAGATTACAGCTCGATCGCCATGCATGAATAACAGTTGTGTTTGAACGTGTTTAGTTTTAATATTTTAGGAATAGATTGGTTTATTTGATTCGTGATTGAACGAGGAATGTGGTATGGTTTGAATTTTGAATTAACCACCACATTTAACGCGATTTTGGCTTAAAACCGTCTTGAATGGGGTTCGAACTAGTGGCTGATCTTGAGAAGGAGAAAAGATCTCCAGTTTTCAATTCTGGTCCCCCATGTTTACTATGTTTCAAAATTTTGTTTCAACATTTCAGCACACATTAAGGATGTTGCTAAATTACATTAATAGTCCTTCTAGTTTTCATTCTCTTTTTGTTTTTTATGTCTAAACCTTTTACCATAAAAGTTATTATTACATACATATAACTTAGTTATTTCATAAACCTTATAATTGTTTTGTTTTATTATTTTCTTATTAGTAATTATTATTATTTTTATTATTATTATTATTATTATTATTATAACTAATTAAAACTTTATAGATTTTATCAACTATTACATCTTTGTAAAGTAACTATAGTTTAGATAGTACCGTGCATTACATACATACACATAATAAACTTTATAAACCAATATGGTTAGAATGTTTTAAGTTTATTAAGTTTTGATTATACTTCAAATTTTATTAAACTTAATAAAATTTGTTGTGTCATATTTTCATATATACATTTTTCTTTGTATGCAGGTAACTTGGTTTTTATTACACATCGAGTAAATATCCTTAAATGAATTTTTAAACGTAAAACCCTGGGGATTACAATCTCCCATACTTTAGGAAATTTTGTCCCGAAATTGATTTAATTAATAATCATTGTAATGAGTGTAGATTGTTGTTACCTATCTTTGTTTCTTTTGATGCTTTGATTATCGATTGAACGTATTAGCATTTTAATTATTTTATTATTGTCATAAAATAGTGTCTTAAGAATGTTTTAAATTATATATATATATATATTAAGGTTTTAGGAAGTGTAATAAATGTAAATCCGAATATATATGTGTGACGTACTTGATTAATAAAAGTTGTATACAACTAGCTTATTAGGTTAAGAGGGTCTCGAGTTATTGATAATTTACTTAACTTAAAGTAAGCATAATGACTGATCTCTTTGATTTGACCTGGTGTAAAAATATAAACCAGATATTGATACATGAGTGACAATTGTTTTTAATTAATGTGCTTGACTAAAAATGTTTTGCTTCTCTTTGCAGAAAGAATTAGCTAATCCAACTCTTGATCACGCTTTTGGTGCTACTATCAATGTATTATTGGTGCTTATGTATAGGGTATACTGTAGCCAACCCACCACATCAATAATACTTTGATAGTATACCAAACGCCTACCAAGACTAGCCTACTCTTAAAACATGCTTAACTAAGTGTTGAAGACTTGATTGTAGAATGGATCACTCGAATTGAAGACTGAATTGAAAAATCCTATCCTTGGTCAAACTTTCGATACTACTATCAATGTATTATTGGTGCTTATATATAAGGTATACCACATGCAACCCACCACATCACTAATACTTTGATAGCATTCCAATTACCTACCAAGACTAACATAAGCTTTGAATACATTTGAATAGATGATTGAATACTTGACTTTGCTTTAGGAATCGTACAAGTATAGAGATTCTAATAATTATAATCTTGCAATAGAATCTCATGATTGTATAGCTTGATATATAATTGATTTTGAATATACAAATGATATAGAATACACTAGTATGGTTGTGATAATTAATTATCATTAACATTATTATAATATCATCAAATCTTTTGATTCATTGTTTAAACATGAGAATATAGATAAATTTACTTAGAAATCAATACCATGAGCTTGTTGTGAAAGATTTATATGGAATCGCCTATACTAAAGTCTCATTAGTTCAAGTCATGCATATTGACATCTAAACAAAATATGATTAATAAAACACAACATTCAAGATTGAAATAGTTCCACATGAAATTAGAAATACATGAATAAGAAAAACAAATGAAAGTTCAATTTCAACTTTTATTGGTCGTTCCTTGAATACGATGAAATATCATGATTGATTTATCAAACTACATTGTTCAGTACTTCATTGTTATCTCGATCCATGTTCGTGTTAACATTGAAAACATGACCCCTTACTCCTTGATTGGTTTGATTGTTTGGGGCAACCAGAATGTTGTTATTGTTGGCTCGAAATGGAAAAACATTGATGAAATTATTTAGATTCCCATATTGGAAGCAATCTCTAGACATAGGTTGTCTAGAGCTGTGAGGAGAGGTACATTGGCTTGATTGGCTTGTGCTTTTGGCAATCTATAATGAATAGCAAAATGAACCAAACGATTGCAGTTCGTGCACATTCGGCATGGTTTTGTAGACATGTGATGGAAGTTACAAGTAGGACACAATGGATGTGGACCAGTGTAAGCCTTCTTGTAGGCTTGGTTAGTTGCAGCAGTAGGGAAACTTGTTGGATAGGAATGGCATGAGTCACAAAATTTAGGTGATCGGCTTTTCTTTTGTTTTTCTTGAAAGGAGTGGATGACCCTACTTTGGTTTCTTCTTTTGTTGGTTCATTTCGAACTTTTGGTTGATCCTTATCTTTCTTGAACCCATTCCTATTTAAGGTTCCATCTTTGACGTGGTTGTCAGTCAATGTTGCAGCCATGTGAATGGCATCAGCAATAGTAGCAAGTTTGCTACTTAGGACCGAGTCTTGGATTTGCATTGGCAGTTTACCGAAGTATTTCTCGATCCCTCTTTCCAAAGGCGTCACCATATCCGGGCATAGAAGGCTTAACTCATGGAATCGGTTGTTGTAGATCATATTCTTGCCACTTTCTTGCTTGAGTTCCCAAACTCAAACTCAAGCTTCTTAACCTCATTTCGAGGGCAAAACTCTTGAGTCATGAGTTTCTTGAGTTTGTCCCAAGTCAGTTCAGTAGCAGTGTTATCACCTAAGGTCCTCTTCTCGTTATTCCACCAAGTAAGGGCTCGTTTTTTATGACACCCAGTAGCATAACGAACCTTTAAATTGGCTGGGCAGTCACTGTTCAGAAACTCCATACCTTCGAACCATTGGAGCAACCCAGTCACTCCATGTGACCCATTGTACTTGGGTGGGTTACAGGAATTGAAGTGCTTGAATGAGCACTTGGGTTGCTTGACAAGTTCAGGGTTTGGGTTTGTTGGATTAATATTGAAGCGTTGTTTCAATCTTATCACCATGTCGGTATCACGATTTCCATTTGTGGAGCAATCGCGACTGCCATGCGACGTTCAACAGCACGTTCTCGTCTAGCCATTCTAAATAAACATGAAATTGAAATTGGTTAAGAATTTGATACAAATGGATCGAATGCTATAGAATACATTAGAATTGTGATATTTGTTAAATCTTATATATAGTAATAATGGATTACTACTAATCATAGATAAAATGTCATGAAGTCACGCACATTTAACTCTGTTGGTTTTTTTTTTTGTGAAACTTAAAGTATGATATTCAAGATTAAATGCATATTGACACATTAGGAGTTTTTATCTTTGAATTTAGGCATAGTAATCGATGAAATTATAGTATTTTCATAATGGATTTGATATACTATGTGACATCATACTTTTTAAGATTTAGTGATGAATTACCGTCATTAAATCATAAGTATAATATTACAGATTTTTCTTGGATCGCAAAATATGCATTGTTTAATCAAAGAAGAATAATATCAAATCCTTTAGATGCATTGATGTATCACCATCACAAATCTTAGACTTAATGATATTGACGTCCTCAAATCATAACATATGTATTACAAAAACAAAACCAAGGATAATGACATCATTTTCTTATAGATGTAGTGATGAATCACCATCACTACTCTTAGGTAATGATATCATAAAAGTTGGATTTGTATAGGTAATATGTTGAAATCATTTGAATTTGATTAAAACTCCTTTAGAATTTATGTTGTTTGCAAGAAGTTTGGCATAACATGCTTTGGCCTATAGGTAAAATACTTTTATTAAGAATCCCCAGGAAAGTTGGACCGGTCCCTCGTGAGGGATTATGAATCGCTTTCCTAGACAGGAGCATCAACTACTAGTATTCACCCTTTCAATTTGTACATGTCCCTCTTAACAACTTAACTCTAATGGGCTTATAAGCGAATCATTTGATGTAAACATAAGGAATGGTATTCAAAATTGAATACCGGTTGACATATTAGAATCATTTAGTTTGTAAAGTGTTGGTGTGATATGCTTTGGCCTATAAGTGGTCATACTCTCATCATAAGTCTCCAGGAAAGCTAGAAAGGTCCCACAGTACTTCGGGATTTATAAGAATAGCTTTCCTAGACAGGAATTCAAACTACCGGTACTACACTCTGATAGTTACTACATATCCACCTCACAAACTTAATTCTAACGAGATCTTTAAATCAATATTGGAATTCCTATGTTGTCTAAGGAATAGCATTAGGCATTAAGCCTAATGAGTTTAAATTCCTAACATCTAAGGATTGTTTGCACATATGTGTGTCTGAAATGGAGTTTAGTTAAAGCAAGTTCTAAATCAATTGTTTAACTAAGTAAATCCCATGATAACAAGTTATCTTAATCTAAGGTATTCCTAACTAAGTGTAAGCATAGACATATTAATAATTATAGCATCCCTCTATGGTAACATGTATATATATCACACTATAAGTATTATATAACACATTGCACATAAGCAAGTAATAAACAATCAATGATAATATGAGATAACTCATATTTGGGTTATCTTAGTTATAGTCTAGGCCACCATTTTCTAATAACCTAAATCCTTATAACCATGGCTCTGATACCAATGTGTCACACCCCGACCGACAACAGAATACGTCAGGGTGCGAGCTCGACTGTTTATTAGCTCATGGTGCTATTATAATGTTCCATATTTATTGCATCATCATTAAATCAACACAAAAATTTATTAATTAAATACAAATAAAATTTAATTACAATGGTCAAAATAATCAAATTACAATTGAATACTATACATTATTTAAGAAATTAACTATGTCAACTAAGTCCTAGCCTATGTCTTCATCACCTTCACCTAACCTGTTACACATGTAAAATAATTCTTTGTCAATTATTTGCATAGTTGGAGAATAGACATACAAATTTATGTAATACATAAGAAATAGATGCAAGTTCAAAGTCTAAAGTATTAACCTAAAGCATATGTTCTCACAAGTTTATAAGGCATCACGTATAGCACAAAAGGTTATATAATTCATCAATAACACAAGGCATGCAAACAAATAATCATTGTTCTCAATAGTCCTCGATAGTTCTCAAACAGTCCTCAATAGTCTTCAAACAGTGTCAAACCATACTTGTACACCAAAGGCTTTCAAGGCCATAATGTGAGTATGTAAACATGTGCTTGCAATTGTTTAGAATAAGGCATACAAAATTGAACATGTAATCACATACAACCAAAGGCAATCTCTAAAGACTAAGTCTTTGCATCATTTGTGTTTTGATTCTAAGAATAACATGATTTATATAGGACATGTATAACATCTCTAAAACATTACAAAATGTAAAGAAAGGAGTATGAATGTACTCACCTTAATGATTTTGATAGCTTTTGCCCAATTGGTTATGTCCTAGCTCAAGCAATACCCAACAATTCATGATCAATCCTAAATAATTTAACGACTATGAGCCAGTTGAGTTTGATATGGTATAAGAGTCTTGGGTTTGACTATAAGATCATAGGTTTTTGGTTTTAATCGAGTAATTAAAGATATGTTATGAAAACATTTCATCATTTTATTTTTATTCAAACTTATATAATACAAGTTTTTGACTCATATATATATATATTTAAAGCCTAAATATGCAAGTATTTGATCATTAAAATCATCGTTGTGTGTTATTATAATTTTTTTAAATTTAAAAGGATTCAACTTGTTTTAAAGTTTGTAAAATAATAAAATTTAATGCTTTTAAAGCCTCAATAAATAAACAGTTTAACATAAATGTGTGAATGTTTTATGATATATATGTATTAACTAAGAATTTTAAAATCCTAAATACTAATTAAATAAATAACTATATAACATAAAAGTATATAAAGTTTAAATGATAGTTGTATGCATTTTATAAATTTTTTTAATGAAAAAGAAACTTGAATAAAAAATAAATTTTTGATTGAAACATTATATATATATATATATATATATATTGGACTGAATGATAATATATTATTACTTTGTTTTATTTATTTATTTATAAAAATGTATATTTGAAATAAATGATTCCGGTCTAAAAAATAAAAAAAAATTGAGAAAGAGAAGGAAAAGGGTCAGCCGCTAGGTTCAAACCCTGGTGCACGGCTAGCCGGACTCTAACACATGCACATCAAACCACCTAGAGAAGCTTTCTAATTAGTGACAAAGCCAAAAATAAATTTAGAAATCAGTTAGTTAACAATCTTTCCCAAATTCAACATTCACCGATGAACCCTAGTTTCCACCTTGGTTAAATTCTACAATTTAAACATCTGATAGATCAATTAATCATAGGGTTTTTATTCTATGAACCAAACCTTGAGTTTGATCCCAAGAATTAGAGCGTTTCAGAACAGATTTTTTGTGTTTGTTATCTTCAGAAAGGAGTCACGTAGGTTTTTGAATAACCAACTTGGTAAATCTTGATCATTTAATTCAGATTACAGCTCAATCCCCACGCATGAATAACAGTTGTGTTTGAACGCGTTTAGTTTGATTATTTGAGGAATAGATTGGCTGATTTGATTTGTGATTGAACGAGGAATGTGGTACGGTTTGAATTTTGAACTAACCACCACGTTTAATGCAATTTTGGCTTAAAACCATCTCAAATGGGGTTCGAACCAGTGACTGATCTTGAGAAGGAGAAACGATCTCCACTTTTCACTTCTGGTCCCCCATGTTTGCTAAGTTGCAAGAATTTTTTTCAACATTTCAGCACAGATTAATGATGTTTCTAAATTACATTAATAGACCTTATAGTTTTCATTCTCATTTTTTTATGTCTAAACATTTTACCAAAGTTTATAAAAGTTATTATTACATAGATATAACTTAGTTATTTCATAAACCTTATAATTGTTTTGTTTTTATTATTTTCTCATTAGAAATCATCATCATCATCATTGTTGTTGTTGTTCTTATTATTATTATTATTATTATTATTATTATTATTTTTGTTATTGTAACTAATTAAAACTTAATAGATTTTATCAATTATTAAATCTTTGTAAGTAACTATAGTTTAGATAGTATCGTGCATTACATACGTACACATAATAAACTTAATAAACCAATATAGTCAGAATGTTTTAAGTTTATTAAGTTCTGATTATACTTCAAATTTTCATATATACATTTTTCTTTGTATGTAGGTAACTTGGTTTTTATTACACATCGAGTAAATATCCTTAAATGAATTTTGAAACGTAAAACCGTGGGGATTAAACACATCATGAGTTTACTATTAAGGATCTTGGTCCTCTCAATTACTTTATTGGACTTAAAGTCGCGCAGAAAACCGATGATCTATTTCTTAGCCAATCCAAGTATGCTCATGATGTTCTCCATTGTCCTGCTCTCTTGGATGCTAAATCATTTAACACTAAGTTGGCCCCAAATGAGCTCTTTAGTAGTCAAGGAGATCTCTTAAAGGACCCCCAACAAACTATCGAACACTTAAGAACGTGATTTGTTGTAAAATCAAGCCATCATTAACCAGTTATCGAACTAAAATCTTTATTAAACTAAAATCTTTATAAAAACCTTACCTTGATTCTGGGGTTGAACACCCAAATTGCTTGTGTTTTCTTCCTTGGATTTTTTACATAACCACTACCTTTTCCAACCCAACAATCTCTCTTGAGAGATCCATATTCTCCACACTTCCAACAAGTCATTTTTGATTTCTTTTTCATGGCAATACTGTCCTTTCCTATGAACTTACGTTTTTGTTTTCCCTTTTTATCATTAGTGTTGTGTTTAACATCTTCAACCATAGTGACCCAGAAGTTGTTGGTACTTCTTTACCTTTACTACCCTCTTGTAATCTAAGTTCGTCTTCAATTTGTAAATGCCTTCCTAATTAAACTGGCATAGAGGTAGACTTTGTAAACTATAAATGCAGTTGTATATCGAATATGTAACTGGGTTTACATATGAATAATACAATGTTTTTATTTCCGCTGCGGTTGAGTTATCTCTATTTAATCATTTTGCTTATTAGTACATCTGACGAAGTGACCTGTCCATGGATTCGGGCGTTATAAGTTGGCATCATAGCACTGTTTAAGAGATTTAGGTACTTAGGCGAAAACTAAACATATATTAGGACTTTGGGAAAACACAGCAATGCCGGTCATAGCAACCACTTGCCAGCCACATAGGATGCATCATGCATATGACGAATGAAACTTTTGACACATGCATAAATGCTAAAAATCAATTGCAATTAGCTACTACAATTGAGAATCGGCCTTTGCAAATAATGCTTAAGTTTTAGCCATTATGTGTAAAGGTGCTTAAGTTAAGGATAAAGGTTGGATATTTAATATAAACATGATAGGATGTAAACTGGAAGATAATGTCATAGTAAATAACTAATTACATCCTAGGTTATGTATTTGATTATTATTATGCATCTGTATTATGGGATTATTACAAGTCATGAAAATATTGAATTATCCTATACCTTAATTGTATAATGGCCAATAGAGGACGTGAGCTTGGTGGAAGCATCGATTGTGGTACATATAGACTGCTATTTATAAGAAGAAGTGCTGGTTAAATCCAAATTCGGAATATGAAGCACAAGTTGAAACGAATGCAAACTCTCGTTAGAATCACGAAGCAAATGATCAACCAAATTAGATGGGAGCAATTAAAGCGACAATACCAGAAATTGTTGCAGAAGTACGTCGACAAGAGAAGGATAGTAATAATGATCACTATGGCCCTGATAACAATACGGGAATAGAGATAGGTGCAGCTATGGAAAATGGAGCTAATCAAATTATTGTACCACTCACTACTGTAAGACAAGATTATAAAAAGAAATGGTGTGACTACAAAATCTTCAAGACTCAAACCCTCCTTCATTTGATAGATAGAAAGATGCAGTGACAACACACTAGTGGCTGTGAGAGATGTAGTCAGTAATCAAGATTAGTAAGTGCAATCACATCCGAAAATTCAAGTTTGCAGCTAATTCCTTTATGTCCGAAGCATTCTTTTGGTGGGACACAATTCAGCAAGCAATGGGGAGCATGCTGTAGAAGCATTAAGTTGGGAAAGTTTCTAGCAGTTAGTGTTAGAAAGATTTTGTCCAAATTTTGTTGTAGATAAGATGGAGAAGGATTTCATGAATCTGGAGGTCGGTACTATGATTCATCAAGACACCACTATGTTTAATGAAATGTCAAGATTAGTACCTCATTTAGTAACACAAAAGGAGTCCCGAATCAAATGTTATATTTATGGGTTTCTGTCAAAGTTAAGGAGACTAGTTAAAGGTTCCGCACTAGGAACCTATCAGTCTGTAGTAGAGTTTGACTGCTCTGCTCCCCCAAAAAAATGGAAAGACTTGTTCTTGCTCTTCCAATTCAGGAAGACATGGAAAAAAGTAGAAAGACATGGGTCAAATAAGAGGAAGTGGGGAGATTACTATCAAGGTACTAAGAAAATGGTCATTGTTCCAAAACCAATAAATTCCCGACGGTTAAGTGTTTTGAAGGTGGGAAACAAGTTCATCGGGAAAAAAAATGCCCAAATAAGAAAATGGCCATTGTTCCAAAACCAAAAGGAAGAGCCTTTACAATGGCTATTAATGCACGAAAGGAAACTCTAGAAGTTGTGTTAGGTACGTTTCTTATCAATAACATGCCCACTACTAAATTATTTGATTCTGGTGCAAGTAGGAGTTTTATGTCATTAACTTTTGTATACTACTAAATAAGATCCCCAATACAATAGATACCCCACTAGAAGTTGAAACGACACTAGGAAAAAAAGGTAGTTATTTCTACCATTGTTGGGGGTTGTTCTATTAACCTTGATGGTTATAAAATACCCGTTAACCTTAATCCAATAACTTTGTGCGGGTTTGAAGTCATTTTGGTCATGGATTGACTAACTGAAAATGAAGCTGGAATATTATGTTAAAAGAAGATGATTGAACTCCATGCGCCTAATGTAAATCGGATTATTATCTTTGGAGATCATCCAAGTTCTTCTGTAAAGATTGTTTCGATGCTGAAGGCCCAGAAGTTTATGCATTAAGGTTGCAAAACCTATCCCGAATACGTGGTGGATACCAAAGCAGAGACAAATGAGCAAAAAGATATTCTTGTTGTATCCCAGTTCCCTTATGTGTTTCATGATGAATTACCGGTTATGCCTCCAGAACGAGAAGTAGAGTTTCGAATTGATCATTTACCAAGACCTAAACCAGTTGGGAAGGATTTGTAAAGAAGAAAGACGAGAGTATGAAGGATTTAATGTCACAGTTGCAAGATCTATTAGGCAAAGGTCTTGTGCGGCCAAGTGTTTCTCCCTAGGGAGCTCCAATATTATTTGTACAGAAGAAAGACAAGAGTATGTGAATGTGCACAAACTACAGGGAGCAAAATAAACTCACAATAAAGAGCAAATATCCTCTTCACATAATCGATGACTTTTTGACCAGCTATAAGGCGCAAGTTGATTTTCCAAAATTGACTTACGTTCGTGCTGCCATCGGCTGAAGGTGAGAGAAGAAGACATATCAAAGACTACATTCCAAATACGATGCGGACATTATTAGTTTTTGGTGATGTTGTTTGGTTTGACTAATTCCTAAGAAGCATCCATGAATCTCATGAATAGGGTATGTCGACCAATGCTTCATAGGTCAGTGATTGTGTTCATTAATGATATTTTGATATATTTAAAGAATGAATAAGACCACTCATGTCACCTAAAAAAAGTTTTGGAGACATTGAGAAGAGAGAAGTTGTATTCCAAATTCTCAAAATGTGCCTTATGGCTAAGAGAAATACAATATCATGGTCACATAATCATTGCAAATGGAATCCTGGTTGATCCAAGTAAGGTCGAGTCGGTGACAAAATGGAATCTGCCAAAAACCCGCACTGAAGTTCGCAGCTTTCTGGGTTTGGCCGGTTACTAACGACGATTCATCCAAGATTTATCCAAGACTGTTTCTGCCATGACCAAGTTAAACAATAAGGAAGTAAAGTTTGAATGGGGTCCTGAATAACAAGTTGCATTTGACAAACTTAAGAGGCGTTTAACACATGCCCCAATTCTTTCATGAACTGATGTCACAAAACACATGGTAGTTTACTCTGACGCGTCATATCAAGGTTTGGGTTGTGTTCTGATGCATAGGACAAAGTTTCTGCTTATGCATCACGAAAATTAAAAACCCATGAAACAAAATACTCAACACACGACTTGAAATTGGCCGTAGTTGTGTTTGCACTAAAGATATGAAGGCACTATTTGTATGGTGCCAAGTGCACCATCTACGCTGATCATAAAAGTCTAAAGTATTTCTTTGAACAAAAAGACTTGAACATGAGAGAGCGTAGATGGATCGACTTGATTAAGGATTATTTTTGAGAAATTCTATACCATCCAGGAAAGGACAATGTAGCGGCGGACACGTTAAGTCACAAAGGTGATTTTTCACCTATACGGGTGAAATATGATGCGCTGGTTGTAACATCAGATTTTCTGAATCAACTCAAAGATGCACAACAAGAAGCATTGAAAGAAGAGAATGTGACGAGTGAAAGAATTTTTGGTCTAATAACAAAGCTTGATGAAACTGAGTTCAGAATCAAAACTTGTTTCGGTAGAATGTACGTACCTCGATATAAGGATATGAGATCAAGAATTCTCTACAAAGCACACACGTCTTGATATTTTGTTCATCCTGTTACTACAAAAATGTTCCAAATCTACCCAAGAATTACTAGTGTCCAGGAATAGAATTCAACATATTACAATATGTTAAACGATGTCTGACTTGTTTACAAGTGAAAGGTGAGCATCAGAAGCCTCACGGCTATTTGCTTCCTTTGGAAGTTCCTAAATAGAAATGGGAAAACATCAACGTGGATTTCATTACAAAGCTACATCATACATCTAAACAACATGATTCCATATAGGTGATTGTGGACCAACTGAAAAATAGTGCTCACTTCTTAGAATTACATGAGACGTTTTCGTCAAAATAGCTATCGAATTATTCGTGAAAGAAATTGTTGCACGCCATTGAGTACCAGTCTTGATTGTATCGGATCGGGATACCAGATTTACTTCTAGAATCTAGAAGAAATTTTATGAACAGATGGGGACGGGATTATGTTTAAGCACGACATATCATCCACAAACGAATGGGCAAACTAGAAGAACGATACAAGCCATAAAAGATATGCTATGGGCATTTGTTACTGACTTTGGTGGTAATTTGGACGATGATTTACCCCTAGTAGAATTCTAGTATAATAACAGATACCATGCTAGCATTGGAATGCCCCCATGTCAAATGTTATACAGGAGAGAACGTCGAACACACTAAGTTGGGGTGAAGTTGGGCTAAAAGACATGTGGAGCAAAACTGATGTATAATCTATGGCCAATAAGCTCGCTCAAGTCAGAGCACGACTAAAAGCTGCCCAAGATCGTCAAAAATCCTAAGAAGACAAAAGAATAAGACAAATTGAATTCAATGCAGGGGATCATGTGTTATTAAAAGTATCCCCAAGGAAAGGTCTAATTCGATTTAGAAAGCGAGGAAACTTAAGTCCAAGGTAAATCGGACCATTTAAGATTTTGGCCAAGATCGGTAAAGTTGCATACTGATTGGAACTGCCAGACGAATTTAATACTATACACCCGAAATTTAATGTAACATATTTAAGAAAGTGTTTGGCCAATGAAACCTCTCATGATCAATATGAGGAAATTGAAGTGGGAATCACGAAAACAAGTTCAGGATTATACCGCGAGAAAAGGACTCGTGTCTGGGTGTATTTCCTCGTGTCACAGCCTTGTGCCATGTGTCCCAGACCTTTGCCACATGTCCCCAAGGGCTGCCATGTGGTTCGAGAAGCTATAGTAGACATTTTGCTTTGGCAAAGGTGAGTTCTATGAGCGCTGTTTAACTATTTTAAATGCTTTGGGCTGATATGTATGTTATGTTAATAATGTTATGATATATATAATGTTATATTGATGCCGGGATGTTTCTTGTTTATACCAATGTTTAACTAGGATAATGCCAAATTTTTTGTACATATTTTTTCAAAATATAAAAGAGGCGAACGAAATCTTTGTTTGAAAAAGAAGTTTTCTAAAAAAGGTTTTTAAGAGGTCTAAGTCTCATATATTAAAAAAGAAATCGCCTTAATATACCGAAGGTGTGTAGTCATATGCTCATTCGATATAACAGGATAATGCCGGTGTTAAGGTTTGAGGTAAAGACGGTGTTTCGAAAAAATGTTTTTTCACTACGGTACTGATTATAAAGCTTTTATACAGATGTTTAAAAGCACCTTTGGGCAAATAAAGTTTTTCATAGTTTCTTTGGGTACAAGAGCCCCTTTGGGTGAACAGAGTTACCTTCAGGTAAAAGAGCACATCCGGGTGAAGAAAGTTACCTTCTGGAAAAACAGAGTTACCTTCGAGTTGAGCACCTTTGCATGAACAGAGTTACCTTCAGGTAAAACAGAGTTACATTTCGGATAAACACAACACCTTAGGGTGAATAGATTTCTAATGAATGTTTTTGGTACAATATAAATATATGTATATTGATGTAAGCTTTTGTGCCATTTAGAGATTTAAGAAACTTTTTATGGCTCTCAGCCTGAGTCAACAAATCATGAAAAAGGGGTATCTATCAAGAGGTACTAATCAAGGTGGAGAATATTTCAAACAAGGGACCAAAACAACATAAGAACCATTGTAACTGATCTAAACAGTCCACCGGAGAACCAACTACGGCTAATTGATCGCAAACAACCTTGAATCGACGACCAAAATTAGCAATAGAGGTAGAGCACTTGATATATTGATGTAAAGAGTCCATGAGATTCTAAATACGTTCAACAGAAACACTGTTGTAGGTTGATTCATGAGCCACACGGATTTGCCAAGAAGTGTTCAAACCAATGATTTCAGCAACTGCTTGCTCTATAAATGAGCAACTGAGGATAATTACAACCACCTGTTGAGCCAATTGTCAGGAAGAAAACAACGGATTGCTCCATGAACAATTTCAGAATTTTGTGGAGATGCAAACTATCAATATGAGCAAGTAGGTTTTGATAAGAAAATAAAGGAATCATTTGGTTTTTCACGAAAAGATAATTATAAAAGGAGATCTTGATGATAATCATGTGTGGTAAAGCATTCATGGGGAGGGAAGACTCAGAAGAGGAAGAGTCCACCATTATGTTCTCGGAAAAGAAGACATGAAGGTTGAGGGAAGGAAGAAAGATTAACAAGGAGAAGAAGGTTCAAAACCCACTAGCATATGATAACATGATATAACTGAAAACCTTGACTTCATTATGAGGGAATGTGTACAAGTAAATAGAAAAGAAAATTAAACTTTGAGTACATCAATGTGACAAGTGTTTATACAACAAATTAGATAACTCAAATAAAGATGTGATTGTTTGTCTATATGTTGATATATGTTGATGTAATGTTAAATCTTTATACTTATCAAACTCTAGTAGATCAAACCAAAAATTTTCTATCTTCAAAGTTTTCCATGAAGGATACAAGGGTGGCAAAAGTGATCCTAAATATACTAGAATTAAACGTAAAAATATAGGAATTTATATTTCACAATCTCATTAAATTAAAAAAAGTGTTAAATAAATTTAATTGTTATGAATGTTCACGTGTAAGAACTCCTATGGATCCTAGTATAAAGATTATGACTAATACTTACTAGACCTTGTCTATCAGTTTCAATACTCATGAGTGAACAAAAGTTGTATTCCATGACTATCACAAGGCCAAATATTGCATTTGATGTGGGAAAGTTGGGTAGGTACACAAGTAATTCTAATACTCATCAAAAGCAAGCAATTTGACTGCTACTATAGTATATAAAGAATAGAACAAACTATAATTTATCTTATGTTTGATATTATTTAGTGTAATAAGGATATTCTAATGCTATTTGGATATCAAATATGGTGGATTCCTCTAAAACTGGCATTCCTTTAAAACTATATGTGTGTTTCTGCTAGGAATGGGTGCCATTTGTTGGGTCTCCAAGAAGCAAACTTATCTGAGTTTGTTTCTTTGGCGGGTGAAGAAGTAGAATGGCTAAGGAATCTGATCCATAATATTCCTTTGTGGTGAAAATTGATTTCACTAATTATGTTATGGAAAGCTTATTATGGGAGACTAGAGTACATTCGTTAAACATTCCAAGGTATGTACTCAGACCTGCAGGTTAACGAGGATAATAATATATTTTAATGATTATTTTGAAAAAGTGTATTGTAGGAGCATGCTGAAAAGAGTTACCTATATGAATGTGATGTTTTGCCTCTCCATAAAGCTTAGACTTGGGTTTTATACATTAATGGATGGGTAGTGACACATGGCTTGCAAGTATCAGGATTGTAGATATGGTTTTTAAACGTGTGCATATAATAAGATGGAAATTCAATCATCTACAAATTTCATTTATGCATGAGTTATGTTCTGTTGTATTTAGTTTCATTGTTTTACTTTTAAACTAAAAATAGGGAAGTATTGTTGTATATTTTAGTGTAATACGGATGAAAATGAATCTTAAATATTTCGAATGTGCGGAGTGCATACTCGTTTAAGGTTTTTGAGCTTCAGACCAAGCGGGGTCAAGGGGGTCGCGCCCCTAGCATGGTCCAAGTGACAGATTCCCTAATGGCGGTCCTATAGAAAACCTCCTAATGACAGTGGATTATATCAACTTGACCCACGAACTTAAAATCCAATAACTACCTTGTTCTTGGTGATATATTACGAGAACAAATTTGACATAAAGATACACGAAAACTACATATGTGATAATAGAAATTCTTTGGATTATCGCAAATCAAATTTCTTAATATTTACAAAGGAAGAGATTAATTTCCGAAAGTGATTTTAACACAATTCTATATAAATTCAAGCATTGATTATCGAGATTTCTAAGGTGCGGAGTGCATACTCGTTTAAGATTTTTTGAGCTCCAGACCAAGCGAGTGTCAAGGGGGTCGCGCCCCTTGCGAGATCCAAGTGACAGATCCCCTAATGGAGGTCCTATAGAAAACTTCGTTATGACCAGCGGATTATATCGACTTAACCCACGAATTTAACCACCAATAACTACCTTGTTCTTGGTGATATATCACTAGAAAAAATTCGTCATAAAGAAATACGAAAACTTCATATCTAATCATAAGAAATTATTTGGATTATCGCAAATCAAATTTCTTAATACTTTCAAAGGAAGAGATATTAATTTCTGAAAGTGAAATTAACACGATCCTATAGAAATCCAAGCATTGATTATTGAGAATTTTCAATACTGTAGATTTGGCTTGTGTATATGAAAGAAATTGATTAAAACATTGTAATGGTCTTTAGTGAATCTTGAATAGTTAAGCCCAGGACGCTTATTGTCCTACTTTCCATTTTCAACATGTGTGAAATGAAGCTAATGATATTCGTAACGATGATCGCATGATGGAGTTTGAGGTCCATTGTGGACCAATTGAGTGTGACAGAGTTTGGAAGAGCTTACAACTATGAAGAGATTAGGATTTGGTGATTAGATCAAACTATGGTACCAAAATAGATGGTGGTATAATATTTTCCTTGATCTCGTTAATTTCATGTGTAAGGTATTTATAGGGATAAAATAATAGAGTAATCCTAATTCAAATAAAATTTAGTTACAAGAAAACATCGTAATATAATATATCTAATATTATAATAAATACTAAAATATTGTCACTAGTATTCATCTTTAAAATATCATAATTACTCTTCTTTTCAGTGAAATCTAGATCTCCAATTGTATATTTTTCTTGAAGTAAGAAGGTAATCGAACTGATTTCTAGATTAGGTGATCTAGTTTCTGTCACATTGTCACAAGCAAGCATCACAGTTCCCACCCTAATGCTATGTGCCAAAATTTCATAAGCATTCACATGAAGCCATGGCATCATCCAAAAGATATTCATCTGTTTTGACAATTAAATTCTGACGCATCCAACTTATGAATTCTTTTATATATAAATTGTCAGGAAGATACCAAGATGGTTTCAATTTAACCTAAAATTACTCATCAATAATATTAGATTCTCGGATTTCCATTTATGCCACATATATGACCCTTCATCTGTTTTTAGTACATTAAATTCAACTTCTTCCTCACATGAGATTTTTCTAGGTTATTTATAAACATGTAGAGCAACCAAGAACTCATTCATATGTAGTGTTTTTTATTTAAGGCATCTATTTCATATTTTTTTAGTATTCTTGAAAAAGTTCATAAAAGCCATACATTCTTGTAAAGTCTCTTGATCAATCCTTCAAACTGTTTTTCTTGATCACCACTATAAAAACCAGGATGAATCATAACATATTTCTTATATTTCTGTTGGAAAAATAAGGATTGATGAGTCTCAACCACGGATGGTTTGCAAAGAACAACTATGACTTCTTCCCTTTTCGGAAGACAACCAATAATCCTTATCTTTGGAAGACAATAGCTAATCATTCTTCATTCAGAAAACACTCGCTGATCACACAATAACAACGGCTGATCAGCTTCCGAAATCAGCTTCCGAAGATCAGCTTCCGATCACACAACTGCTTAAACCACGAAATAACTAAATACTGAAGAACTTTTGAAGAATTAAGCTTCCGTTATTGTTGACTTTGTATAAGTTGTACTTTTATGTTATTTCAGTGTCTATAACAGTGTCAACTACTTGTCTTATTATTTTTGTCCTATAACATTGAATGTTTGGGTATTTATATCCCAACATTCTCTGCATTACATGAATTAAATTCCCCAAAAATTCCTTGTGCTATTTCTTACTTTTTCTCTCTTTAGCTAACTTAGTAATCAATTGAAATAATCAAGAGTTTGAGTCAAGAGGGAGTTAATACCTATTCTTTGACCCTAGTGTCTAAAGTAGAAATCTCTTCTTGATATCTGATTGCTAAGTTACTTAGTTCTTGATTTAACCATCAAGCCTGAAAAATCAAAGCTCTTCTTGATATCTGATTGCTTATACTCTTCTTTAAAAACTTTTTACTTTGATTCTTTGCAAAAACTGTTTTCACTCTGCTAGAGGTGTATGGTTATGAACTCAACTGTTTAATCTAGATCCTTATGACACTGGCTCTGCAACAAAACCCCCTATACTGGTTAAACACTAGTATAATATATGTTAGAGGAGGATGATACATTATTTGTCCAACAACCATAGTGGTTGTTGGAGATAACTTATGTTCGAACCACATAAACCTATGATCTTGGACACAGAAACTGGCGAATCAATTCTAAAAGATCCTCGTAACTAAACTGAGGAAGATTATCAGAAACTGGAGCTTGATGCCAAGGCTCATGCCCAGTTAGCAATGGCACTCCCTAATGAGATCTATTCATGTCTACTTTACAATGAATCTACAAAAGATTTATGGGATGCCTTAAAAGAACAGTTCGGTGGAACTGATGATGTTGTAGCTAATAATAGGGAGATATTCGCTCAACAATACAAAACTTTTTCTGAACTTAATAATGAGTCATTGACTCAACAATTTGAAAGGTTCACTTTTTTTCTTAGTGAACTGAAATTAGCAGGTCAAGTCTACCCAACTACTTCTGTACTCAATCTTTTTCTAAGATCTCTCCTTGACAAATGGGAAACTTATTCATTGTCATGAGATCTTCTCCAGACTTTGGCAATCTTAAACTTACCAAACTTCATGGCAAGTTACTCACCTTTGAACGTGATATTGACCAAAAAAGAAAATTAATAAAGTCTGGTAAATCAACTGAGGAGTATGTACAAGGAAACATGGCTCTCCTCAATCATGCTCCTAACCAATGTTCTTTCGGTTGTGATCAGATGCCCTCGAGAAGACCACCACCACCGACACCTCCTCATCCTCCTCCTCCACCTGAGGGAGGTGATTCCCGACATGGTGAACCGGATTAACAGCAACAACAACAACCAGATCGGAAACTCTTTGTTGGACCGATTTGGAGCTCGGAAACAATCCGATTCCTATGTAAATCTACCCGACAGCCTCTGGAATAGTGCGGAATCCTATTCCAGGGTTTTCCAATCGAAATCAACAGGAACCGTGGTGATCCGAAGTTGTAGGAACAACTTGGAATCAACAATCGAACACCACGGGTTGAGAATCGAAGTTGGACGATCAAAGGCCGCTCTAATCTCCTAGGGTTTGACTCTGGTATCTCTGGGAAGAAGGAGGGCTCTTAGAAAGTTGAGGTTGAAATGATTTGAACTTGTATATATAGGCAGTCGACATTCGGCCGAATGAGAGGCCGAAGCAACTCATTCGGCGAATGGCATCTGTCGAATGATAATTCAGTCGAATGAGTCATTCGGCATTCGCTGACTAGACATACTCTGGTTTCATTCGGCGAATGACTTCATTCGATAGAGTCATTCGGCCGAATGAACCATACTCATACTCAAATATATAATAAATCAAATCAACCAATAACACAATCATATAATCAATATTAAACATTAAGATCAATATAGAAAGACAACTTCCATTAATATAACTTGAATTTTACATGATGAATGTTACAAAATTGAACTAGGTACATAAATTGCATCAACAAACTCCCCCTTGGACCTAGTTCAGCTTGTGGAAGTGTCTTTCTTCAAATACTTAGCCGAGATCGCTTTCCAATCAGCTCCAGCGTGAACCTTTAAGCATATGCAGATTCGGATCACTCTCATAAACTGAAGTGCCTGTTCCATATCCTGTACGTCGAAGAAAATCTGGTGACGATACAGTGCTATAACATCTTTGTGGGACAAGTTAGTCAACCACATAGGATCAAAAATCCTAACAGTCTCCCACTGTTTGTCTTTGCACAGAACTATCACAGCCTCACCAGTTCTTCCATCATAGTACCACCATCGGAAGCCCTCCATAAAGTCCTGTCGCATCTTCCGTAATGGAATCTTCTTCATGACTTTAGGAGGAAGCCACTTCAGGATGACTTTATGCTTGCGGGTATCTCCGTCAATTTCTGGCAAATAATAACGTTCCGGCTGTTGGGGCTGGAAGTTTACCCACCTTTTCCTGTACTCGTACTGTATCTGCCTAGAGAACCAGGCAGACATGCCAGAATCCTCACTGTACAGTAACTTCAGACGTGCTAGTTGATTTACTTCAAAGCCCGGCAGCGTCTTGAAGTCGTGAGGGTGCTTGAAGTAATCGATCCCCCTTTCTCTCTTCACAGCATAGCACCCGAGATCATGGAAGTATGCCCAGCTCAGGATTTGACCTCTAGCTTTGTAGCCTTTGGTTCTGTAAACTTTCTTGTGCGTTGCTGGCATCTTCTCGGTGCTTTGCTTCTTTAAGACCTCCCAATAGGTCTGCCATTCCTCTTTTCTTCTCTTTTGGTCATCTGCTTCGGCTTTGCTGGCTTCGACTTGTTCCTCTAAGTATCGGACCAGTAGATCTTCAGTCTCTTGATCAAACTGATCAGTAAATATCGGCAGCTCAGCCTCAGCAGATGTATACTTTGGGTACTCTTCTTCTGTGATGTCTTCTAAGATAACTTCGTCAATGTCATCAAAGACTTCAGGCTCCGGTTCATCAACGATAGGAACGGAGGTATCATCAGTGATCACCTCGTCCGGATTAAGCCTGAACAGCTCAGCAATCTGCTCTCTGGAGAGGCAGTGAATAATTTCCCCTTCCTCTTTGTCATAGCTGACCGAGTGCTGTATAATGCCCTGAGCGTCCAAGATCATAGTCAACGTCTCATCTAGCTGACGTCTCAAGGGCACAGCTTCTACTTCCTCGGTCGCTGTGGGTTCATCTGTCTTTGCAGGAGGAGGTTGAGAAGAGGCTTTCTTCTTATCATTGGCTCTCTTGGATCGAATCTCTGATGAGGGAGGGGCCTGGTCATCATCGTCATCATCATCAGCACTCGATGAACCAGAAGACCCACTCCCAGATCCGTCCTTGGCCTCATCATCATGATCATCATCATCATCAGACTCATCGTCTTTGTCTGAGTCTTCATAGTCAACCTGTTCCTCATCAGACTCTTCTTCTTCGTCTTCGTCCATCTCCTTGTCTGACTCATCGGAACGGTTTTCAGCACCTTCTATCCTGGGAGTGCCCTCCTTGGAACCCTCGACAAGTTCAGCAAGGCGAGCATTTTCAGCTTCCAACAGGAGAATCCTCTCGCTGAAACCAGAGGCTGTCAGAGCCAACTGGTTATGTTCATCTATGTACTTGAGTAGTTGCTCCTCTTGCTGAGCAGAACGAGCTCTAAGATCAGCTCGTTGATCAGCTGCCTGCAGCAACAGAGCATCCTGATCGTTTATCCTTTGGGTGAGCTGAGCAATCTTAGACTCTTGCTCCATGTTCTTCTCCATCAACCTGAGAACCATACTGTTCAGTGTGCTAAGCTGATCCACAACTGAAACAGTAGGTATGTACATATCAGCTCTTGATGTAGACGGGCCAGAAGAAGCAGCAACATATACTGGCTCATGAGTGACAGGAGTGGTCAGAGGGGCAATAGTGGTCTGTGTAAGAACAGCCCTTGACCGCGTCAGTGAAGAAACTGACACAGCTGCTACTGAAGTAACAGTAGTTGTAGCAGCTGAAGTCAGTTCTGACCTCCTTTGGAATGAAAACCTTGATCTCTTTCCCCTTCCAACCCTAGAGGATGTAGGCTGAGAGGCAGCAACAGTCACAGCCACCGAAGCAGAAGCAGAAGATCGAGGTGAAGGAGAGATATCAAACTCTGGTATAAACAGTGGATCAGTGATCTCCTCCATCTCTTCTTCTGTCCTCTTCCTCTTCCTGACAACCATCTTGCCACTTTCCATCACCTTCTCAAAGCCTTCCTTCATAACATCATCAGAGTCGGTGCTTTCTTCATCACCATCTCCAACAACACCCTCATCACCAGAGTCCTCTGACTCAGCACTACCTTCAGAAATATGAGGAACAGAAGCATCAACAGAAGTAGTAACAGTAGTGGTAGTAGTGGTCAGGAAGTCTAAATCCATCAAAGAATCAACATCTATGTCATCTTCCTGAGCTGTAGACAAAACAGCATCACCACCAGTAACAGCTCCACTCACATCAACCATGCTCATAGTAGCAGCAGTGGTTATGTCACCAGAACTCACACCCATCTCAACAGAAACCATAGCAGCAGTGCTCTCAATCACTGTGCTCTCACCACCTCCTGCACCACTAGGACCTGCCTCATCACCACCATCACCTCCATCACTGTCATCTCCACCAGCTGGTACAACTATGTCTTCCACATCTGAATCGGAGTCATCATGCCTCCATCTGCGACCAGCAGGAGCTCGATAATCAGGTCGAGAGAGATGACCGAATAATGATCTGGTGGTTGGCTTCCTCTCCTTCCTCTGTATGACAAGACTCTGTTAAGAGTGGTGTCATTCATGTGCTCTAAACGTATAACATCAGCATTGATCTTGGGAAGATCTGGAACTTGAGCGTCGATAATCTGCTGCAAAAACCGAGGATACATGAGAAACTTCTTGTCCCCCTTTAAGACCACGTTCTCCTTCATATGAATAAAGATCATCTCTGAGAAGTTGAAAGGCTTGTTAAGCACAAGAGCAGCAAAAGCACACTGGATAGTCTCACGCATGTCATCGAATCCTCCTCGCCTTGATCCGAGACAGTGAACTAAGACATGAGCTAGATACTTGAATTGTGGAGACATGAATGCTTTGTTGAGAATGCCCGCTCCAATGTCACCCTCATACTTGCACCTAAGAAAGCATCCACGAACTAAAAAGCGATCAAGTAGTGATGGCTGATCTGGAGAATCTTGAAACCCACATATTCTCCTGATGTGTTCAGCAGAAACAACAATGTCATGCCCTTGAACTTTTCCCCTGATAACTGTAGGCTCGGCCTCACAGTCTATGTCAGCAGATGACCAGAAATCCTGCTGATGCGAATGGTAAGGCACATGAACAGTCGATATAGCAGTGAAGATCCTCGAACGCCTCAGAAATGTAATAATCTCTGAGTAGTGCTTGGCGTTCGGTGTGGTCAAATCCAGATGAGCACATATGTTGTGCTTAGGGACTGATTTGTAACCTGCCATACTGAACAACAAAAGAAATAGACATGTTAGTACAAGTCAGATATAACAACAAGATGAAATCAGATGAACTTCTGAAATTTAGATCTCAACAATCTGATATGCCGAATGACAGATAATTCTGGCGAATGAGCACATTCGCCGAATGTCATTCGTCGAATGAGTTGCAAATAGCATTCATTCGCCGAATGAGACATTCGAATGAGAGTCATTCGTCGAATGAGTGTCATTCGCCGAATGAGTGTCATCGAATGAGACATTCGTCGAATGTGAGTCATTCGCCGAATGAGCTTCAACGAAAGAGAGTCATTCGTCGAATGAGAGTCATTCGCCGAATGAGACATTCGCCGAATGACGTCATTCGGCTGAAATTTGAATTTTAAACCCTTGTTCATCCAAAAATCAAATCAGTCAATAAAATTTGCATACACACATTCAGAATCGACCGACTAACAAGTTTAAAACATGACTTTTTGGTTTTAAGTTCGTTTCGACAGTTGATTTCTCAGGCGATTTCTAAAACCCTAGAAATCAAAAATCTGTTCAGTTCTTGATGATTTCACGGTTGAAAATGTCTGTCAATCATTCCCCATATACCTGAGATGAAATAGAATGTGATTGTCAGAAGCAGGGTTAACAAGGATCACAGAAAATCGAAAGAACTGAAAAAGTGTGTGAATCGCCGAATGAGGTGCACTCTGATGTAGCGAAAGAGAAAATGGTCGAATGACCTTCATTCGGCCGAAGGACTATTATATAGTCAAGCTCATTCGCCGAATGAGCTAGGCGAAAGGTCGGTTCAGACTCAGTCTCATTCGCCGAATGAGAGTTGCGATTGAGACATTCGACGATACTCATTCGCCGAATGAGAATGTTGAATGAGACATTCGACACCCTTCATTCGCCGAATGATGAACACTTTGTATGATTGATTCGGTCGAATGACTCATACGCAGAATGAGTTCATTCGGCCGAATGTATGAACTTTACCTCTCATTCGGACGAATGAGAGATGAAAACCTCCAAAACTCAACTTTTTCAACATTTGACATTTTGAGCAACAAACTTTTAACAAATTATGAAGATATGTCTGGTTGGTTCAGGATTCAGATATGACAGACATCCAAATCTACAAATGATCATCTAAAACAAGATTGATAATAGAAAATCTTTTTGTATTTTTTCTGAAACAACCACTACAACTGTACAAACAATAATTAAAAACAAATAAACACATATTTTTGTGAGAAGTCAATTAATAAAATAACACACATCTCTAATCACATCATATTGTCTTCAATGAACGCTTCACTTCCAACACAATTTCATTATGATACGATTACTGATATATTTGTCCAGACATAAACCGAACAATACATAACTACTAAACAAACTATATGATCACTCATATTTTCTGATTGAGTTCCCCAATTCATTTCACCAATAAAGATCAAAATCAGTTCAAAACTCATTTCAGCATATCTTAAAACCAGTCATCATGAATTCAATAAGATTCAAACATTTATTATCTTTTTGTATTTTTCTTGTTCTATCCAAATGGATGGCTTCAGCTAGGTCCGTCCCAGCAATATGGCACATGTATGGAATCGAACTTTATTTGTTTAAGTATTTCTCAAGCTTAATACCAGCTTGCATTAGGTTTTCTTCAAGCTTAATACCAGCTTGTTTTTAGTTTTTCATCAAGCTTAATACCAGCTTGTTTTTGATTTTCCTCAAGCTTAATACCAGCTTGTTTTTATTTTTCTTTGAATGAAACCTCATTTGATTCCATGATGACAGGTGTATGCTTGATTTGAGTCAAAAACCGTTTCTCACTCAAATGATTTAATAAAATGGATCCCACAGATCAAACTTTCTAAGTTATCACAAGTTGTTTATTCATTTTGTATAGTCAGCCTATCAGTACATCCCATCACAATTCTCTTGTGATTTTAGTTCATACATTCACTTCTGCTTCTATGACATGATAAGATTAATGCACTACTTTATTAAGCAAGACCATCTCAATTTTTAATTTTTCTATTGTTTTTGGTTTTTCAAATTTTCTATTGTTTTTGGTTTTTCAAATTTTCTATTGTTTTTGGTTTTTCAAATTTTCTATTTTTTTTGGTTTTTCAAATATCATAATATCTCCCCCTAAAAACCTAAAAATAGAAAATCTTTTTTAGTTTTTGATGATGAAAATAAACTATACAGGAAAAAGTAAAAGACTGAATTAAAATAAACAAAGCAAAGACTATCTAATGAAAAGTGATGATCATTTGTTGGACTCAGATGAGGAGTGGACTTTATCCTTTTGAAAAACACCATTAGCTGATAACAGATATAAAAATCTGGGTTTGTCAAATGCTTTGGTAAAAAGATCAGCTTTTTGGTGATCGGTGTGAATTTTCACGACATCGATTAATTTCTTTTCAAAACAATCACGTATGAAGTGATATTTAATGTCGATGTGTTTGGTTTTGGAGTGCTGAACAGGATTTTTAGTGACAGCTATGGCAGCAGTATTATCAACATATATAGGAGTGTTAGAAAAATGTAACCCATAGTCCCTGAGTTGCTGTTGAATCCAGATGATTTGAGAACAGCAACTAGCAGCAGCAATATATTCAGCTTCACAGGTTGAAGTAGACACCGACGTCTGCTTCTTGCACTGCCAGGTGACCAATCGGTTTCCAAAGAACTGACATCCTGCAGATGTTGACTTGAAATCTCTCTTGCATCCGCCATAATCTGAATCACTATATGCAGTAAGCTCAAAGTTATCATCATTAGGGTACCATAAGCCAAGTTCCGGTGTACCCTTCAGATAACGCATAATCCTTTTGACAGCAATGAGGTGAGATACTCTTGGCTTTGATTGATAGCGTGCACACAAGCAAGTAGCGAACATGATATCTGGCCGAGAAGCAGTAAGATACATGAGAGATCCGATCATTCCTCGGTACAGAGTGGCATCAATTAACTCCCCCTTTTCATCTGGAGTAATCCCGTGATTAATCGCCAGTGGGGTACCAGCAGGCTTTGCATCAGACATACTGAACCGGCTCAGAATGTCACCCACATATTTGGTTTGATGAATAAAAATCCCTGCCTCAGACTGATCCACCTGCAAACCCAAGAAAAATTCATCTCTCCCATCGAACTCATTTCAAATTTTTCTTTCATAACCTTCTCGAATTCCTTGCACAGATTATCATTTGTGGAACCAAAGATTATGTCGTCCACATACACTTGCACCAAGAGTAAATCACTGTCCTTCTCACGGATGAATAATGTGCAGTCAATGACACCTCTTCTGAACCCGTTGTTCAGAAGGTGAGTAGAAAGTGTCTCGTACCACGCTCGCGGAGCTTGATGCAATCCATATAAGGCCTTGTCTAGCTTGTAGACTTGGTCACGATGCAATGGATCCTCAAACCCGGGAGGTTGACTGACATACACTGTTTCACTGATGACACCGTGAAGGAACGCACTCTTGACATCCATTTGATAAACTTTGAACTTCTTAAAGGATGCATAAGCCAAGAAATACGAATGGCTTCGAGTCGAGCAACTGGAGCAAACACCTCATTGTAGTCCAACCCCTCTATCTGTCTGAATCCTTGAACCACCAGACGTGCCTTGTTTCGCACTATGATCCCGTGATCATCTTTCTTGCAACGAAGAACCCATCGAGTGCCAATGACTTTTGCACCTTTAGGTCTGTCAACCAATTGCCAGACACCTAACTTTTTGAATTGCAAAAGTTCTTCTTGCATTGCATCAACCCATGATTCTTCCTTGAGAGCTTCAGTGACAGTACGCGGTTCAACTTGAGAAATAAAGCAGGAATGAGCACAAAAGCTTACATCTGCAAAATCAAGAATGTCAGCAAGACCACCTGAAGAAATCTGACTTCGAGTCTTCACTCCATCTAAAGGACTCCCAATAATGTTATCTTGAGGATGAATACGATTGATTCTTCCAACAGGATGAGCGGGAACCTCAACCTCAGGATCTAAGTTATTCAGATTCAAATCCTCAAGATCCGGTACAAGATTATCAACAACTGGTTCAGGAGCAGCTGGAGGATTGTCATCTGTGTCTGAGCTGTCATCATTTATCTGTGTAGTAGGAACGGATGCAGATGAAGGTTGAAATGTGTCATCAGGTGCATTTTGTGCATCATACAACATCTGAACAGCAACATCTTCATCTGAATACATGGGGGGCATATTGAATGAATCAAAGAGACTGGAATAATCAAACATCCAATCTGGCCTTTTCCAGGTGGGGGCATAGAATATTTCTGAACATCAACATGGTACCACTCCTCCACATTATGAGTTGAAATGTTGTAAACTCGTTTATTTGGAGTGCTATACCCAAGAAAGTACCCTTCTTCCACCTTCTCATTGAACTTGCCCTGTTCATGTTTCTTAAGCATAGTGCATGGTGCACCAAACGGTTCAAGATACTTAAGATTTGGCTTTCTATTGTGGAGCAGTTCAAAACAAGTCTTCCCATGTCTTTTCACAATTAGTACCCGGTTCAATGTATAGCAAGCATTTGCTACAGCTTCATTCCAGAATTGAACCGGCAGGGAAGAATCAGCAAGCATGGTTCTAGCAGCCTCAATCAATGTCCTATTTTTGCGTTCAGCAACACCATTCATTTGTGGAACATATGGAGCACTAAATTGTTGCACGATGCCTCTTGCATTACAAAAATTCTCCATGTTGTGATTTTTGAACTCCGTTCCATTATCAGTTCGAAACTGACGAATTTTGAGCTTATAAAGTGATTCAAGTTTGGTAACCAAAACTTGAATGCAATCAAACGTTTCAGATTTCTCCTTCAAAATGAAAACCCAAGAGTATCTGGAATACTCATCAGTGATGACAAGACAGTATTGATCTCCAGCTATACTCTTCCGATTCACTGGACCAAATAAATCCATGTGGAGAAGCTCAAGAGGAACATTGATTGAATGAAACTTTTTCAGCTTATGAGACTGCTTGGCTTGCTTCCCTTTCTTGCAGGATACACAGATATCAGACAGCTTAAAATTCTTCAAGCTAACTCCCTCAACCAGACTATTATGAACCAAATGATTCATTTTGCGTAAACTCAAATGACCCATCCTCTTATGCCAAAGGATTGAATCTTTTTCAGTTGCCTTTGTCATAAAACATGAAGCTGTGGAGGATGTAGTTGAAGCTGTGGCCATATTGAGAACGTACAAATCTTGCTTTCTTGGAGCAGACATCAAAATCCAATCTTCAGGGATCTTAACACCTTGCTTGAGAATGTAACATTTTGACTCATCAAATAAGACCTTGTACTCTTTGTCACAAATCTGAGAGACTGACAGGAGGTTGTTTTCCAGCTGTTTAACATATCTGACATTATCAAATGAAACTTGTCCATTTGTCAGAATTCCCTCTCCTGTAATAAAACCGCCTTTATCTCCGGCAAACGCAACATATCCACCCCGAACTGCATTCACATTGGTGAGCAGAGAAATATCACCAGTCATGTGTCTGGAAGCCCCACTATCAACGATCCAATTGCTGTTAACTCCAGCTTTTGGGGCAACCTGCACAATAAAGAGACAATTAGTTTACCTTGGGAACCCAAGCCTTTACAGTCTTGGGTTGACCCATAGAGTCTCGGATCCAAACATCAATCCATTTCCCTTTAGGAAGAGAGTTATCTGAAATTGGTGGAACAGAATCCTCAGATGATTTAACTTTCCAAATTGCATTTTTATCAAAAGAGGTTTTCAGATAAATGGATGATGATTTTGCTTTGTTAACTTTAATCACATTTGGAACATTCAAAGTTTCCAGTTTTCCTTTTCCCTTGTCTGAAGTCTTAAACTGAATTGGTGGTTTAGACTTTAGTTGAACAGGCTTAGGTACAGATTTTACCGGTTTTGGTAAAGCAGATTTTAAGTTTTTGAAAGAAACAACCTTAGGCCTGATCAACTGAGGGCAAAATCTCACAATGTGCCCTGACTCACCACATTCAAAACAAACTTTATCACTTTTCTTATGAAAATGTTTTAGATCAGAAAAAGATTTTTTAGTTGATTTAAAGACATTTGCTTTCTGACAATCTTGTTCAAAGCCCAAACCCTTTGTCCCTTTGTTACCAACAAAAGCTGATTTGGTAACACACTTAGCTTCATATTCTTGTGAAGCTTTAACAAAGCATAATTCTTTGTAAATCTTTGATTTGCAGATTGGGTCACCTTTCATGACAATAGGAGTTTGATTCTGAGGAGTACTGTGCTTAGATGAATAATCTGATTCATCCTCAGAATCAGAGACCCAATCTTCAACAACTCCATCCACCAGTGATCCCTTAGTCTGTGATGACCTCTGATTTGTACTCAGACTAACTGGATCTATTACTAACGGAGTAGTAACTTGAAAATCCTTTACATCTTTGTCATTTGGAGTATTGACAAAGGCATTGAGGATTGGTGGAGGACAATTTTGATAATTAACCGGTTCCTTCCCCTGATCAGTACCCCTACTGATCATATGCTCAATGATATAAGAAGAGCTTTCATAGCTCTTGAGCTTCTGGCCTAGAGTCTCATAGTCACATTCGACTATTGCTAACTTTTTCTTAATCTCATTAATGGTATTGAGATAAGAAGTGATAGCATCTTGCTTATTCAGCACTGCAATCTCGGCTTCATGCAATTGTCTGTTTAAAAGATCAATTTTAGCTTGAAAATCTTTTTCATTAGATTTTAAAATTTTGTTAGCTTCAATGCATAAGTCGAGATCGTTCATCAAAGCACTGTTATGTGTCTGATAAGCAAGGACCTTACTTCTAAGATCAACACAATTAAAACACTCTGAATGTGAAGATGAACAATCAGTGTATACCTGCTCTGACTCTGAAGAAGCAGAAGAGTTTACCATCAAAGCAAATTGAGTAGAGGAGTCATCAGCTTCAGCATCAGAATCTTGAGTGTCTGAATCTGTCATGCTATCTGATTCTGAATTTGAGACTTTATCATCATTCACCATTGAGTCTTCCCGAATGCTTTCCTCACTTTGATCTTCAGATTGTTGAATCTCAGCAACACAAGCTTTATCTTGTTCTTCTTTATCAGCATTGAATCTGAAATCCCAGTTCACCCCTTCATCCTGTTGAACCATTAAAGCTTTACTTGCAGAGGATGAAGATCCAGCTTGAGAAGGAGAATCAATGGGGACTAGTCTCCTTTCTGGATTGGCGGTAGAGGATTTCTGATGCTGAAATGGATTTTTGTTCCCTGCTTTCTTTGGCTGTTTGCACTGCCTGGCAAAATGACCCTTCTCACCACAGTTGTAGCATGTCACAGATGCCATATCAAACCCAAACTTGGACTCCTTGTTTAGATTGATATCCTTCCCAGTTCTTTTAACAAACTCCTTAGCTCTCCTAACCGCACTAGCCAATGCCCACATAATGTCAATTCGCTCCATGTCATCAGGATCAATCTGAGAGTAGTCATCATTGGTCAAATATGGATTGCCGATCTGACCAGCAACTAATCCATCATATGAGCTCACCAATGTTGACAAAAGACCCATATGCTCTTTTGCAACCTCTATTGTGACCTTGTCAAAGTTCTCTGTTTTCAGACTGACGGTAGGCTGATGATGCTCTTGTTGTGAACTTGTTGAAGAAGATTTACTGAAATGCATCTGAGCTGTAGATGGAGCCTCAGATGTTTTAGAAACAAAAGCAGTCTTCAGAGGAGCATGAGTTGTGGATTTATCGACTGTGGGAGTGGAGTAGTATAGAGAAGGATCCTGAACTTGCACAACCCTCTTGGCTTTCCATTTGTTCTCTATCTCCTGCTCTTTCAGTTTCTGAATAAAATCATTGATGTCCATATGAGCCAACATCTGGTTTTGCTTGAGTACCATCAAGAAAGACTCCCACTTTGGAGGTAGAGCATCTGCCAAACACTGAATCTTCTCCTGAGTTGTAGTTTTGACCTCATGGTTGAACAACTCACTCAACAAATGATAAAACCTAGCAATCAGTTCATCAAGTGACTCATTACCCACATACATAAAGCTATTGAATTCTTTTCTCAAAGCTTTAGACTTAATGCTCTTCAACGCATCATTCCCCTCATATCTTTGTTGTAAGGCATCCCAGAGGTATTTGGAAGAAGTAAATTGTCTAAACTGATGGAAGATGTCTGTAGCAATGGACTGTGACAAAATGGCATATGCTTTCTTCTCATAGTCATACAACTTCCTTTGAGGCTCGGTCATTCTTGTAACAAGCATAGGAGTTCCATCCTCGTTCAAAGGCCTCAAATAACCTCCTTCTATCATCATCCACAGATTTGTATCCACCCCATTGATATGGATCTCAAATCTATACTTCCAATGAGGGTAATCATCTAAAGTCAACAACTTAGGAGCTTTATTTGAGTTCCCTGTCTCATTCTCTGTCAATAAGAGAGTCTGAATGCGATGGTTTTGGTTAGCCATGAGTGCTAGATCCTCCATTTGATCAGAAGTAATAAAATTCAACACTTAGAAAAATTTCAGGAAAACTGGCGAATGAAGGTGGCGAATGTCGGGGACCGAATGACCTGAATATGGCGAATGAATGCTGAGTATGACAACTAGCGAATGGGATGATCGAATGACCTATTCGGCGAATGTCTGATCGAATGAACTCTTTCGCCGAATGAGAGTGGAGTATGAGACTTATTCGGCGAATGAAAAGGGCGAAGGAGCTATTCGCCGAATGAGACCTATTCGGCGAATGGAGAGCTATTCGGCTGAACTTATTCGGCCGCAATCGTCATTCGGCGATCTGGGGTTTTCAGCAACGAAAATCGATATATCTTGTGATTTTGACCAAATCTAAGCACCAAATTTGGTACAGAAGTTCAAGACATGATAACAAAACAATTGGGAAAGAATTTTGACAAACAATCCACAAAAACCCTTGGTTTTTCAATGAAATAGTAACTTGGAAAGCAAGAAAAGTAGGGTTTTTGGAAGTTACGAAAATCAGGGTTTTGGGAAACTCAGATCTGATGATTTAGAGTGGAAATCGAGTAGAATCAAGAGCCAAAGCTCTGATACCACTTTGTTGGACCGATTTGGAGCTCGGAAACAATCCGATTCCTATGTAAATCTACCCGACAGCCTCTGGAATAGTGCGGAATCCTATTCCAGGATTTTCCAATCGAAATCAACAGGAACCGTGGTGATCCGAAGTTGTAGGAACAACTTGGAATCAACAATCGAACACCACGGGTTGAGAATCGAAGTTGGACGATCAAAGGCCGCTCTAATCTCCTAGGGTTTGACTCTGGTATCTCTGGGAAGAAGGAGGGCTCTTAGAAAGTTGAGGTTGAAATGATTTGAACTTGTATATATAGGCAGTCGACATTCGGCCGAATGAGAGGCCGAAGCAACTCATTCGGCGAATGGCATCTGTCGAATGATAATTCAGTCGAATGAGTCATTCGGCGAATGACTCATTCGCTGACTAGACATACTCTGGTTTCATTCGGCGAATGACTTCATTCGATAGAGTCGGCCGAATGAACCATACTCATACTCAAATATATAATAAATCAAATCAACCAATAACACAATCATATAATCAATATTAAACATTAAGATCAATATAGAAAGACAACTTCCATTAATATAACTTGAATTTTACATGATGAATGTTACAAAATTGAACTAGGTACATAAATTGCATCAACACTCTTCAGGTGAGGGCAGTGGAAACTTTAGGAACAACCCAGAATACTATTACAAAAGCTTTGTAGGATGTAAACTGCCCAGTTTCAGCAGGCATGAGGGTGCTGTAGGCTTGATCCAGTGGAGAATACCCTCGATATCAGCGGTTGCTCTGATCTAGTAAACTAGCACTGACTTGGTGGAATGCTCAGATCCAAGCTAGGGGAAGAGATGAGGCACTAGCCATGCAATGGGAGGATTTTAAGACTTTGCTTAGAGGTGAGTTCTGCCAAAAGAATGAGCTGAAGAAAGTGGAAACCGAACTGCTGAACCATGTGATGGTGGGAGCTGGGCATCTGGTCTACACCACCAGATACCATGACGTAGTAGCATTGGCACCTAACTTGGTGAAAACCTTGGAGAAGAGAATCAACCAGTACGTTGGTTGATTACTGGCTTGTATTCAAGGGCATGTGATTGTTGCTCCCTCTACCACACTGGAGAGATGGCTGTCACACTGTCAGCTACATTGACTGATGTGATGGTTGTCTCTGGTGCACTGAAGAAGGAGGCTGACTCAGGAAAAACTGGAACATCCAAGAAGCCAGACAAACACCGGGCCAAGAAGCAAAAATTGGTCAAGAACTATGCAACGACCACTCCTGTGCTGCAGATGACACAACCACCACCACTTCTAATCAAGAAGCCGTATACTGGAGTGGCTCCTTTATGCAACAAATGTCAATATCACCACCATCCTACTATCCAGTGCAGGCAATGTACGGGACGTGGGAGATCCGGTCACTGGGTCAATAGCTGCAGAAACGTGGGACCCCAAAACATAAACAAAAATTCAGTGGTGATTCATGTTGCTGCTGATAACAGGTCTTGCTATAGTTGTGGCAAACCTGGTCATGTTTCAAGAGAATGCCCCAAAAGAGTTCAACCAAGGGCTCAAGCAGCAAGGGGACGAGCTTTTGCATTAGGAGCTGCTGTTGCACGACAGGACCCGAATGTGGCCGCTGGTACTTTTATTTTACATGACTTTTATGCATCTATATTATTTGACAATGGTGCGGACCAAAGTTTTATCTCTTTAGACTTTGCAAATAAACTAAATCATGTAGAGGAATCTTTAGACTCCTCTTACACCATAGAGGTAGCAAATGGCAAACAAATCACAGTTAGTACAATACTTAAGAACTGCCCATTAACACTTGATGATCAAACATTTTCCATCGATTTGATGCCAATGGAACTGGGCAGTTTCAATATCATTTTCGAGATGGATTGGTTATCCCTTAACCGGTTGAAATCATCTGTTCGGAAAAACTATTACGTATTCCAATGGCAAACGATTAAGTGTTTGAGATTCATGGAGATCAAGTGAGGCGAAGTGTCAAATTAATATCGTGCATGAAGGCACACAAATGCTTAAGGAAATGATGTGTAGCATTCCTCACACACGTGGTAGGGAAAGACAAGATGGAAATCAAGATTCAAGGTGCGCCGGTGGTTTAAGACTATGCAGACGTGTTTCCAGATGATTTATGGGGATTGCCACCTAAGCGATCGGTGGATAGATTTGATTTCGGGAGCAGTTCTTGTGGCTAGGTCTCCGTATAGACTAGCACCGTCTGAGACACATGAACTGTCCAATCAATTACAAGAGCTATTGGATAAAGGGTTCATCCGAACGAGTTTCTCTCCATGGGGAGCTCCGGTCCTGTTTGTCAACAGAAAGGATGAATCCTTCATAATGTGTATTGATTATAGAGAGATCAACAAACTCACCATCAAGAATCGATATCCGTTGCTGAGGATTGATGATCTCGTCTATCAGTTGTAGGGAGCTCAGTATTTCTCAAACATAGACCTGCGTTCAGGTTATCACGAGCTCCGGATTCAGGATGAAGACATACCAAAGACGGCCTTTCGTACTCGATACGGTCACTATGAGTTCATGGTGATATCATTCGGATTGACAAACGCACTGGAAATGTTCATGGATCTTATGAACCGGGTGTGCAAGACGTACCTAGATCAGTTTGTTATTGCCTTTATTGATGACATACTGATTTACTCTAAAATCAAGAAAGAACATGAACAACATCTCAAGACAATCTTGGAACCGTTAAAGAATGAACAACTCTATGCCAAATTCTCCAAGTGTTGATTTTGGCTAAGGGAAGTTCAGTTCTTCGGTCATGTGATTAACAGTGATGGAATCCATGTAGACCCTACCAAGATTGAAGCAATCAAGAATTGGGATGTTCCCACAACACCTACTAAGATAACATCATTTCTGGGTCTGGCAGGTTATTATATGAGATTCTGTCACACCACCATCTCTCACTTTACTTGATATAGTCACTGAATGACGCATGAAGTTAGTAACTCTTGTAACGGGTCACAGAAGCTTGATTGTGAGGTCTCATAGATGGGTGTGACTGATTGTTACATTGGTATAATATATCCATGGCAAACCATACACACTATATATTACATTATAACTAAAATATTAAACATTAAGTTTCAACATTCTTTAATAACATTAACCAGTTAAGAGTTACTAAACATGTCTTGTGATCATGCATCCTCACGTTCGCACTTGTTACCTTCTTCCTGAAAAAGGTTTTGTAATATAAAAGATGAGCAAGAATGCTGGTGAGTTCATAGATATGATAATGTGATATGATATGTTATTACATGTTGAATATGCAAGCATACACAACTTTATGAATATGATTCAACATGAAAACCCATAACCAAAGCCCATATGAATGTAATGTAATTAACGATAATACCCTAAGGTAAGACCTTTGCCTCACGCTTAATGCCTATCGTTGCATTAAGTTGATATCTTTTAGTGTAATAAATGGTAACATGCAGTCACACCAAGGTAGATGCTATCTACCGGTGAATACGGTTGTCAGCCCGATAGTACTATGCCACTGTGAGTGAAATACGTAATATTTTGATGTTATAATAAAATCCCCGAGTTTTAGAAAACAAAACATTAAAAGGGGAAATATGGAACTCATCGGTGTTATTGCAATGACACACGCAGCTTCAATTGAATTCTGCATATCATTAAGGTTCTGTAAGTTCTTTATATCCAATTTGGATTACCAGAACTTTCCTTGATATTAAATATCAAGGATAATGCAATTTGATTCATCAACCTAATTCTGAATTACGTATTTATTCAAAATCAATGCGATAAGATTATCAGTTAATTTGTAATGTTAAAATCACTGATTTTGTTTAGTAATTGAGTTTTATACTCATTTGATTATAAATTGATGATAATTGAATCCGGTTGCTAAAACCAGAGTATCAATCGACTTTCAGATCAAAAATCGGGTTTCCAGATTACGAAATTGATTGCAAAATCGAGTCCGAAACGTGAAATCAAGTAAAACTATGTTTGCATATTGAAAAACAATGCGTAAACTAAACCCTGTATTGAAACCGGAGTTTTAATCAGAAATCAGATAAAAATCGAGTCACCGGATTGCAAAACGGTTAACGAAATCAAGTCCGGAATGCGAAATCGTTAAAATTATGTCCTTTTTATCCAAAATAGATCGTCAGATTGCGAACCGGAGCGCGAAACACAGTTTAGAACGCAAAATGGACAATATTAGGGTTTGTGCCGGAATATTCCCTTGGCGACCGACAACGGCGGGTGGTCCGCGGCGGTGGCTCGGCAGTCCTGCGGTGATGGCTCAAGGGCCTGGGCCACTAGCGAGGTTGGTGGGCTGTGGCCGGGTGGCTAGGCCATGGTCCAGCCATGGCTATGTGTACCTCGGCAACGACCAGGCCGTTGTCAAGGGTTGCTCGGTGATGGCCGAGGTTGGCCAGGCTATGTGGGTCGCAATCTGGAATTGCTCGGCAACAGCCGAGGATGGCCGAGAGTTGCCGACCAAGTGTTGGTCGCGATTTGGATTTGCTCGGCAACAGCAGGCAATTCCCGAGGATGGCCGATGGAGACCTAGTCGCAACTTGCCCATGTCCGAGAGTCCCAGAGAATGGGGGCCGCACATGGGCCGCGTTGGGGCCGCGCCCGTGCCACGCTGGGGCCACGCCCTGGCCACTACGCCCAGCAGTGTGCCATCCAAAGTGTTTGTTTGCCAACTCGATTTTCTTGTACTTTTTCCTGGCCAAAATTTCCGGATCCTAGTTTTTAACATATATCTAGTGTTTGGTTAAGACAAATCTCAATTTGGACAACTTTGAAAAATCCGGTTTTTGAACGAAATTACCCTTTTAATGGGTTTTTGAATTCTGATGATTTTCAAACTTCGCCAATCATTCAAACATGTTTATTTAAGTTATATGAAGCTACTAGAACCAAGGATTGAGTTTGAAACTTACTTGGTGAAGGATTTGCTTCAAAAATCACCAAAAAATCCCCTTTTGAAGCTTGATTCTTTGTTTCACTTGTTCTTGGGCTTGAATACCACTTGGAACTGATGTTTGAAGTGTCTTTAAGGTTCCAGAAGTGGTGGAGAAGGTCCTGGTTGATTTTGAGAGCTTGGGGATGGAATAATGGTGTAGAAAACCTTGACCAAAGTCAAAGTTTTTGGTTTTATATGGGCACAACTTGTTTTCCATGTTTGGGTATTTTATTTTCTTCATATGTATCTGATTTTTATCAGATTTAATGGGATAGGTATGGAGCAATTCAAAGATTTAATTGTTGTTCCCATTTTCGCAATTGTTTGTTTGGCTTTTTGCGTATAATTTCAGGAATTGCTAATAATGATCAACTATCACTGTCATGCTTCTAATTACATCCCATTATGATTATAATGTGATTAGGAAGTTCTAGTCATGATATTTTGTTCTTTACTCAGGTCCGCGCTTAGAGTTCCACCTGACTTTCACAATCGGTATTCAACTTCGTTTGAGTTTCTTAACAGTACGATCCATAACTTCCACTGGTTCTTCTGTAACTTGCAGCTTTTCATCAATTTCTACTTCCTCAAGAGGTACAGCTAGTGATTCCTCGAGTAAGCATTTCTTAAGACTCGAGACGTGAAATACATCATGAATATTGTTAAGCTCGGGAGGTAACTCAAGTCTATATACTACCGGTCCTATCCTTTCAAGGATTTTAAAAGGTCCCACATATCGTGGTTCAAGCTTTCCTCATTTCCCAAATCTGAAAATACTAAGGAGAGACTTTTAACATAACTCGGTCACCCACTTGGAATTCTAGAAGTTTTCTCCTATTTTCGGCATAACTTTTTTGCCGATCTTGAGTAGTCTTCATTTGATTACGAATAAGAACAATTTTTTCTTTGAGTTCTTGAATATATTCGGGGCCTATTATTTGACTTTCTCCTATCTCAGACCAACAGACAGGAGATCTACACTTTCTCCCATACAATGCTTCAAAAGAGGCACACTTAACACTCGTATGGTAGCTATTGTTGTATGAGAACTCAATCAATTGAAGATGAATATCTAAGCTACCACCAAAGTCAATGACACAACTTCTGAGCATATCTTCCAGGGTGTCACACCCCGACCGACGGTGGAACACGTCGGGGCGCGATTTCGAATGCTCAAAAGCTCATGGTGCTGTGTTGTAAATATAGTTAAAGCATCAATATTAAAGATTTAATAAACAAGACTTAATTTACATTAATTTGAACAAACACCCATTACATAGTTTCAAAATCCAAATTACATAACTTGAATAAGTCTAACATTGTTTAAATTTAAACTATGTCTTCGCCAAAGCATCCACTTAACCTGTTACATATGAAAAATAAAGATTTTGTCAACTATTTGAATAGTTGGTGAGTAACCCATACAGTTTATATAGTATACATAGAAAACTTATGCAATTCAATTAGACTACAAAGATTAAACCCTAGCATGCATATCCTACTATTTTGCAATTAAGTTTTTAAAATATCTTGTCTCCAAACTCGTATCAATACTTAGCTAAAAAGTATGCCTGGCAAAATGAGCGGGTTGGGTCGGGTTGGGTAACGGGTCAGAACGGGTTCGGGTTAGGATGGGTGCGGGTTAGAACGGGTTTTAAGCAAAATAAGTTCGGGTCTAAATGGATTGTTGTTAAAAAACATCAATTTAATTTAACTTTTGATGTGTTATAAGTAAACAAATAGTCCATTTGGATAATTTTTAGTGATTTTCTCATCAAATATGTATTTAATCATTCTTAAATGTTTAAATCCATTGCATTTACATACTTTATTGGTTACCCGTCTTGACCCACATTGTGTTCAAGTGCTACCCATCTCAACCCATCCAATATTATGATGTTACCCATTTCAACCCATTATACTACAATTGTTTACCCAAACCAACCCATTTTCTTTAACATGGGTAACAATTGCCACCTCTACTAAAAATCTTAGTATATCTACAAGTCTACAATAGTTTATATTGTCTCCAAACTCATTCCAATACAAAGCACAAAGCTAAGTATTCCACAAGTCTGCCCATTTAACACATTTGACCTAAGTCAAAGCGAAGGTGGTATCTAAAACACCTTAGGCTAATCGGTATCTAATGACATAGAATAACATAGAATAACACATAATCATAAAGCAAGTAGTATCACATATCAAAGAATCAAACCAAAATAGACTAAAGACATTGCATCTATAGAATTTGAATTTAGAATAACTTGGATTTAGAATACTGGCATATGTAACATCCCAAAAGTACAAAATGTAAAAGAGGGAGTATATTATTACTCACTTGATGTCCTAGCTTGTCCAATTGATCGTTGTCTAGGATTTATGAAGCTGTGCTTGCAAACCTTAACCTAAAGGCAATAGAATTTCTTAGTCTATACTTAGAGTTCAAGTTTTGGCATCCTAGGTTCTATGACATACAATGGAAGTCCTAATTGATGTATAACTAAGTTTGAATGGTTTTTTAGTTATGAATATTTATTCTTTTAATTATCAAATAAACAAACATCCTAATTGATTTTGAATACTCATTTGAATATTACATGGTGTTTGAAGTAACATTTCCATCCTTTTCTTTTTTAAACCAAATAATTTATAAAGATTATATTTATGTGTTTAAAATTTTTTAAATAATTCTTTTAAAGATAATTGTTTTTTTACTAATAATGTTTAAAGAATTTGGTTTTAGAAATATTAATGTCTAAATAATTTAATCTAACATTTTGTGTTCAATAAACTTTTAAATTTGGAATAAACAGTCTAGAAAAAAAAATATATAAAAATATTTTATAAAAATTAAATGCTAAAAGAAATCCAAAATTGTTTATAGGAATTTTATTTTATTCTTTTATCTTTAAAGTTAATAATAAAAGTATATATAGATATTAATATGTATATATTTATGAAATTATTTTAGAAAGAGAAATTCCATATATTGCATTTAATTTTAGAAATTGGTTTGCTAAATGTAACACCCCGACCGATGGCGGAAACGTCGGGATCGGGATGCCATCAGGAATGTGTAGATTGTTCATAAGCTCGTGGGCATCTAAATATATCATCACATATCAATTAAATCAATTAAAGTAATTATACAAAAATCATGTTCGTCCTAATTTCAATACAACATTTTACACAAAAGATATAGCTAAATTAACTAAACACTAGTCTTTAGTAATCCAGTTAATTTAGCTAAGTCCTAGACTGTTGAAACTCAGAGAGGCTGTTTTAACCAGGAACAAAGACTTTAGACGCACAGTCAAAGCTTCGGTATTAGCTCCCTCTAACGTTCAACACTTAGTTATTTTTAGTTGTTTAGTTTTTGCTAGAAGAGATAAAAACAGAATAACAATACAAGGAATTTTGGGGGAATGTAATTCAATTATCTCAGGGAATGTTGGGACTTAAATACCCAACATTCAATGTTACAAGACAAGAAGTAATAAGACAAATAGCTGACACTGTTACAGACACTAAATCATCAAAATAGTACAACTAATACAAAGTCAACAACCACGGAATCAAGAGTCTTCAGTAGTCTTCCGTTCTTCCGAGGTTGATATAGTTGTGAGTTGTGTAGAAGTTCAGTGGTTATTCTTTCAGAAGGTATTCATCGGAAGCTGATTAAACAATAGTTATTATTTAATCAGAGGTTGTCTTCCGAAGGGATAAGGTTCAGCTAATATCTTCCGAAGTCAAGAAGGTCTACAGTAGTTCCTTTTTCGAAACTTCTGCTGTTGAGCTTCTGATGCTAAAGTTCAGTAGTTCTGCAATTGGAAGAGAAAGAATTCGAAAGAGAAGTATCCGCAGTTGGTCAATCCGCGGTTTTATTCATTTGTCTGGCTTCAGTGGTTTTACTCATCAGTCCTTATTTTCCAACAATCTCCCTCTGTACTGATGAAGCCAAAACCATTTATTTTTGGCTTAAAGCCAGACTAATTTTATTTCTGAGAGTTCACACATACTTCAGGACTTCATATTTCGTTTCAGCATTTACCAGAGTCGTATGCTGCAGTTCCTTCAGATCATTATCTGGTAGCTTGAGAATTTCATCCCTATCTAAGAAGAAGGTCCTTGATCTATTGTATCTCTCGATGATCATGCTTTTGGAGAAAGAATCATAGAACCATCTCTTTATTCTAGTTCTGGAATTTGTGATCTGAAGGGATTGGGATTTAGGCGAAGGACCCAAAGGAAGTGGAGCTTCAACAGGCCAGTGAATTATTTCTCTTCTTTTTACTTGATCCCTTGAATCAAGTACTTTCTTCACTACAGCATGCTGATGACGCTCATAATTCCTCAAAAGATCACAGAGAATCTCCTTTTCAACTTCAACCCAAGGTCTGAAGTTGACAAAAGATGGAGATTCCACAGACCCAACACCTAGGCTTACCATAGGTGCATTAAACAGATGGTCAAGCATTGTGCTTGGATTAGCATCCTTGAGCTGGGACACTATAGTGGGAGAAGATGATGTGGCTTCTTTCCAAAGCTCAAGATGATCACTGTTTTCTCTTTTGTATTTTGACCATTCATCAAACAGTATATCATCTCCCCATCTTGTTATAGTGTTCTTTGGTCCCATTGATTTTGGATGAGGATGTGTTTTATTCTTCTTCTTTGCTCAAGGGTCTTTTTCTTTTTGATGTTTGCCTTTATTCTTTTGGACTGAACCTCAGCTTCATTTCTAAGGCTTGTGATATCCCAGTTGCTGAAGGTTTCAACTTTATACTTACCTTCATCTAGCAGAAACTTGATCAGTTGCTCCCTCTCAGCCTGATAAGCTTCATTTTGTTGCTGATCCATCAAAGCTATTTTTCCTGATAGGTTTTGACCAAATCATCTCCTGAGAGAACGGTGGCTTCTAGACCTGCTAAGATCTTATTTTCCTTTTCAGTTTATTTATTCTTTGTCTCTTGAAGGTCTTCATCTGAGGGTAATTTCCTTACAAGAGAATAGGATTCCTTCAACGGACAAGTTTGTGATTTTTCAGCTTCAACATCAGCTGACTTTATAGGTGAGGGAACTTTGGTGGTTTTAGGTAAGTCAGACTCATCATCATCAGCCAATATCAGCCTTCTATTTCTTGGAATAAGAGAGGCAATAGGCTGATCATCATTTAAGTCCGAGCTTGGTTCTTGAATAGGGGTTAAGGGTTTCTTAGGTTTATTGTTGGGGGTTTTGGATTTTCTGGCCACACTCTTCTGTCTTCTTGAGAAAGACTGAGTGATTATGGGAGCTGGTTTTTGGTCTATTTTGGATGCATTTAGAGTAGTTGGAAGGGAGGTATGTGAGGATAGTTCTAGAAGGTTTTGAGAAGTATAATTGAGAGAAAGGGTAACTCTAAGTATACTAAAACTTTTATTGACTTTAGGTTAAGGTGTGCAAACACAACTCTGTAAAACCACTAGGAAAGAACTCTTGGTCAAATTTAGCTCATTCAAGCCAGTAATTTCATACTCCCTCTTTACATTTTTTTTACTTTTAGGATATTACATTTGCAATCATTCAAAACAAGTTATTCTAGAGTCCAAAACACTAAATGAAATTATTTTAGTGCTATTTGGATTGAATCTTGGTTGCGTATATTCTTACTTGCTTTGTGATTTTTGTTAAACATTTGCTATTCGATCCTAAGTAACCTAAGGTGTGTTAGATACCACCTTCATTTTGACTTAGTCAAATGAGTTAAAAAGGTGAAAAGTACAACTATGGGCAAACTTGTGAATATATTAAGCTAGTAAGCTAAGTATTGAAACATGTTTGGAGACGATAAAAAATTATCAAACCAGAAGATATACTAATGTTTTAATCTAACTATTGATACTTGTTTGGAGACGATATATTCAATAACTTATTTGCAACCATGTACGTTATGCATGCTAGATTTATATTATGTGTAGCCTAATTGAATTGTATCAACTTTTTGTGTATTCAATATAAATTGTATGTGTTCCTCACTAAATATGCAAATAGTTGATCCAGATTTTGTTTTATATATGTAACAGGTTAGGGTGAAACATTGGTGAATACATATGATAGGACATTAGTAGAGTGAGATCAGTTTAATCAACCTTAGACATTTCAATTATGTAACCTTGGATGTGAACTAATGTAACGGATGTTGTTTTCATGATTGAATTTAATTTATCCTTGTATGTCTCTTAATCTTGAATGCCTAAAATATTGCAACTTTCAAATAGAACCTTCAGTTAATGAATATTCAAACTCGCACTCCGACGTATTCAGTCGTCGGTCGGGTGTGACAGGATAAACACTAGAAGCAAAGCAAAGTAAAACTTATTATAGCATGTTATTATGGCTTGACAAGCTATCTTCTGGTTTAAATCTGATAGTAGAAAGCAACTCTACAACTTTCCATTATTAGAGTTCAGCATTGGTAGTTAAAAATTTTCGGTAGTCTTTGTACCGGAAGCTATTGAACATCAGAAGCTTGATCTTAACAACAACATTAGTGAAGCATTGGAAGTTGATTGTAACATCAGTGCTGGAACAGTAGTACCGAATAGTAGGAAAGTACTGTATATACTGGTACGGAAAGCATTCGTATAATATGATGTGTTAATATTATATGAAACAACTGATGCTAACAGTGCAGAAACTCAAAACTGACCTACAACATACGCAGACACAATACTAATACGTCTAAACATGTTAAACTAAGACAAAATACTATGTATGAATGCTAGTTCGGACCTTATTATGCATAAACGTACGTGAGGAAATCCAAACTAAAACCATAACGAATGTCGTTAAATGAACATTAAACATACGGTATATTTGTGTGAGTGACGATTTGCATTAATATATTTGTAAGTTTAACGTTCTGAACGGTATCTTATAAGTAGAAAACCATATTGGAAAGTAACGTGTTCGTCGTGTTCGAACGGGTGACGATTCGTACGAATACGCGCGAAATCGATACGATCCGATGAAACAATAACATAAACGTTTTCAAAACCTTAAAAGTAATAAAAGATATTTAGTTAATTTATTAGGAATTACCACTTTAAAAAGTTTTAAAAATTTCTATCCTTATAAGTTACGTAATATTACGAAAAACGACGAAAACGACGTGTGGAACCGAAACCGAATGAAACCGAACGCAACCGAACATACCCAAACTATTTAAACCCTAAAACCCACCCATTTTCCTTCACAATTGAAGCCCCCATCTCCTTCTTCCCCAAGATTCCCGTTTTTCCCATCACCACCATACCTCCACCACTTCCAACCTTCATATCTCTCTCATTTCTCCACCAAATTCGACATTCTAGTAGTCAAAATAACAGTGAGAACGAGGAGAACACAGAAGTAAAGAAGATCGGGGCTGAAACGAGCTGATGTGGTCGCAGTTTTAGAGAGAAGCTACGGTTTTTAAAGGTTTCTATTATTCACACGAGGTAAGCTTCAATCCGTCTTTATGACTTCAAATCAGTTAGGTTAAACACTAAAAAGACTCTAGAAACATGTAGAACGTGATGAGATGAAGAAATAGAGCTTGGAATCACCGAAATCAGACCAAAAACGAGCTCAAACGAGCTGATTTTTTGGGGCTGCTGCTCTTTGGTAAGTCCTCTTGAATATCAGCAGGTTTCATCCGATTTTTGAGCATCAAAACCCCTATTATTTGCACCAAATCGACATAGGGAGTTAAGCGACATGTTATATTGATGTTTGGGTCAGTTGGGAATCGATTTGGGGCTGGAATTTGGCAACAATCGAGCTAAACATGTGCTGCTCGTGATGCAGACCCAGTTTCACGACTTGCACCTTCAAAGCTAGTCCCTTTGTATTTTTAACATAGCAAACGTTCAAGTTAACTCACAAAACATTCCAGACTACTAGTTTAATATGTTAGAAACAACTTTCATCAAGACAAGTTTCATTGGTTTGGACTTTAAATGGGTCAAAACAGTGTCCTAAGTCAGAAGGTACTGAATGGAGCACTGATTTTATATCAGCTGTTTGGAGTCTCATTTGGACGAATTAGAAAGCTTATAAATAATGTATAGAAAGCTAACATCCCAAAATTTATCATGAAGCTTTAGTTTGCTCGATTTGGAGTTCCTATGATCAAGTTATGACCTGTAGAAGTCGGGACAGCCTACCGCCCGATTTCCAGATCTTGGGTTAGTTTAAGAAATCTTAGATTTTGACATGTTTTGCAAGCTACCAGCTATGTGGTATGTGTTTATGCATAATTTCAAACAAAAATAACTATATGAACATTCAGCTATGGTGGTTTAGGTTCTGGTTACCTTTGTTTAAGTTAGGTGATTGGGTGTTAACCGACTTTTAAAACCATGGATATTAAGATTTTACTTACACCAAGACTTTCTAAACTCTTTTAACCCATAACATATGTTTTAAGCAATCAAAGGGGATTTCATATTAGTCAAAGACTAAAGTTTCAACATCAAAGTTCTCTAACTACCTTAACACAAGTCATGGGTGACAAGGAATCAAGAACCCAATCTAAGTATCTAAGTGTTAATCATATAGTTAACACTTACTACTCAGAAATTCCATACAAACATACAACTAAGTTAGATAGTTCAAATTGAACTTTCTAGGCTAAGTTGTACACATGAGCAATCAAAGAACCATGGGAAACAAAGATCTAGCAACGGACTTAGAGTTAATCGAATGGGATTACCTAAGTCTAATCATGTTAACTTATACTTTCTTAAAATGATTTATGTTTTAATAAAGAAAAAGATTTATAAGATTCTTATTTAAACTGTTTTTGAAAGTAAATGAAATGAATTATAACTTAAGGATTTAATTTAAAATAAGTTTATTTAAGATGTTTAGCTTAAAATATTTTGAATGTAACTAACATAAACCTTACCTAGCTAAGGTTTAATAGTGATTATTCACGGGACAAGGGTTTATAAACGGGTAATACATCTAGAATAACTAGAGAGACATAGAAACACACTAGTAACATAGGACACATAGTTGCACACCGAGACCGAAACCCTATATATGTCAACTTCAAATACTTATTGTATTCGAATCGTAATAAATCAACTCAGGTGCTAAAGATACATAGTCGACAATCAACGAGCGTGCATATCTTTTGCGGTTCATTTGCACAACAACACATGTTAGTTCATTTGTCCCCTTTCAAACTATTTTGTTTTACTTCGGGACTGAGAAGCATGTTTACACGTTTTAAATAAATGTTTAAAGGTGTCTGAAACGCTTTTATGCTTATTCATAAATGCTAATGCTCTATACACTAATGCTTTATACACTTATACTAAAAGCTAACGCTTTATTCTAAATACTAATACTTTATACTCTTATTCTTAATGCTAAAGCTTGATACAGTTATCTTCAACGCTAATGCATTATACACTCATTCTTAATGCTAATACTTCATATATTTATACGTATATTAGTTTGCATAAAACCCTGGATGCTTTTAAATTGCTAAGAATGCAAAGGCTAAAATGTTGAAATGATTTTATAAACTATACTTTGAAAGCTTGAATACTCAAACTCATAAACGCTTATATGCTTATTGTTCTTGTTATGCTCAAATGCTCGAATTGCTTGGAATGCTGTAAACTCTTGTATGCTTGATATGCTTGAAATGCTAAGACAACCGGCTAGTACTTGTGCACAAGATACGTAAAATGTAGACTATGTGAATGCTATAAACTTGTACGCTAAAGCTATAGGTGGCTGTCAGTCGTAATCGATCGAGATCACGTGTAAAGTCCCGACATATACAGTAGACCCTGTGGGTCATGCTGATATGGGCACCAAGCAAACAATCTGACAAACAAACGATCAAACAATCAACAAATCAAACAAGCAAAGCAAAATGCAAGAATACAAAGAGAGACATTAATCAAAGGATATCCTAAAGTCCCGACATGTACAGTAGACCTGATGGTCAAACTGATATGGGTAAAACTTGAAAGTCCCGACGCATACAGGTAGACTCATTGAGTCAAGCCTGATATGGGCCACGTGTGAGATGTTACGAGCTGGACACCACCAACAACTAAGACTAATTGACTGAGGCAAATAAGGCCCAATCATCATGTCTTAGTTGTATTTAAATGATTAATTATTCATTTAATTAAACATTTAATATCATATTTCTACAAATACTGTGGTTGATCATGAATATGTGATGAACTCAAGAAATCAATAAATTTGAATTTGTGGAACTCAAAAGCTATTTTGACGATGGTCGGTAAAATGCTTAATTATCATTAACAGCACTGTCATATGTGGTTTAGTATGTGGTGAGATGGCGTCTTGTAGGCTCGACCCTTTCGTATGCCCTATATATAGGCATACCGAGCTGGATATTACAGGTGATGTTAATGAGATTAAGGTTGTTACCAAAGAGGTTTTGTAAATGCTATTGTGTGCGTGTTTTAAACTCTTAAACAGAATGCGTAAAGCTATGATGGGAATAGAATTGGATGGTAGGTAAAATGCTTAATTATCATTAACAACAATGTCGTATATGGTTAAGTATGTGGTGGGATGGCGTCTGGGCGGGTTTTAGGCTCGACCGTTTTGTATGCCCTATATAAGCAAACCGAGCTGGATATTACAGGTGATGTTAATGAGGTTAAGGATGTTATCGAAAAGGTTTGCAAAAGCTATTTTGCTGAAATAGAATTGGATGGTAGGTAAAATGCTTAATTATCATTAACAACAATGTCATATGTGGTTTAGTATGTGGTGGGATGGTGTCTGGGCGGGTTGTAGGGTCGACCCTTTCGTATCCCCTATATATAAGCATAATGAGCTGGATATTACAGGTGATGTTAATGAGGTTAAGGTTGTTACCAAAAAGGTTTGCAAAGCTATTTTTCAAATACTAAACTATATGAACTCACCAACCATTGTGTTGAATTTGTTTTCTTACATGCTTTCTTAGGTGACGTACAGGAGTAAGCTAAGGCTCAGGATTGCATACTAGGATACCCAGTTAGAGGACCTAGTAGTTTTTGGGAAAGCACATACTTTTGTGTGATCACTATGATTCACTTTTGATATCTTGTACAGTTACAAGATAGTAAACTTGTGATTCTTCAGTTAGGTTTACTTAGTTAAATTATCATACATTAACAATTGTAATTTAACTTTGTAATCCTAATCTAATGCTATTGTGCTTTAGTATTCTCAATGTTGATGCTATGTATACAATCTGACCCTCATGATTATCATTCCCGATATCGCGCCCCGGGACCATTCCGCCCGACGGGTCACACGATCCTGACCGACGGCTCTGGGTGTGACACTGATCTTAATAAGTATGTTGGTCATATTAGCTTGGAGACCTTCCGATCTTCAACTTCTCTAGAAGGTCTTTCTACCTTTGCATATCAAGTTGTCTTGAAGACCTACTAATCTTCTTCTTCTTAGAAAGACATCTGTAATATGATGATCATTGAAGCTTGCATATCTTCTAACATATTTCTTTCTTCATAAGGTTTCTCTTACGTCTTCCTATCGAAAGGATAGATTTATTCTTCAAAAGTATTTCGTCTTCCTAAGGTTGATTGGTCCTTCCAAAGGTTAATGACTTCCGAAAGATAAATCTATCCTTTTGATGCCTCTTGGACTTGTGGGAGATGGGATTGGTCAAGAGATATAGTGTTTTGGTAAGCACCAACAATTTATGATCTTAAAGTTTTTTAGCCCTTGTGTGTTTAAAGATGTATTCTTCTAAAATATTTCAACCACAAGAGAAAGAAACAAAAAAAAAATATTTAGAAACATTTCAGATCAAAAGATATAATCCAAATAATCTACTTGAAAATATGCTTTTAGTTCCTGATCCCATGTATCACAATGCATGCTTACTTACATTTATTTTTCACATTCAATACACAAACCAACACAGAAAATGGTACCATTTCCTCTTCTCAATTCAAAAAATATTTAAAGGAAACTAAATGTTATCCCTAATTTCCACAAATATGTAAATCACACCATGTTTAAGCACCCTCTTCGCATTTGTACACAATCATGATGATAATTTAATACACAAGAAAAATAAAATATTATAATATGACAGACTAGAAAACAACTTTATTCAATTATATTCATACATATTAGAGAGAATCATAATAAGCAATAACATCATAATAACATACATTGAAGAGTATAATTAAGATCATTAACATAACATAAAATTAATGTACCCACTATTATAGTCACAAAAGCATTACTTACAGCCAGTATAAGCTTGTCATGTTTATAAAGTTCTAATACATAATCTTAATCTATTAATATGAGGACTTGAAAATTAAAAACAAAAACAAAAAACAAAGAAACTTTAGAAGAGTTGTTATGTAAGAGTGGTGTTTTACTAAGGTTCCTATGTCATCTTTAATTTTATGCAAATTATGTTCAAACAACAACTAACTTTATCACACATTCATTTTGTTACTACTAGTTTGAGATCAAACCACATATGTTTGGTAGTGTAGCTATCGATACTCAATATAGTATCAATAAGAAGCAAATGTCAATTTGTATGACATAGTGAACAACAATAATAAATTGTTTTCAATATTTAGCTAATGGAAATTAGAGAGTTTTATGAATGATTCATATTTCAAACATAATAATATACTAAAGAAAATAATTCAAAAGGGCAAATAGAAGCAAAGTGAAATAATAAGTGAGAATTACTTAGATCCTAGATCCTCCTAAACACACAACAAATTATGAAATAACTAAACCCATAAGACTATCACAAAGAAGAATAAGAACCCAAAGAAACTATATATGTCCTAAAGATTCTAACAATCAATAAGAATGAAGAACAAACAATTATAATTGTGTCAAAATTTACAAAGGCCTAAAATCTGTAACATCCGTGAATTATTGCTTGAGATATAATAAAATTATGAATATTGAATATTTGAAAATGTAATATAGGGCTGTCGTATTCGGCAGAGAGAAAGGACGAAAGGGTAAAAGCTAAAGTCAAAACGATGTGATTTGTCATCAGAACCGTACTACTAAATATAGAAAAGACTACAAACCATGTGAAACTCTATAAAAGGAAATGGGTTAAAAAGAGAGTAGGTAGGACACTAACAATTAAACCAAATCAAACTAAACAGTAAAAGGATAAGATTTTGGGCTAAAAGTGTAAATAAAAGGGGATACTAATTCAGGTAATAAAACCAAACACGCGGATCTTTACCGATCCGTTTGGTTTCCAAAATTAGTATAAAAGGGGGGAGCCACCACCCTTTTTCCTTCATTCACAACCAACCAAAAACACACAGTTTCAATAACTCTTTCTCCCTTGTAGATTAAGAACAGAAAAACCCAGTTTCTGCAAAGGCAGAAGCTGCGACGGAGCTTCCGACTACCCCGATCAAGAGGAATTGTTATTGCATGTTTAAGTCTTTGCTTGAACTCCCAAGATTCCACTTCTGGGCAGGCAGAGGCCCGAAGTGTAAACCGCACAGTGACAGGACCCTGTATATGGTGACGAGATGAGGGATTTTTATTGCATGTCAGGAACTCCGGCGCCCTAGCAACTCTGACACTGCAAGAAACTGCAGGGTCATTCCTTAACCTTATGTTTGCATCCAGATTATGCAATCAAGGTTTAGGAATCCTTATTGCATGTCATATCTCCTTTCAAGTTCTCACCCCCCCAAGAGTAGAGGATAATAGGGATTTAAGATACTAGAAAGATTGGGATAAAGACCCTAATCTAAAGAGGAGATGGTGACAGGGGTCGGAAATAAATGATCCCGAAATACCGGTCATAGGTCTGCCAAATTAGACCGAATAATTTTGTAACAACCTTGAAGGTTGCGGAAAAATTCAGATTGCTTGATTGGTGGACCGAACCGATGAACGGGAGTATTTTTAACAAAGAGGAAAATGTAGGAGGAGAAAACCAAAAAGACTTAATTTTGTATAATTTGGGGGTTTATCTTGTAGCAAGTTTTAATTACAATTGCTAATGTGTAATTTCTGTAAGTAAATGTATAATTTCAGTAAGTAAATGTATAATTGCTATAAATAAGTGTTTAATTGTGTAAATAAATTTATAATTTATTAAATAATGTTGTAATGAAATTTGCAAATTAAAAAGAAACAAGGGGAAAGTTAATTACGGATTAAATTTGATAAATTCATTAAGTAAATAAGACAAGTATGAATAAGTACTGAGAAGTATCTGCTAACAGACATGTTATACTTCGTATCATTATAAAGAATATTCGCAAAAGAGATTCAAGAAGAAATGAACAAGTAATTATTATTTGGAACAATTGCTGATGAGTAATCCAGAGTGTTTGCGAACAAGTAATTATTATTTGGAACATTTGCGGATGAGTAATCCGGAGTGTTTGTGAACTAGTACTTGTAACAATTGCAGATGAGAAATCCGAGGTAATTACGAACAAGTAACTAGTACTCGTGTCACACCCCCACCTCTCGTCACCTGAGAATGATGTCATCAAAAGGGTAGCGGAAGCATAGTGGTGATGTCTCAGAGCATGAGGGGTGACTTACTTGATCCGGTATCATCATAGCACACAGATTACGAAAAGTGAAACTTACATTACAAGGTTCGTGGTTACAAATATTATTACAGTTTATACATATTACAATTTATTTAATTACAGTTGTTGCTAGTGCTGTGAGTGCATCCTCACCGTTGTCCTTGATTTCCTGCAAAAGTTTTAGTTTCGAAAACATCAGCACAAAGCTGGTGAGTTCATACAGTTTAGTTAAATCATATGATATGACAGTTAAGTTCAAATACATGTTCACAGTTCCGGATAACCATGGGACCCGTATCTAGTTCCTTTCGGACGATATGTTCAGTTCTCGATATTACCCGTCGGTACATATCTTATTGCCTCATTATCTTAATGTCTATCACACCATTAAGAAGTTCAGGAAACAGATAACAAACATTCACACCAGGGGAGATGCAATCCTCCCAGTGAATGGGGTGTCAACCGATAGTACTATCAATGTTTTCTGCTCGGCCACACATGGGTTCACTAGATACAGTTCAAGAATGAGGACTTTGATATCATGATAGAGATACTAACGGCAACAATCCCATGAAATCCACAAATTCAGTTAATCACATGAAATCACGCAGATAACAGTGACACATATCATATGATCAAGAAAAGTTTAGCAGTTATACCCCGATGTTTATAAAACATTAAAAGAACAGGGGTGATACGAAACTCACCTGATGATATAAGGTAGCAAAATCTCTCAAATCTAACAACAAAGAGATGATTCTGCATTTAATTATATTTAATAAGTTATTTATGTTCTAGTTTACTGATTAGATCTTTCTGAACGTTCAATGTCAAAGACATTGCTTAATAAATCATCAACTCGCTATTAATTATATAATTAATTAATTTAAGGTTATATCATACAATGTATGATAATGTAGGAACCTACATTGCATTAGATTCCTAATACAAAGTTGATGACTCTCTTGATTAATCTAAATAATCTCGAATTAATCAAATAGTTAATATTGTTGATTATAATACTAAGACAATTTTTAGATGATTTAATGGCTTAGAAATGATTAATCCTTGTTATTGATTACCCAAATATCATGAAATATCACAATGTAGCATCAGAATAGGTGAAATAACCAGATTTAACATACTAATCTGACTGTTATCACAAACATCAGATAATCATTCCAATGAGTATGTTAATGATTATGATTAGTTTGAAACACTTGGGTTTAACCTTTGCATTTCAAAGATTAATCAAACTAATCACCTACATTGTCATAATCAAATGGTTTACACCATTATAATCATAGGTATGATTTCATGCAAACCGGGCATCACAACGGATCAAAACAAGGATTTAACCGTTAGAACTTCGTGTTCTTCGTTTATAATCAATCCTAGCCATCATCTAGGCAATAATCAACAATCCTAACTATCTCATTACGTTCAAAATCAAGATCTAATCAATCAAAATCAAACTAGAAGGTTAAAACGAACCGTTACCTGTTCTGACGAGTTCCTGCGGGTAAAACAACGATCAGGACTTGTATATACGATCCGTGGGATGATCCGGATGTTCAAAGGCCTTAGATTTGAAGTTTGGAGGTTTAAGATTGAAGAAATGGCGTCTGGTGGGTGTTTAAGATCGAATTGGATAAGTTTTAATGCTTCTAAAACGTTCTGGTCGACTTAAAACGATTTTTAGCCGACATAGTCGCCAGGCGTAACGCCTGGGTTGGTGCACCCACGCCAGGCGTACCGCCTGACCCGTTTTTCATCCCATTTTTGATTTAAACTTCGTTTCGCGATTCCGGGAGCATACGAACTCCGTTTTGCGCACGGTTTTCGCCCACGTTCATCATTTTTCACATACTTTCAATTCCCAATAACAAAAGTTACTAAATCCTCGTGGATTTCATGCACGACCAAATGTGCTTACGTCATAAATGCCGAATTCTTCGTACGCAACTGCCACAGTCTCCTCCTGTTAGAGGAATTTCGTCCCGAAATTTAATGAAAGACTTACGGAATAACAATTGATCATGAAAATAGATGTGGGTATTTCTGTTTCATCTGATCTTCACGTTCCCACGTATATTCAGGTCCTCGTTGAGAGTTCCAGCGAACTTTAACGATTGGTATGCGACTGCGTTTGAGTACCTTAACTTCTCGATCCATTACTTCTACCGGTTCTTCGGTAAACTGAAGTTTATCATCGATCTGAAGTTCTTCGAGAGGTACGATCAAAGATTCATCGTTTAAACACTTTTTCAGATTTGATACGTGAAAAACGTCATGTATGTTACTGAGTTCAAGAGGTAATTCGAGTCTGTAGGCTACAGATCCAATTCGTTCAAGAATTTTAAATGGCCCTACAAACCTCGGTGAGAGTTTACCTCGTTTACCAAATCTGAAAATGCCCTTCCAGGGTGATACTTTCAACATTACACGATCACCAACTTGGAATTCTAGTGGTCTACGACGGTTATCAGCATAACTCTTTTGACGATCGCGAGCAGCTTTAATTCGTTCTTGAATCAGTGCGATCTTGTCAGTGGTTTCTTGGATGAATTCTGGGCCAATGATTTGATTTTCTCCTATTTCCGACCAGCAAATAGGAGATCTGCACTTGCGCCCATACAGTGCCTCAATGGAGCGCATTGTATGCTGGTATGGTAGCTGTTATTGTACGAGAATTCCACAAGTGGAAGATGAATATCCCAGCTACCTCCAAAATCAATCACACAGCTTCTGAGCATGTCTTCTAACGTTTGATTTGTTCGCTCCGTTTGCCCATCCGTTTGTGGATGATAGGATGTGCTCATATTGATTTGCGTGCCCAGAGCATTCTGAAGAGTTTGCCAAAATCGTGACATAAATCGACTATCTCTGTCAGAAATGATAGAGATCGGTACTCCATGTCGAGATACAATCTCATTAACATAGAGTTTAGCAAGTCGATCCATAGAATAATCTTCTCGGATGGGTAAGAAATGCGCAGATTTAGTAAGGCGATCAACGATAACCCATATCGAGTCATGGTTACGTGACGTTCTGGGTAGTTTTGTAATGAAATCCATAGAGATCTGATCCCATTTCCACATGGGAATCTCAGGTTGTTGGAGTAACCCAGAAGGTCGTTGATGTTCAGCCTTCACTTTAAGACACGTTAAACATTGGTCCACGTATTCTAATACGTTTCTCTTCATCCCAGGCCACCAGTAAAAATCTCTAAGATCTTTATACATTTTATCGGCACCTGGATGAATAGAATACCTGGATTTGTGCGCCTCATCCAAGATGGTTGTTCGAGAGTTACCGAATAGAGGAATCCAGATTCTGTTTTTGAAATACAAAACTCCATCAGTTTTAGTTTCGAGTAATTTGTCTAATCCTCTTAGGTTCTCAGCTGGATAATTCGTTGTTTGTAAAGCTTGTTGCTGAGCATTTCTAATCTGAGGAATTAGACTGGTTTGGATAGTCAAACCTAACGCTCTCACACGTAGGGGTTTGACCCGTTCCTTGCGACTCAAGGCATCGGCCACAACATTTGCCTTGCCTGGGTGATAACGGATTTCACAATCATAATCGTTCAAAAGTTCAACCCATCGCCTTTGTCGCATGTTCAACATTTTCTGATCTAGAATATGTTGGAGACTTTTGTGATCCGTGTACACAATACACTTGGTTCCGTACAGATAATGTCTCCAAATCTTGAGTGCAAACACAACTGCACCAAGTTCTAGATCATGAGTGGTATAGTTCTTCTCGTGTACTTTCAACTGCCGAGAAGCGTAAGCGATCACCTTATCGTTCTGCATTAAAACACACCCAAGTCCCTGACGGGAAGCATCACAATAAACCGTGAAGTTATCTGTACCTTCCGGTAGTGCTAAGATAGGTGCATTGCAGAGTTTATGTTTCAACAGTTGGAAAGCCTCCTCCTGTTGGGAACCCCATATAAATGGTTGGTTCTTCTGAGTCAAAGTGGTAAGTGGCAGAGCGATTTTTGAAAAGTTCTTGATAAATCGACGATAATAACCTGCCAACCCCAAGAATTGACGTATTTCAGTCGGGGTTCGGGGTGTCTCCCATTGTTCTACCGCTTTGATCTTACTGGGATCCACTTGAATACCATTCTCATTCACAACATGCCCCAGAAACTGAACTTCTCGTAACCAAAATTCACACTTGGAAAATTTGGCATATAGCTGTTCACGTGCTAGAAGTTCTAAGATGAGTTTCAGATGTTGGGCATGTTCCTGCTGATTCCGGGAATAAATGAGAATATCATCAATAAATACAATCACAAACTTATCCAGATATGGTCTACATACTCGGTTCATCAGATCCATAAAAACTGCAGGTGCATTGGTTAAACCAAACGGCATTACTAAAAACTCGTAATGTCCGTACCGGGTTCGGAAAGCAGTTTTTGGAACATCATTGTCATGGATTCGCAACTGATGATATCCGGACCTCAAATCAATTTTTGAGAAATATGTAGCACCTTGCAACTGATCAAACAGATCATCAATACGAGGTAATGGATAACGGTTCTTGATTGTCAGTTTATTGAGTTCCCTGTAGTCGATACACATCCTGAATGATCCATCTTTCTTTTTCACAAAAAGAATTGGTGCTCCCCAGGGTGAAAAACTGGGTCGAATGAAACCTTTATCAAGAAGTTCCTGTAATTGACCTGAAAGTTCTTGCATTTCAGATGGCGCAAGCCGATACGGGGCTTTAGCAACAGGTGCAGCGCCAGGAATCAAGTCAATACGAAATTCAACCTGTCTTGTTGGGGGTAATCCTGATATATCTTCAGGAAAAACTTCAGGAAAATCTTTGACTACTGGGATATCAGTGATACGTGTAGGTGAAGAATTGTGCTCGGTCACGTGTGCCAGGAAAGCATAACAGCCTTTCCTTAAAAATTTCTGAGCCCGCATACAAGATATGAGACCAAGTTTTCTACCGGCTCGTTCTCCTTGAACTACCAGTGTATTACCGTTAGGTAATGGAATACGGATCACCTTAGTTTGACATACAACTTCCGCTTGGTTATCAGAAAGCCAATCCATGCCTACTACGACATCAAAGCTACCAAGCTCAATAGGAAGTAAGTCGATACAGAAAAGGTGATCATTCAGATTCAAGGAACATCCTTGAATAACACTGCTAGTTTTGATCATCTTGCCGTTTGCAAGTTCAATGACATAAGGAGTTTCTAGTTCTACCGTAGGCAATGAAAGTAATGATGCAAATTCAGGAGAAATAAAACTCTTATCTGCTCCTGTGTCAAATAAAACTGATGCATAAAGATTATTGAGAAGGAACGTACCAGTGACAATGTTTGCATCATGTCTTGCCTCGGCTGCACCAATCTGAAAAGCTCTACCCCTAGCTTGATTCCCTGGATTGGTGTTATTGGTTGGACAATTGCGCATGAGGTGATCAGGGCTTCCACAAGTGTAACATGACCGGTTCGTTTGAGCAGTGGGTCGTGGAGCTTGGTTTGGTTGACGAGCAGGAAAGTTGCAGTATTTAGCATAGTGTCCTACCTGATTACATTTTGCACAAACAGGACATGGTCCTGTGTGATGGTAGGGACACCTATCACATTTGGGCGCCGGCCCAGTGTAAACTTTCCTCTCCGGTACCGCCGCTCCATAGTTTTTCACGGTTGGTTTGTTCTGACTGGTTTCAGCTGGAGCTTTGGTCTTGGACTTGCCAAACCATTTACGTTTGGCACCTTTAGAAACGTTCGAGGTACCAGCTTCACTACGGCCCACGGCCGTCTGAGATTTTGAGATCAATGTACCACTTCTTACCGCCTCATCGGTAAGCTTGGTGGTCAATAGAATGGTTCTTTTAAGGGTTGTGGGTTCAGCAGCAGTTACATTTCCCCGAATCTGGGGAACCAACCCTTTGATATACTTCTCAATCAATGCTGCCTCCGTTGGAAACATATTGGGAAGTAGACAAGTAAGTTCATGAAAACGATCGGTGTAGGCTAAACAATCAGCACCGACCATTGAGTGACTCCAGAATTCCTCCTGAAGTTTTTGGATTTCAGTGATTGGACAGTACTCTGACATAATCAGAGTTTTGAATTCATTCCAGCCCATAGAATCAACTGTAACAGAACCCAAAGTTTTAGCCTGGGTATTCCACCAGGTAAGAGCTGATTCTTTCAAAGAACAGGCAGCATAAGACACCTTATGCTCCTCCAGACACTGGCTGATTTTCAGTTTTGTTTCCATCTCCTCGATCCACCTAAGGAGTCCAGCCGCTCCTTCCCTACCTGTGAAAGTAGGTGGGTTACAGGAAGCAAAGTATTTATACGTACATCCCTGTCGTGGTGGATCAGGAGCAGTAGTAGTTGTGCCTGTGGTATGAACAGTTTCAACGTGTCCACCTGTGGCATTATGTTCCACATGACCAGACCCAGAAGTGACATGTGGCTGTGGTGGTATTACAATGCCAGCAGCCGATAACTGTTCCTTTACGATTCGGGCTATAGCTGCTTCATTCAATATCGACCCACTAGGAGCTGCCATTGATGTCGGGTTTGGGTCCTGGTTCACCAGAGGAACGGTATTTGTTTCAGAAACAGGTGGTGGAACTGGATTCGGTTCAGGGGAAGTAATATTCTCGGTAGCTTTCTTAGCTGGACGACCTCTTTTCGGAGCCATAGTTCTGCTCACATGCAGACAAACTCAGGTCAGTTCAAGAATATTAAAGATATAACCCTTTTTAATCACATAACTCAACCATGTTCAGACATGCTGACAATTTCATGTTGAAATGTGATCATTCAAGTATTCAAGTATAACTACATTGAAAAGATCCAGATACGTTCTCAGTTCACACTAGTCATTTAGATATTCGTAGTTATATTTAGTCCTGTTATTTCAAAACATGTGTAGAGTATAACCCAACTCATTGCCTCGCAATACATGTTTTTAGAGATATGTTCATACAGGACTAGGATATGTTCTCACACAACAACAGATATGTTCACGTGTTCTCGTACAGTATGGCTCTCGTACTGTACTTTAGTTACAGATATGTTCTCATTAGATATGTTCTCGTTCACATTACAGATACGTTCTCGTTCAGATATGTTCTCGTACAGTATGGCTCTCGTACTGTACTTTAGTTAATATATTCGCATACAGTATGGCTCTCGTACTGTATTTTTGCGCAATATATATATTTTTAGTTCGACATATTCGCATACAGTATGGCTCTCGTACTGTATTTCAGCGCAATATGTTTTCAGTTAGATACGTTCCCATACTGATATATTCATAGATACGTTCTCATACTGATATGTTCATAGATACGTTCTCATACTGATATGTTCATAGATACGTTCTCATACTGATATAGATATAGTGTTCACTTAACATACAACAGATATACAGAAACAAACGTTTGATTAAAACAACACTGTTATTATAAAACCATAAAGTTTATGATATAAAGAGTGCCCTCATAATACATCCATACAAACAACCTATCCGTCTATGAGATGTACAATGAAAATCCCAAAAATGTGGGTCAACTGATCTGACTTACCGTAAGAAATACGGTAAACAGGCTAGCACTATAGCTATAGTAGCAAGTATTATAGCTAACCAGATAAGTCTAGCCTCGGTGCTCAGCGTACCGAGCATCCAGATCAGTCCCTGCAGCCTTTCCCCAAAGGCTGCCACCCGCTGCTTACATGCAGCAATCATCTCCCTCCACCAGGTCCTCCGAAGGCGATCCTCAATGGTCGCCCTCCAGGCTAGGGTGTCCGCACCCTGAGTAGTCACATGCTCCATAAGAGCCAGGTGAGACGTGAGAATCTCCAACACCGTGTTACGGGTGTCCTCCATCGTGGCATGGTGCTGCTGCAGATCCTGTCGGAGGCCCAGCAGGTCCTGAGAGACCTGCTGTACCTGAGCCCGAAGCTCAGCCTGGTGGGAGGATTCTCCCACCTCGTATACTGGTGCTGGCTCGTCCCGTGGAGCCATAGGGCGTCGTGGAGGTAGCCCCGTGGTCTTGCGGGCCTGGCCCCGCATACGCCTGAGTCCGTCCCATGCCGGGGCTCTGTGTGGTGAGGAGCTCTGCCTCCTCATGGCCGAAGCGTCGGCCAGCGGTGAGTGGGGTGGACTGTGCACCGGTGGGGATCCCGGTGGTGGTGGTGGTATGAACGGAGATCCGGGCGGTAGTGGTGGCACAAAAGGAGATCCGGGTGGTGTAGCTGGTAGCTGTGGTCCCACCTGAGATGATACAGAAGACGCATGAGATGGTACTGCACCCGAGCTCGATCCCGAGCTGTCACTGGGTGTGTCGTCAAGGATGATGTAAGGGAATCTCTGGTAAATATAGTTTTCTCCCGGGTTCGCCATTGCTGAATAAACAAAGTTCTAGATCAGTATCATGAAATAAACATTGAATAATAATATTCAATACAAACATGATATGATATCTCTTCCTATCTCAAAGCAACTATTAGTCTTTAGAATTGTTATAGTTCAGCTTGGATTGACTTAAACTAGAATGCACAAGTATTGCAAATTTCAGTTATGCTGGCCACTCATAACTGAAACCTGGATCACTCGATTATCCTAACTTAAATCAACACAAGTTTTGTTCGTTCGTTGTATTCAGTGCTCTCTGTGTCATTATACGAGCCTATGGTTATAGTCTAGGCCCCTATGTCCACCTAGTTCTCTATAACCTGTGGCTCTGATACCACCCTGTCACACCCCCACCTCTCGTCACCTGAGAATGATGTCATCAAAAGGGTAGCGGAAGCATAGTGGTGATGTCTCAGAGCATGAGGGGTGACTTACTTGATCCGGTATCATCATAGCACACAGATTACGAAAAGTGAAACTTACATTACAAGGTTCGTGGTTACAAATATTATTACAGTTTATACATATTACAATTTATTTAATTACAGTTGTTGCTAGTGCTGTGAGTGCATCCTCACCGTTGTCCTTGATTGCCTGCAAAAGTTTTAGTTTCGAAAACATCAGCACAAAGCTGGTGAGTTCATACAGTTTAGTTAAATCATATGATATGACAGTTAAGTTCAAATACATGTTCACAGTTCCGGATAACCATGGGACCCGTATCTAGTTCCTTTCGGACGATATGTTCAGTTCTCGATATTACCCGTCGGTACATATCTTATTGCCTCATTATCTTAATGTCTATCACACCATTAAGAAGTTCAGGAAACAGATAACAAACATTCACACCAGGGGAGATGCAATCCTCCCAGTGAATGGGGTGTCAACCGATAGTACTATCAATGTTTTCTGCTCGGCCACACATGGGTTCACTAGATACAGTTCAAGAATGAGGACTTTGATATCATGATAGAGATACTAACGGCAACAATCCCATGAAATCCACAAATTCAGTTAATCACATGAAATCACGCAGATAACAGTGACACATATCATATGATCAAGAAAAGTTTAGCAGTTATACCCCGATGTTTATAAAACATTAAAAGAACAGGGGTGATACGAAACTCACCTGATGATATAAGGTAGCAAAATCTCTCAAATCTAACAACAAAGAGATGATTCTGCATTTAATTATATTTAATAAGTTATTTATGTTCTAGTTTACTGATTAGATCTTTCTGAACGTTCAATGTCAAAGACATTGCTTAATAAATCATCAACTCGCTATTAATTATATAATTAATTAATTTAAGGTTATATCATACAATGTATGATAATGTAGGAACCTACATTGCATTAGATTCCTAATACAAAGTTGATGACTCTCTTGATTAATCTAAATAATCTCGAATTAATCAAATAGTTAATATTGTTGATTATAATACTAAGACAATTTTTAGATGATTTAATGGCTTAGAAATGATTAATCCTTGTTATTGATTACCCAAATATCATGAAATATCACAATGTAGCATCAGAATAGGTGAAATAACCAGATTTAACATACTAATCTGACTGTTATCACAAACATCAGATAATCATTCCAATGAGTATGTTAATGATTATGATTAGTTTGAAACACTTGGGTTTAACCTTTGCATTTCAAAGATTAATCAAACTAATCACCTACATTGTCATAATCAAATGGTTTACACCATTATAATCATAGGTATGATTTCATGCAAACCGGGCATCACAACGGATCAAAACAAGGATTTAACCGTTAGAACTTCGTGTTCTTCGTTTATAATCAATCCTAGCCATCATCTAGGCAATAATCAACAATCCTAACTATCTCATTACGTTCAAAATCAAGATCTAATCAATCAAAATCAAACTAGAAGGTTAAAACGAACCGTTACCTGTTCTGACGAGTTCCTGCGGGTAAAACAACGATCAGGACTTGTATATACGATCCGTGGGATGATCCGGATGTTCAAAGGCCTTAGATTTGAAGTTTGGAGGTTTAAGATTGAAGAAATGGCGTCTGGTGGGTGTTTAAGATCGAATTGGATAAGTTTTAATGCTTCTAAAACGTTCTGGTCGACTTAAAACGATTTTTAGCCGACATAGTCGCCAGGCGTAACGCCTGGGTTGGTGCACCCACGCCAGGCGTACCGCCTGACCCGTTTTTCATCCCATTTTTGATTTAAACTTCGTTTCGCGATTCCGGGAGCATACGAACTCCGTTTTGCGCACGGTTTTCGCCCACGTTCATCATTTTTCACATACTTTCAATTCCCAATAACAAAAGTTACTAAATCCTCGTGGATTTCATGCACGACCAAATGTGCTTACGTCATAAATGCCGAATTCTTCGTACGCAACTGCCACAACTCGGAACATTTGTGAATAAGTATTCTTGAACAATTGCGAACGAGTAAATAGTACTTGGGATAATTACGAATGAAGTCTTAAATAATTGCGAGCGAGTATTAATTATTTGCGAATGAACACTGCGAACATTTGCGAACAAATAATACTTGAGTATTGCGAATAAGTAAATCATACTTGGTATGATTACAAATGACTATTCGCAAGTATTGATATATTTGAGAATGAGTAAACACCACTTTGCGAATGAACAAATTATAACTTCAGTTCTTTTGCGAATTATCGAGACATTCGTAAAACAATTATACTAAATGTTGGTGCATGTAATGTCCCTAGTTCTGTAATTTGTATGATTTTGATGTGTAAAGTTCGTATTATTAATGAAATCGACTTTTCTATATTGTTCTTATATGTTTAATTGAGTTTAATATGTTTATCTATGATTGACTTTGACTTTGACTATGATAAAGACCCATTCGTGCGAATGATACCTAAGAATGAGTTCATTCGGACGAATGAACACCTAGGGAATGACTGAGGCGAACGAATGAGCCATCTGCATGACTCATTCGGTTGATTAAGCTCATTCGGCTGAGCCATTTTCCGAATGAGTGTTTCGCACTACTCATTCGGCCGATTGAGTTCAGCTTATATATAGGACTGCAAACAGAATGTTTCAGTAACTTTTCCGAGCCTCCTCTCTCCCCTGAGCATTCCTCTGTCATATTTCATGGGTTTTAAGCCGCTCTTTATTCTCCAACTTCGATTCTCACCCCGTGGTTTTCGATTTCGATCAAAATGTTGATTCTACATCATCGAATTGCAACGGGCCTTGGTGATTTCGAATGGAAAGCCCTTGAATAGGATTCTGCACTATTCATGGGCCTGTCGAGCAGATTCCTCAAGGAACCGGGTTGTTTCCGAGGGTTTCTCTGGTCCTACAAAGTGGTATCAGAGCTTTGGCTCTTGATTCTGCTCGATTTTAGATCCAAATCATCATATTTCAGATTGGAGATTCGAGATTTTCGAAAACCCTGAGTTTCTTAGTCTCCAAGTTACTGTTTCATTAGAAAACCGTGGGTATTTCGAGTTGTTTTGGTTCCTAGTACATTCCTATAGCTTAGGGATATTGTTCTGAGGTTCTATACCAAATGTGGTGGTCACATTCGATCAAAATCAAGAGATATCGAAATTTTTGTTGCTGAAAACCCCAGTTTATGTGAATGAGTTGATTGGACGAATAGCTATTGTGCGAATCAGTCATTCGGCCGAATAGGTCTCATTCGGGTCAAGAGTTAGTGCGAATAGCTACTCATTCGGTTGTTCCAGATTCATTCAGTTGTGAAGTCTTTCGGCTGACTCTTCATTTGCATCAGGACATTCATTCGGCCAAAACAGTTCATTCGGACTCATTCAGCCACCGTTATTCAGCTGATATAGTTCCATTCGGCCAACAGTTTTGCGAAATTTTCTAAGTGTTGGATCATATTATTCTTGACAAGATGGAGGAACTTGCATTGATGGCTAATCAGAACAACAGAATTCAGAACCTGCTGCTTACTGAGACAGAGACCGGGAATTCAAACAAAGCTCCAAAGTTACTTTCCTTAGATGGTTATCCGCATTGGAAGTATCGATTTGAGATTCACATTAATGGAGTGGATACCAATCTTTGGATGATGATTGAGTGTGGGTACTTGAGACCACTTAGTGAGGATGGTTCACCTATGCTAGTCACACGGACGACTGAGCCTCAGAGGAAGTTGTATGATTTTGAGAAGAAGGCTTATGCAATATTATCCCAGTCCATTGCCACTGATATTTTTCATCAATTCAGACAGTTTACTTCTTCCAAATCATTACGGGATGCCTTGCAGCAGAGATAAGAGAGAAATGATGCACTGAAGAACATCAAGTGTAAAGCCTTGAAGAGAGAGTTTAACAGTTTCATGTGCGTGGGTAATGAGTCTTTGGATGACTTGATTGCCAGATTTTATCATCTCCTAAGTGAGCTTTTCAATCATCAAGTCAAGACAACTACACAAGAGAAGATCTAGTGTCTGTTGATGCCTTACCTCCCAAGTGGGAATCTTTTCTAATGGTTTTGAAACAGAGTGAGACAATTGCTAATATGGACATTAATGATTTCATTCAGAAGCTGAAGGAACAAGAGATAGAGAACAAGTGGAAAGCAAAGAGAATTGCTCAAATTCAAGATCCATCATTATACTACTCTACTCCTACTGTGGAAAGCGCTTCCTCTCATGCTCCATTGAAGACAGCTTTTGTCTCACAGACCAAAGATGCTCCTGTTTCAGGCCAGACATCCTTCATTCAGTCATCTTCAACTTCCACATCTCAGAAAGAAGATAGTCATTCTGTCACAAATTTGAAGACATACAACTTTGACAAAGTAACTGTGGAGGTTGCCAAAGAGTTTGACAACCAGTACCAGATCGTACAGCAAGTCTGTACGGTACGTGTACTTTCACTATTTACTATGTGTAAATACAATATGCAAACAGATGTGTGACAAGAGGACTATGAAAACAATTAACAGTTGTATGTATTTCAAATGAAAATTGAAATATAAATATACAACACACGAGAAATAACAACGGGTAAAACAAATGACAAAGACATATCGGTTGTGATATGATGTTCACAAATAACAGGAATCAAATAGCCGACAATTTCATGAGAAAACAATGTGAAAACAGTTAGAACAATGTGAAAATAGGTAAGCTTAGTTGAGTCCGTCAGTGAGGAATACAATCCAATACGAAAGCTCGATATCGTTTATGAATAATAAACTGACAGTCTGTTTGCGTGGGTGACGATTCACACAAACATATCTGTGAGTTTAACGTTCTAAATGATGACTGAAAAGTAGAAAACAAAAGTCAGAAAGTAAAGCCGTTGTCATGTTCGTTCGAGTGACGATTCTAACGAATACGCGATGGCTATACGATCTGACAGAACGAAATTAATAAATGATTTCGAAATAATACAATAAGAAAAATAAACAGAAAATATTTATTAGGAATTACAACCTTAAAACAGTTTTAGAAAACCATTTATTTAAATTACGTAAATACGCGTTTTACGCTTTGTAACCATGACGAAATCAAGAACTGAGCAACCGAAACGAACCCAAACTAATACAGGGTATATAAACCCTAAATGACACCCTCTCTTCTCATTTATTACATCTCCACTCTCTCTCTAACCCTCAAACCCGGTTTCTCTCTCTCTCTAGAAAAGCAACACAAAAACAACTAGATCTCTCTCGATTCTTAAACAAATCGCGCAAATTTGGTATCCATGGGAAGCTCTCAACATCCTCTACCTGAAAGTACAATAGATCGGAAGAAAAATTCCCTGAATCGAAGGTAAATAGAGCTACAAGTTAGAGGTTTTTAGGGATCCTGTAAAACCGAACCACCCGAGGTTTTCACGGGTGTTAGACTATCAAAAAAAAACTCATGAGAATCACAGAGAAATGAATCATAACCATGGGGAAACACGTTAGAGAGCATGTGATCTCGAATGGGATACCATGAACCCACCGGTTACAGCTCAGTCGAAGGAGACTGTTGTCACACCCCGGGCCGGCGGGGTAGGATCGGAGTCCCCGTCGGGCGGAAGGTTCTCGGGGCGCGATATCGTGAGTGATAATCGGAATGATTAGTGGGGTTCGGCCAATATCAGTGGGGTTCGGCTAAACAAAGGTTTGGCTAATGGGAACAAGAGGTTCGGCCGTCGGCTAGCCACGAACCTGTAACCATCTTTGTTTTCCCCAACGATCAAAACCTGTGAAGATCTAGTTTCTAATACCTCCTAATTGCTAACCATGACTAAATCTCAAGTTATTAAGTTTTTACAACCGGTTCTTATAGCAATAACAACAAAGGCTCGTGAAGCACACTAAAACCGAAAATAAAGTCGAGATTTACCTCGAATCCTATGGTGGGAAGCTCAAAATTCTTGTACTTCTGAAATCTACGTGATGAGAGTGTTGTTTTGACACCATCTAGGCTTGAAATGATGAAGATTTGAGAAGGATCTCCTAGAGAGAAGGTGGATCTTGGTTCTTCTTAGAGAGAGAGGGAGAAAAACGAAATGAGGGAGGGAGATAGGGTTGGTGGTGGTTGTTGATGACATTAATGGCTTCATTAAATGAATTGAAATACCCGGTGGTTCGGTTTCTTTCGGTTTCCTGTATAATAGTAGTTTTCTTGGGATTTCCGTCACGAAACGACATTTTTATAAAATAGAGTTTATAGAAGTAATTTAAGTGGTTATTCCTAGTAAATTAACTAATATCTTTCGTTTATTTTAAATTTTCTGAAATATTTAAAGTTACTGTTTAAAATCAAATCGAACGGTCGTCGCGCGCATTCGTTCGAATCGTCACCCGTACGAACACGACGATAACCATACTTTTCAATATTGTTTTCTAATTATCAGATATCATTCAGAACATTAAACCTTCAGATTTATTCGTACAGATCGTCACCTATACGAATAATCCGTCAATTTAGCATTCACGTAACGACATCCGTGTGTTATTTTGTTATATAAAGCCTCACATACGTTTATACATAATAAAATCCTAACAAGTAATCCCATGATGGTTCTGTGTTGCCAGATAATTATCTGACTGATGAACTGTGTTTTCTGAGTTTTGTTTCTCTGAAATGATTATGAATTCTACTGTTTGATTCATAAAATGATAACAGTATATGATATAAATATAAATATACCCTGAAATGCATAAAAGTTGTACCTGATTACTGTTCATGTTACTGTTACGATCACTGTTCCGACACCGGTTCCAGCACTGATGTTACATACAACTATATACCTTGTGCTATGAACAATCTAACCTTCGTGTCACCCCAAAGTTTCGGCCATCGGCCGGGTGTTACAGATTAGTATCATAGCCTGGGTCATAAAGAAGGTTATTTGAACTAGATGACCTAGACTATTTGAACTATATAGTTGACATGCTAGGCCATGAACTCTTAATTGAACTCTATAGTTGTCACGGTAGGTGAACTATTACTTGAACTCTATAGTTTCCATGATAGGTCAAATTTGACTATGTGATTACTTTGTGCTAATTGACTAGTTAATTGATATCAATGTTTTGAACACCGGACCGGCCGGTCAGACCGCTCGAACCAGGAACCGGTGGGTGAACTGGTTAGGTTAGGGGTTCTGGGCCGTCTTGGGTGAACCGGCCGGTCGAACTCGGGAGCCGGTGGTTGAACCGGTTTTTTTATTTATTTTATTTACTTTTTACATATATATATTTATAAAATGTTTATAAAATCATCCTGTCACACCCCGACCTCTCGTCACCTGAGATGATGTCATTCGCGACTATGATATGATTGTGGAAGCATAGTGGTGATGTCTCAGAGATAAGGTGTGACTTACTTGATCCGATATCATAGCACACAGATTAACTTAAAAGAAATACATTACAAGGATCGTCATTACAATTAATAGCACAGTTTACAAACTAGGTTTATTACATAACAACTTATTTGATTACAAACTTATGAAGTGCGTCCTCACCCAGTGGTCACTTTCTACCAGCAAAAGTTTTAAGTTTAAAGACGTCAGCATAAAGCTAGTGAGTTCATACAGTTCATGTTCAACAATATGATATGTGATACAAGTTCTCAAAATATTCAGTTCAACAACACCATGGGACCCGTATCTAGTTCCTTTCGGACGTGATTCTACGTACTTCGAAGACATTACCCACTGGTAATCTCTTATGCCTCATTGTCTTAATGCCTATCACAACATTAAGAGGTTATAGTAAAACAGGTAACAAACATTCACAGCCAGGGGAGTTGCAAACTCCTAGCAAATGGGTTGTCAGCCGATAGTACTATCATTGTTCCCTGTTCGGCCCCACACGGGTTTACTAGATACAGTTCAGTAATGGGGACTTTTAGGTTTCGTGATAGAGTTCAGGTTTACAACACAATCCCATGAAATCGTATAGATGCCAATGACACATATCATATAGTTTTAAAGAGTTTCACAGTGCTACCCCGATGTTTATAAAAGATTAAAAAGAAAAAGGGTTGTACGAAGCTCACCTGAAATCTCAAGATAATAAGATCACTCACAGACTGGTAATAATAGTGTAAGTCTGCATTAGTTTATGATAAATAAGTTATTCATGTTCTAACTCACTGATTAGATCTTTCTGAACGTTCAATGTCAAAGACATTGCTTTGCAAGTCCTCAAACCGATATTAAGTATTTAATTGGTTAATTTAGTGTTATATCATACAATGTATGATAATGTAGGAACCTACACTGAATTAGGTTCCTAATACACGGTTGATGACTCACTTGATTAATCAGAATAATCTCGGATTAACCAAATAGTTAATGTTTTTGATTATAATACTGAAACAGTTTCTAAACGGACTAATGGCTTAGGAATGATCAATCCTTGTTATTGATTACCCAAATATCATGAAATATCACAATGTAGAATTAGAATAGGTTTAACAACCATGTTTAATGATGTCGACGGAGCTTAGCTAATAAACTAACTAAAAACCGACTCTAAAATAGACACAAAGTAATAAATCTAGACTCTCTAAAACCTAAGCTACCGACAGGCAAGTGTACCTATCGTATGTAGCAGAGCAAAGCAAGTCCGGATATCGAACCCACAGACTTCTACAGACTGTACTAACTAGACTCTATGACTTATCTATACAAAATTTGTACTTGAATAAAATAATATTAAGGTAGGGGTTTTCTAACAAAACTAAGAATAACTTAAATGAAGACTAAAGAGAAGACACCGAAATGAACGAAGATAGAAACGAAGATCAGACGAAGACAGAACACTACCTAGGCATGAATCCTACACATGCTCAACAAAGAATCTATCGATTATTGGAAACTATGTGATACCGGGATCTTAGAATACTAAACTCTAAGGAAACATAGAGCACCCTCGACCCTTCTCAAGGATTGTCAGCTGAGAATCCTAAAAGCCGTGAAACCACCGGTTAAATGGATTTCCCTCACAGGTCATCCAATTATACTCAAAATGTATCCGCTAGACAATCTACCTCACGACATGATAATCTCAAAACACCTAAGAAGTAACTGTTAAACAATCTACCTCACAGCACGAAAGTCACAGTTTTCTTAAATGCTAGGAATGACTTGGGTTTTCCTATTGGATTCGGTAAACAAAGATATAAGATGAACTAGAAAGATCTTCTCACAAAGCTTCTAAACTAGCAAGTCTAACACCCTAGACAAACCGGCAATCTCTCACCTCACTGCTATCAAGATTGGTTGCACATCAAATATATCTATATCAAGATAATAACTCCTATGGTAAACTTGTACGTAGTAAACCATCCAATAATCAAAAACACACAGTAATTGACCTAGCATGCACCTATTACATGAATGACATTCACCAAGTCACACAAGGAGTAAATCATCAATCCATAAACAATCATAGACACACAAAAACATCCAATAATCCAATCCAAGTTTGTTACATCATGAGTTCATCACATAAACATAATCCAAAACCAATAAAAACCAATGTTAAACATGTGCAATCATCAAAACCTAGGTAGTTCTAAAAGATTATCCAAGAAACATCATACGAATACAATCCATAATCTGGTTAAAGTGAATGAGAAACATAGAAATCAAAGAAAACAAAGAAACAAAGAAAACCGAATGAAGAACACCCAAATTCCTTGATCCTAGGCCTTCAATCTTCAATCCAATGCTTTCCCAACCTTTGATTCACCTTAGAATGGCATTTCCTCATCCTCCTGTGTTCTCCCCTCTTTTTTTTCGACTTTTTGGCTTAAAACTGAAAAACTGCGATTTTAGACCTGTGGCTTAGCGCGAGAGATACCTCCAAATCTGTCGCGTAGCGCGAGAGATATCAGAGGGTATTTTGGTCTTTCCCACCTCTAGCGTAGCGCGACAGGTTTCAGATTTCAGTTTTCTTCTTTTCTTCTTTCCGGGTCCGTCCTTACCCAACCGTGAGCTCGTTTCTTTGTACTTTATCACCGAATATACGTGTTTATTACCTGCAAGCATCAAATTACAGAAATGTGAAGCACCAGCTTAAATCGGCTCTAAAACTGAATAAAAAGGTACTAAAATTTAACAAAAACAAATGGAAAAATAGAGGTGTTTTACAACACATCATTTAACATACTAATCTGACTGTTATCATAAACATCAGATAATCATTCCAATGAGTATGTTAATGATTGTGATTAGTTTGAAACACTTGGATTTAACCTTGCTTTTCAAATATTAACCAAACTAATCACCTACATTGTCAGAATTAAATGGTTTAAACCATTATAATCTGGGTATGACTTCGTGCAAATCGGGCATAACAACGGATCAAAACAAGGATTTACCCGTTAAAACATCGCGTTCTTCATTTATAATCAATCCTAGCCATCATCTAGGCAATAATCAACAATCCTAACTATATACTTACGTTCAAAATCAAGATCTAATCAATCATAATCAAACTAGAAGGTTAAAAACAAATTATTACCTAATCAGACGGAGTTTTAACCGTAGAACAGCGATCAGAACTTGTAAACATGATCTCTGGTGCGATCCGTGGAGTTTGACAGCTTCAAATTTGAGTTTGGATGCTAAAATTTCGTCTGGTGTGTGTGTTTGAGCGTATACGTTCGAGAAGATAACAAATGAAATCATCTGCATGAATTCTGAATAAAAATCTGATTCATTACACCGCCTCACCCGTCGCGTACCGCGAAAAAGAGCAAAATAAGGCTTCGCGTTCCGCGAAGAAATTTAGAAGAATCTCTGATATTTTGGACCATCGCGTACCGCGACGAGTCCAGAAGTTCAATACTTAGAAATTTTTCTTCGTTTTTCGATTCCGGACAATCCAGGACTCCGTTTTGCACACGGTTTTCGCCCACGTTCATCATTTCTCGCATACTTTCAATCTGTAGTAACTACGATCATTAAATCATCCTGGATTTCTAGAATGACCAAATGTGATTCCGTCATCAATGACGTAATTCTCAACTGCAATTGTCACACATCCGGTTCTTAAATCCAGTCCGACCAGTGGGACCTCTGACCAAAGTTTGGGAACCCATTCGGATGTAGATATTCATTCACCCCAGGACTTGAGAATGATACTTTGAACCAATTCCATGTAACCACATGCATCAAGTTAAAAAAAATAATGACAACAAGTTTTACTACAAAATTGGTGGAGCATTCTTTATTAAACTAACTTAATAACAAGTAAACCCTTTCATAAAAATGTTAAGTTGTTAAGTTGTAACTTATTCCTTATAGCAACGCGTTTAAATAATGAGAATCACATCAAGAGTTATATATAAGTATATTTAATGAGTTATGATCAATAAACCTAAGTTACACTTAGAATCTATTTTGATCCTCAAATTTTTACCACATATTATATTTATAAGTCAAGTGATCATAAATCGAGTAGATATAATATGCTAAACCTAGCCTCAAGAAGGGTTAAGGCTTAGTATGGTATATCATCATATGAATTCAATAATGGCCAAATAACCAAAGTCTACAAGGGTTAACCTAATTTAGGATTTAATTAAAAAGTCCACAACTTATACTCACAAAGTTACAAACAATATGGAATTAAACACAGGATCTTGAACTCAACAACATAACAACAACAACGAGCGCGTGCATTTCTTGGGTCTTAGTCAACCACTTCAACTACAAGGTGAGTTCATACGCCCCTTTTCTAATCTTTTGATTTTATATGCGGGGCTGAGAAACATGCTAAAACCTTTATTACTTAACAGTTTTAGTACATTATTCAAACATCATGGGAATTGGATTATAAAGATGTTATCTTTATTATCATACTTTATTCAAGATCAATGTGTATGCATGTGTGTGCATTAACAAACAATGACAATTGAGGATATTTCATGATAATATAACTTCATAAATTCATCCAAACATATAAGTAACTTAAGTGAAATAAGATTTGATCTTCTAGCACTTCGTTATTTACAATGAGATAAAAACGTGATAACATGAGACAATTACTAGTGATAACTAGAATGATAATCATGATAACATAATTTCATGATGATAATATCATTCACCACATTTGTTAACATCGTGTAATAAGACAAGTTCTTATAACATATTGTTAATACTATGAGATCAGATAACACTGGGACATGCAACATTGAGACAATAACATTGGGGAACGCAATCAATAATTACTATTAAGACTGTTTGTATTATATCACAACAATCATGTGTTCATGAGATCATGTCCATTCGTAAGTCCCTAACAAGAGAATCGTTTACTATTGATATAATGCGACTAAACCGACGATAGTGTAGTGGTGCCATAGATTTGACAAACCGCCAGCGAGTGAGGCCGGTACGGTGATCATATTTATATCATTGGCCGGTATCGTAAGACCGGTAACGGGGCTAGTGGACTTTAGAGGAGACCTAGCTTACTTTTGTGATGTGCATATTTTGAATGACATACCACTGAATCATCTTTTGTAAATCTTGTGCAGATACAAGATAGAAACTTAATGATTCTTTTAGGGTAGATTTACTTGGTTAACTTATGAACATGTATTGTGTAATTTAAATTTGTAATTATATATCAATGTCATGTTAGCATTTCTCATTATATCTTATTTGCTATGTAAACAATCTGATCACTATGATTATCAAATGATAACGCGCCCCGGGAACCTTCAACCTGACAGGAAAGTCGATCCAGCTCGCCGGCTCGAGGTGTGGCAGATTGGTATCAGAGCTATGGTTATAGAGACATATAGGTCATATTACTTAAAATGGTTTGTCTTACACTATAACCTAGGGACCCTCATGTAGAGAACATAAGACTTAGGATTTTATGTGCATGTGTCTTCTGCATTCGATCACTGCACTAACCGATTTTCTTTAGGTTTTGATAAGAATGACGCCAAGAAGACCTCCACCTTTGTTTCCACCACCACCGCATTCACCTCAACACTCACCATCACCACCACTTCCACCTCCTCCTCCGCATACTCCACCTCACCAACCACCACCTAACCATTAGTTAGATCCTGCCACCATCGCACTGGCCACTCTGCTGACCAGTCAACTGAGGGAAGTAATTCCCGACATGATGAACAGGATCAACTCCAACAACGGCAACAGCAACCTAACTAGTGAAGGCAATGGAAACACCAGGAACCAACAGGACTACTCCTAAAAGAATTTTATAGGATGCATGCCACCTACTTTAAGTGGCAACAAGGGAGCTGTCACCTTGATTCAATGGATCGAGAAGATGGAGACGACCCTCAACATCAGTGGTTGTCATGATCAGCATAAGGTGAGCTATGCTACGGGCTCATTTAACAAGCGAGCTCTGACATGGTGGAATGCCTAGGTACATTACTAGGGGCGAGATGAGGCATTGTCTATGCCTTGGGAAGAATTCAAGATTTTTCTAAGGGCTGAGTTATGCCCAAGAAACGAGCTGATGAAAGTTGAGACTGAACTACTTAACCATGTCATGATTGGTGCTGGGCATCTGGCCTACACCACTAGATTTCATGAGTTGGCGACATTGGCACCCAATATAGTGCCAACACTAGAGAAACGGATCGAGCGGTATGTCGGTGGACTGCCGGCTTATGTCCAGGGGCATGTGATTGCTGCCCACCCAACCACTTTGGAGATGGCTGTCACTCTGTCATCAACATTGACAGATGTAATGGTTGCCTCTGGGGCACTGAAGAAAGAAGCTGAAGCAGCAAAGGCTGGAAGCTCAAAGAAGCCGGATAAATGTCCGGCAAAGAAACATAAAGTGGTCAAGAATTATGCTGCGATCACCCAAACACCACAGGCCACACAACCACACCCACTGCAGATCAAGAGGCCTTACACTGGCACAACACTATTGTGCAACAACTGCCAGTATCATCATCAACCGACTTCTCAGTGCAGGCAGTGCAACAACTGTGGGAAGTTTGGTCATTGGGCCACTCAATGCAAGAGCACGGGGGCTCAGAACAAGAACAACAATGCAGCAGTTACAGCTGCTGCTACTGACAACAGGTCTTGCTACACTTGTGGCGAACCTGGATGTAACATCAGTGTCGGAAGCTTAGCCGGAGCAGTGATCTCTACAGTAACTCAGGTACACATTACGTGAAACTATGTTTATGCTATTGACACATAATGCTTGACACTAAACTATTATGCGATTGTCTGAAATCTGCTTTAAACCTCATGGTTTAACAGTCAGAAACACATCAGACAACACAGTACTGACACACATATGCTTGATTTGATGATACTATGTATAAACGTATGTGAGGTTAAACAGAGCAAAACCATAACGGTTGTTGTTACAGACTGCTAAACCGACAAATTATTCGTATAGGTGACGATTTGTACAAATGATTCTGAGAGTTTAACATTCTGAAACAATAACTGGAAAGTAGAAAACAAGAATCAGAAAGCCAAACCATCGTCGTACTCGTTCGAATGAACGAATACGTGCGATGGTGACGCGTTCTGACGAAGCGAAAACGAAAACGATACGAACGATAATAAATTTAAGGAAATATAATATTTCCAGTTTTACAATTTTGAAACTCATCAGAAATAAATTAAAAGAAAACTATTTTAAATTTAAAATACGTAAAATATGCGAAAGAGATAACGAAACGCCTAAAAATAATAAATTTCGATAAATAATTCAAGAGAAATGATATTAAAATATTTACTAGAAATAACTACCTTCCAAACATTTAAAAATAAACTCATTTTATTTAATTTACTACACACGCGCGTAACGTGCCGGAAACGCGACAAAAAAACGAGAACTGAGCAACCGAAGCTAACCCGAACACCCTTGGGGTATATAAACCCTAAATAAGGTTATTTCCCTCATTTATTTCCCACCCACTCTCTCTCTCTCTAGAACTCTCCACCGTCACTCTTCTCTCTCTCTAAATTTCATCACTTCAAAGCTCCATAACTTGGCAAATTCTTGGTGAAACCTTGTGTTCTTGGTGTCCACACGAAGCTACGACCATCCCCTACACGAAAGTACAACAGATCTGAAGATTTATCCAGCCAAACTTGCAAGAAAGAAGCTTTAAGGTTGGGAAAAGTAGGGTTTTTCGTTTTTTTTTGTTTGGTGCACTAACACTTAACAGTCCTAACCCACTTTTCCACGCACCCAACACCCTCCAGACTTTCCCCATCGCATAGCTATGGCCAAGAGAACCATCCTACAACAAGTTCGAAGTCGAAGAGGAGGTCGAGGACTAACCAGGGTCGGGTGTAATTGGCCAGCCGAACCTGTGAGCAACAGGCTTCAGCTGAACCATGCATGAGAGCTTGGGCAAACCTTGATTTGCATGGCCGAACCTCCTCGCAAGCGAATCTGTGCTGAGTCAGTTACCGAACCTGACTAGAGCCGAACCTTGGCCGAGACCCTGCTCCACCACATCAGCCGAACCCAAAGAAGGGACCCACGAACCTATGCATGCAAACCCACGACCGATCAGGCACCGAACCTTTTACTCCCGGGGCGAACCTGGTGTTGTGAACCATAGCCGAACCTTATAACCATCACCGAACCTAAGGACGGGCTGCGAACCCTGAGCCGACAAACACCACGACCGAATCTCCATGATAGCTCTACTGGCCGAACCTCGAGGATGCCGAACTTTGGGTAGTAACGAACCCAACATTTAGCATGGCGACCCTCATGGAAAGAGCTGATAGGTTCGCTGATGTCCAAGAGGACCGAACGATAGATCAGCCCATGTGTTTTTCTTTTGGCCCAGCAAAGTTCAGTCAGCCCAACCTTTCATTCTTGGCCCAAATTAATTTTTCTTTAATCACCATTGTTTGGCTAGCCACTTTGATCCTCGGGCCATCATAACATAACCGGCCCAAAGACCTTTTGAATCGGCCAAACACAACCATTGTGATTAGACAAACATTTAGGCCCAACCGGTGGCCAACCATAATCTTGGCCCATATATAAAAGAAAGGGGATTAGCTCGTTCGGCCCAAATGATAACTAAGATAAAAACACCTTGAATTGATACTAGTGATCACTTGTGTGGGATTTTACAACTTAAAATACAACAAAGATAGAAAGGAGTTGATGAACAAAGAGGAAACAAGGTAAACTGGTAATCACATGTTGAAACATTAAATTGATACAATTACGAGGCCACAAAATACTAAGAGTCTAATGATAGCAACCAAGTGAAATTAACACGTAATGGGAAGACATGTCGAATTAACATAAGTTATCACAAGTAACTTAGGGCCGAATACAGACCGAGACTCACCAGTGATAGCCGACATTAGGGCTAACACCTACACACACACTAACAACATATACTTATAAGTTGCAAACAACATGAAATCAATACAGGATCGTGAACACAACAAACACAACAACGAGCGCGCGTATTCTTGTTTTGCTTTGTCAACCACTTCAAACACAAGGTGAGTTCATTTGTCCCTTTTCAAACATATTTCTTTTACCTCGGGACTGAGAAGCATGTTACACATTTTAAACAATTATTGAAATGTTAATTAAATGCTTTTACATATAGTCATGATGCTTATACCAACGATTATGCTTGGAAACTTTGATTTGGGAAGCTAAAGACTATGACTAAACTATATGCTTGGTGATTATGCTACAAATTCTATGCTCAGACTACATGCTCAATGCTTATGCTATAAACTTAAAGCTTAAACTAGATGCTTAATGCTTATGCTATAAACTAAATGCTCAGACTATATGCTCAAGGCTTATGCTATAAACTTTATGCTTAAACTATATTCACAATGCTAATGATATGGATTATGTGCTCAAACTATATGCTAATGCTAGAACGATATGCTCGAAACTATGATTGTGTGTGAAATGCTAAACTTGTATCTAATCATGGACTACGTAATTGCTAAACGACTGCTAGAGCAGAGCTTGTACCCATGCATTGAGATACGTGGAAGCTAAACTATGACGATGCTAAGCTGTTATCTATATAAGAGACATGTAATTGCCAAACACTGCTAGAGCAGGGCTTGTGTTTGCTTATATGAAATATGTAAATACTAAACTATTTGTGTGTGCACGACTTGTGTCTATGTATGAGATACGTAATTACCAAACGATTGTTAGAGCAAGGCTTGTATCTTGTATAGGAGACACGCAATTGCTAGACAATTCGGATACTAAGCTTAAACCAATTCATGAGATACGTAATTGCTAAACACTGCTAGAGCGTAGCTTGTACCCACGCATAAGATTGGTGAAAGCTAAACTATGACGTGTGAAACTATGATGCTTGTGAAACATACTTTAAAGCTAATACTCTTGAATGCTATACACTTGAAACCTTTTAAGCTGTAAACTAAAGCTATGACGAGGACTGGATTGAATGGTAAGTAAAATGCTTAATTATCATTAACAACAGTGTCATATGCGGATTAGTATGTGGTGGGACGGCGTCTGGGCGGGTTGTAGGCTCGACTCAGGGGTATGCCCTATATATAAGCATACCGATTTGGATATTACATGTGAAGTTAATGAGGTTAAGGTTTTACTAAAAGAGGTTTGTTAAAGCTATTTTAAACTTATAAACTATATGAACTCACCAACCATTGTGTTGACTTTGTTTTCTTACATGCTTTCTCAGGTGATGCACAGGTTTAAGCTAAGGCTTTTGGATTGCATGCTAGGCTGCCCAGTTAGAGGACCTAGTTGATTTTTGGAAGCACATCTTTTGTTATTAATACAAATCACTTTTGGATGTCTTGTACAGTTACAACATAGAAAACATTTGATTCTTTTGATGGGTTTACCGGGTTAAATTACTGAACATTGATATTGTAATTTAACTTTGTAATCCTAGTTTAAATGCTTTATTGTGCTTTAGTTATTCTTAACATTGATGTTATGTAAACAATCTGATCATCACGATTATCACTCACGATATCACACCCCGAGAACCTTCCGCCCGATGGGGAACACGATCTGTCCCGCTGGCTCGGGGTGTGACAGATTGGTATCAGAGCTCAAGGTTATAGAGAATAATAGGTGATATACTTGAACGGTTTGGCCTAGACTATAACTTACGGACCCTCACGTAGAGAACTTAGGATCTATGTTTGCATTGTGTCTTTTGCATTCGATCACTACACTAACCAATATCTTTTGGTTATGATCAGAATGCTGCCTAGAAGACAACCGACCTCACAAGCCTCTGCACCACACTCATCTGCTCCTACACCACCAGATTCACCACCGCTGCCTCCTCCTCTTCCACTCATTCCTCCTCCGAATCCAAATGCACCACCAGCTCTTGATCTGGCTACTGTTGCCTTAGCAACACTGCTGAGTAGCCAACTGACGAGTCAACTTAAGGATGTCATCCCAGAGACGATAAACATAATTCAAGGCCACGGCAACAACTCCGGCCGTACTACTAGAGAGGCTAGTGGAAACACTGGCAACACTTCTGACTGCTCCTACAAGTCATTCGTAGGATGCAAGCCTCCAAGTTTTACTGGTGTTGAGGGAGCTGTTGGACTGATCCAATGGCTAGAGAAGACGGAGAACACCTTGGACATAAGCAGTTGTCCGGAACATCATAAAGTTCGCTATGCGGCTGGATCTTTTAGCAAGCGAGCTTTAACATGGTGGAACTCTCAGATCAGGGCAAGAGGTAGAGATGAAGCAATGGCAATGCCTTGGCAGAATTCAAACTCCTTCTGAGGAACGAATTCTGTCCGAAGCATGAACTACAAAAGTTAGAAGTGGAGCTCTCAGACCATGTGATGAAGGGAGCCGATCATATGACTTTTACCACTCGCTATCATGAACTGGTAGCCTTGGTCCAGAGATGGTGCCAACACTAGAAAAGCTGATTGATCGATATGTAGCAAGATTACCCTCCTACATTCAAAGTATTGTGCTGGCTGCGTATCCTGCAACTCTGGAGGTAGCCATCTCCCTTTCAGCTAAACTTACTAGTGTGATGGTGAAGTCAGAAGTTTTGAAAGATGATGCGGGGAAAGCTAAGGAAACAACGACAAAGAAGCCCGAGCACCACCAAAAGAAGAAGCAAAAGGTCGTTAAGAACTATGCGGCCATCACCCCTCTGAGGCAAGCTCCTGCAGCCCCTGCTAACACTACACTCAAGAACTATGTTGGACTGCATCCTCAGTGCACTCATTGCAAGTAACATCATCATCCTACTGCACAGTGTAGGAAGTGCACGAACTGTGGTCGATTTGGCCACTGGGTTGCACACTGTCGCGCTACTGTAATGCAAGCTACCAACACTGCTGCTAGAGCACTACCTCCACCACCACGAAACCCAGGCAACAACAACAACAATAGGGAATGCTACAACTATGGAGAAATGGGTCATTTCTCCCGAGATTGTCCGAAGAGAGTGCAACAGGGAGCACAAGCACCTTGCGAACGAGCTTTTGTTATTGGAGCCAATGCAGCACGCCAAGATCCTAATGTGGTCACTGGTACATTTCTTTTACATGACTCTTATGCATCTATACTGTTTGACATTGGTGCAGACCAAAGTTTTATTTCATCTGATTTTGCACGCCAACTTAGTCTTACTAAGGAAGCTTTAGTCTCCCCTTACATTATCGAAGTAGCGAACGGGAAACAAATCACAGTTAGCACTATACTTAGGAACTGCCCACTTACACTCACAGATCACACATTTACCATCGACTTGTTACTGATGGAATTGGGCAGTTTTGGTGACGCGTTCTGACGAAGCGAAAACGAAAACGATACGAACGATAATAAATTTAAGGAAATATAATATTTTTTGTTTTAAAATTTTGAAACTCATCAGAAAAAAATTAAAAGAAAACTATTTTAAATTTAAAATACGTAAAATACGTGAAAGAGATAACGAAACGCCTAAAAATAATAGATTTCTATAAATAATTCAAGAGCAATGATATTAAAATATTTACTAGAAATAACTACCTTCCAAACATTTAAAAATAAACTCTTTTTATTTAATTTACTACACACGCGCGTAACGTGCCGGAAACGCGACACAAAAACGAGAACTGAGCAACCGAAACTAACCCGAACACCCACGGGGTATATAAACATTAAATAAGGCTATTTCCCTCATTTATTTCACACCCACCCTCTCTCTAGAACTCTCCACCGTCACTCCTCTCTCTCTAAATTTCATCACTTCAAAGCTCCATAACTTGGCAAATTCTTGGTGAAACCTTGTGTTCTTGGTGTCTACACGAAGCTACGATCGTCCCCTACACGAAAGTACAACAGATCTGAAGATTTATCCAGCCAAACTTGCAAGAAAGAAGCTTTAAGGTTGGGAAAAGTAGGGTTTTTCGCTTTTTTTTGTTGCACTAACACTTAACCAGTCCTAACCCACTTTCCCACACACCCAACACCCTCCAGACTTTCCCCGTCGCATAGCTATGGCCAAGAGAACCACCCTACAACATGTTCGAAGTCGAAGAGGAGGTCGAGGACTAACCAGGGTCGGGTGTAATTGGCCGGCCGAACCTGTGACGTACAGGCTTCAGCCGAACCATGCATGAGAGCTTGTGCGAACCTTGATTTGCATGGCCGAACCTCCTCGCAAGCGAATATGTGCTGAGTCAGTTACCGAACCTGACTAGAGCCGAACCTTGGCCGAGACCCTGCTCCACCTCATCAGCCAAACCCTAGGAAGGGACCCACGAACCTATGCATGCAAACCCACGACCGATCAGGCACCGAACCTTTTACTCCCGGGGCGAACCTGGTGTTGTGAACCATAGCCAAACCTTATAACCATCACCGAACCTAAGGATGGGCTACGAACCCTGAGCCTACAAACACCACGACCGAATCTCCATGATAGCTCTACTGGCCGAACCTCGAGGATGCCGAACTTTGGGTAGTAACGAACCCAACATTTAGCATGGCGACCCTCATGGAAAGAGCTGATAGGTTCGCTGATGTCCAAGAGGACCGAACGATGGATCAGCCCATGTGTTTTTCTTTTGGCCCAGCAAAGTTCAGTCAGCCCTACCTTTCATTCTTGGCCCAAATTAATTTTTCTTTAATCACCATTGTTTGGCTAGCCACTTTGATCCTCGGGCCATCATAACATAACCGGCCCAAAGACCTTTTGAATCGGCCAAACACAACCATTGTGATTAGACAAACATTTAGGCCCAACCGGTGGCCAACCATAATCTTGGCCCATATATAAAAGAAAGGGGATTAGCTCGTTCGGCCCAAATGATAACTAAGATAAAAACACCTTGAATTGATACTAGTGATCACTTGTGTGGGATTTTACAACTTAAAATACAACAAAGATAGAAAGGAGTTGATGAACAAAGAGGAAACAAGGTAAACTGGTAATCACATGTTAAAACGTTAAATTGATACAATTACGAGGCCACAAAATACTAAGAGTCTAATGATAGCAACCAAGTGAAATTAACACGTAATGGGAAGACATGTCGAATTAACATAAGTGATCACAAGTAACTTAGGGCCGAATACAGACCGAGACTCACAAGTGATAGCCGACATTAGGGCTAACACCTTCACACACACTAACAACATATACTTATAAGTTGCAAACAACATGAAATCAATACAGGATCGTGAACACAATAAACACAACAACGAGCGCGCGTATTCTTGTTTTGCTTAGTCAACCACTTCAAACACAAGGTGAGTTCATTTGTCCCTTTTCAAACATATTTCTTTTACCTCGGGACTGAGAAGCATGTTACACATTTTAAACAATAATTGAAATGTTTATTAAATGCTTTTACATATAATCATGATGCTTATACCAACGATTATGCTTGGAAACTTTGATTTGGGAAGCTAAAGACTATGACTAAACTATATGCTTGGTGATTATGCTACAAACTCTATGCTCAGACTACATGCTCAATGCTTATGCTATAAACTTAACGCTTAAACTAGATGCTTAATGCTTATGCAATAAACTAAATGCTCAGACTATATGCTCAAGGCTTATGCTATAAACTTTATGCTTAAGCTATATTCACAATGCTAATGATATGGATTATGTGCTCAAACTATATGCTAATGCTTGAACGATATGCTCGAAACTATGATTGTGTGCGAAATGCTAAGCTTGTATCTAATCATGGACTACGTAATTGCTAAACGACTGCTAGAGCAGACCTTGTACCCATGCATTGAGATATGTGGAAGCTAAACTATGACGATGCTAAGCTGTTATCTATATAAAAGACATGTAATTGCCAAACACTGCTAGAGTAGGGATTGTGTCTGCTTATATGAGATGTAAATGCTAAACTATTTGTGTGTGCATGGCTTGTGTCTATGTATGAGATACCTAATTGCCAAACGATTGCTAGAGCAAGGCTTGTATCATGTATAGGATACATGTAATTGCAAGACTATTCGGATACTAAGCTTAAACCAATTCATGTGATACGTAATGGCTAAACACTGCTAGAGCAGAGCTTGTATCTAGCCGTGGACTAGGTAATTGCTAAACACTGCTAGAGCAGAGCTTGTACCCACGCATGAGATTGGTGAAAGCTAAACTATGATGTGTGAAACTATGATGCTTGTGAAACTTACTTTAAAGCTAACACTCTTGAATGCTATACACTTGAAACCTTTTAAGCAGTAAACTAAAGCTATGATGAAGACTGGATTGAATGGTAAGTAAAATTCTTAATTATCATTAACAACAGTGTCATATGCGGATTAGTATGTGGTGGGACGGCGTCTGGGCGGGTTGTAGGCTCGACTCAGGGGTATGCCCTATATATAAGCATACCGATTTGGATATTACATGTGAAGTTAATGAGGTTAAGGTTTTACTAAAAGAGGTTTGTTAAAGCTATTTTAAACTTATAAACTATACCAACTCACCAACCATTGTGTTGACTTTGTTTTCTTACATGCTTTCTCAGGTGATGCACAGGTTTAACCTAAGGCTTTTGGATTGCATGCTAGGCTGCCTAGTTAGAGGACCTAGTTGATTTTTTGAAGCACATCTTTTGTTATTAATACGAATCACTTTTGGATGTCTTGTACAGTTACAAGATAGAAAACATTTGATTCTTCTGATAGGTTTACCGAGTTAAATTACTGAACATTGATATTGTAATTTAACTTTGTAATCCTAGTTTAAATGCTTTATTGTGCTTTAGTTATTCTTAACATTGATGCTATGTAAACAATCTGATCATCACAATTATCACTCACGATATCGCGCCACGAGAACCTTCCGCCCGGCGGGGAACACGATCCGTCCCGCTGGCTCGGGGTGTGACACTGGACATTTCTCGCGGGATTGTCCCAAGAGAATTCAACCAAGGGCTCAAGCAGCTAGAGGAAGGGTCTTTCAAATTGGAGCTGCTGCTGCATGACAAGACCCGAATGTGGTCACTGGCACATTTCTCTTATCTGACTATTATGCATCTATATTATTTGACACTGGTGCGGATCAGAATTTTATCTCTTTCGACTTTGCATGTTAACTTAATCATGTTGAGGAATCTTTGGACTCCCCTTATATCATTGAGGTAGCAAATGGCAAACAGATAACAGTTAACACAATACTTAGGAACTGCTCACTAACACTTGATGATCACACATTTTCTATCGATTTGATATCGATGGAATTGGGTAGTTTCGATATCATTGTCGGGATGGATTGGTTATCTCTTAACAGAGTTGAAATCATCTGTTCCGAGAAGCTATTACGTATCCCAGTGGAGAACGATCGAGTGCTGGAAATTCATGGGGATCAAGCAAATCGCAGTGTCAAATTAGTATCGTGCATTAAGGCACGCAAGTGCCTAAGGAAATAGTGTATCGCATTTCTAGCTCACGTTGTGTAAAAAGACAAGAAGACGATCAAGATTCAATATGTACCGGTTGTGAAAGACTTTGCGGACGTATTTACGGATGATTTGCCGGGATTGCCACCCGAGCAATCGGTGCAATTCCGAATCGATCTGGTTCCGGGAGCAGTTCCTGTGGCTAAGTCACCTTATAGGCTTGCGCCATCAGAAATGCAGGAACTGTCCAATTAATTACAGGAGATACTAGATAAAGGATTCATTTGACTGAGTTTCTCACCATGGGGAGCTCCGGTCCTGTTTGTCAAGAAAAAGGATGGATCCTTCAGGATGTGTATTGATTAAAGAGAGCTTAACAAGCTCACCATCAGGAATCGGTACCCGTTACCGAGGATTGATGATCTATTTGATCAATTATAGGGAGCTCAGTACTTCTCAAATATAGACCTACGTTTAGGTTATCACCAGCTCCGAATTCAAGAGGAAGACATACCAAAGATGGCTTTTCGTACTAGACATGGTCACAAAGAGTTCATGGTGATGCCATTCGGATTGACGAATGCACCGGCAGTATTCATGGATCTTATGAACCGGGTGTGCAAGCCGTATCTAGATCAGTTTATTATCGTCTTTATTGATGATATATTGATCTATTCAAAGACTGAGAAAGAACATGAGAAACATCTCAAGACGGTCTTGGAACTTCTAAAGAATGAACAACTCTACGCCAAATTCTCCAAGTGTGAGTTCTGGCTAAGAGAAGTTCAGTTCTTGGGTCATGTGATCAACAGCAATGAGATTCATGTGAACCCTGCCAAGATTGAGGCAATCAAGAATTGGGACGTGCCCACAACACCTATAGAGATCAGATCATTTCTGGGTTTGGCTGGTTATTATAGGAGATTCATTTCAAATTTTTCTAAGATATCCTTGCCAGTCATAATGCTAACCTAGAAGAGCAAACCATTTGTGTGGATGCAGAAACAAGAAGAGGCCTTCCAAACATTGAAACAAAGATTGTGCAATGCTCTAATCTTAACACTCCCAAAGGGTAACGATGACTTTGTAGTTTATTCTGATGCTTTCCATCATGGACTTGGTTGTGTTTTAATGCAATAAGACAAAGTCATTTCCTATGCGTCAAGACAGTTGAAGATCCATGAGAAGAATTACACGACGCACCATTTGGAATTGGAAGATGTTGTTTTTGCTTTAAAGATTTGGAGACATTACCTATATGGCACCAAATGCACGATCTTCACAGATCACAAGAGTTTACAACATATATTTGATCAGAAGAAGCTTAACATGAGACAGAGTCGTTGGGTTGAGCTCCTGAACGATTACGATTGCGTGATCAAATACCATTCGGGCAAAGCTAATGTCATGGCTCACGCTTTGAGCCGGAAGGAAATAGTCAAACCCTTGCTCGTTAGGGCAATGGGAATGACTGTGCAAACAAGTACCTTCCGGTAATGCCAAGATAGGTGCGTTGCAGAGTTTGTGTTTCAACAGTTGGAACGCCTCCTCCTGTTGGGAATCCCATATAAACGGTTGATTTTTCTGTGTCAATGTGGTTAATGGCAAGGCTATCTTTGAAAAGTTCTTGATAAATCGACGATAATAACCTGCCAACCCCAATAATTGACGTATTTCTGTCGGGGTTCGTGGTGTCTCCCATTGTTTCACCGCTTGTATCTTACTGGGATCCACTTGAATACCGTTCTCGTTTACTACGTGCCCAAGAAATTGAACTTCTCGTAACCAAAACTCACACTTGGAGAATTTGGCATATAATTTCTCATGTGCCAAAAGTTCTACGATTAATTTCAAGTGTTGAGCATGTTCTTGTTGGTTTCGAGAGTAAATAAGAATATCATCAATAAATACAATCACAAATTTATCCAGATAAGGTCTACATACTCGATTCATCAAATCCATGAAAACTGCAGGTGCATTGGTTAAACCAAACGGCATTACTAAAAATTCATAATGCCCATATCGAGTTCTAAAAGCAGTTTTAGGAACATCATCATCATGAATACGTAACTGATGATATCCAGATCTTAAATCGATTTTTGAAAAGTAAGTAGCACCTTGTAACTGATCAAATAGATCATCGATTCGTGTTTATAACGATTTTTGATTGTCAGTTTATTGAGTTCCCTGTAGTCTATGCACATCCTGAATGAACCATCCATCTTTTTCACAAAAAGAATTGGTGCTCCCTAGGGTGAGAAACTAGGTCTAATAAAACCTTTTTTCTAGAAGTTCCTGTAATTGACCTGAAAGTTCTTGCATTTCTGATGGCACAAGCTGATATGGGGCTTTAGCAACTGGTGCTGCACCTGGAATCAAGTCAATCCGAAATTCAACTTGTCTCACTGGGGGTAATCCTGATATATCCTCAGGAAAAATACTTCAGGAAAATCTTTGACTATTGGAATGTCTATGATTTGTTTGGGTGGAGAATTATGCTCAGTCACGTGTGCCAGGAAAGCATAACAGCCTTTCCTTAAGAATTTCTGAGCTCACATACAAGAAATGATACCAAGTTTTCTACCGGCTCATTCTCCTTGAACTACCAGTGTATTACCGTTAGGTAATGGAATACAGATCATCTTGTTTTGACATACAACTTCCGCTTGGTTATCAGAAAGCCAGTCCATACCAACAACAACATCAAAGCTCCCAAGCTCAATAGGAAGTAAATTGATATTAAAAAGATGATCATTCAAATTCAAGGAACATCCTTGAATAACACTCTTAGTTTTGATCAACTTGCCATTAGCAAGTTCAATGACATAAGGAGTTTCTAGATCTACCGTAGGCAATGAAATTAATGATGAAAATTCAGGAGAGATAAAACTCTTATCTGCCCTTGTATCAAATAAAACTGATGCGTAGAGATTATTGAGTAGAAACGTACCTGTGACAATATTTGCATCATGTCTCGCCTCGGTCGCACCAATCTGAAAAGCTCTCCCCCTAGCTACATTCCCTTGATTGGTGTTGTTGTTGTTCGGACAATTTTTCATGAAGTGGTTAGGGCTTCCACATTTGAAGCACGATCGATTGTTTTGAGTGGTTTGTCGTGGTTCTTGGTTTGGTATTTGAGCAGAAAAGTTACAATATTTAGAGTAGTGTCCCACCCTGTTACAGTTCAGACAAACAGGACACGGTCCTGTGTGATGGAATGGACACTTATTGCATTTGGGCGCCTGCCCAGTGTACGCTTTCCTTTCAGAAACAGTTGCACCATAGTTCTTCACAATTGGCTTGCTCTGGGTGATCTCAGCCGGAGCTTTCGCCTTGGTTTTGCCAAACCACTTTCGTTTAGTACCTTCAGAAACATTAGAGGTACCGACATCACTATGGCTCAACGCCGTCTGAGTTTTCAATGACAGAGTGCCACTCCTTACCGCCTCATTGGTAAGCTTGGTGGTCAAAAGAATTGTATGTTTCAGGGTTGTGGGTTCAGCTGCAGTCACCATCCCCCGAATCTGGGGAATCAAACCCTTAATGTACTTCTCGATCAATGTTGCTTCCGTAGGAAACATATCGGGAAGTAAACAAGTAAGTTCGTGAAATCAATCGGTGTAAGCCAGACAATCAGCACCGATCATAGAGTGATTCCAGAATTCCTCCTGAGTTTTTGAATTTCAGTGATTGGGCAGTACTCTGATCTAATCAGAGTTTTAAAATCGTTCCAGCCCATCGAGTCGACTGTAGCTGTGCCCAAAGTCTTAGCCTGGGTATTCCACCAAGTTAAAGCTGATTCTTTCAGAGAACAAGCAGCATAAGACACCTTATGCTCCTCCAGACACTGGCTGATATTGAGTTTGGTTTCCATCTACTCAATCCACCTTAGAAGACCAGCCGCTCCTTCCTTGCCTGTAAAAGTAGGAGGGTTGCAAGAAGCAAAGTACTTATATATACACCCTTGCTGTGGTGGATCAGGAATAGTTGTTTTTGTGGTTGTTGTACCGGTGGTAGTATGAGTTTCTACATGACCACCAGTAGCATTATGTTCAGTATGATCGTGGTTTCCACTAGAAACTGCAGTGATATGTGGTTGGTGTTGTGTCAAAACACCACAAGCAGATAACTGTTCTCGCACAATCCGTGCTATCATGGCTTCGTTCGTTTCAGATCCACTTGTACCAGCAGGTGGAACAGTGCTTGCTCCAGGGTTCCGTGGTGGAGCAGTATTCGTTTCCAAATTCCCAGGTGGAACCATGTTCGCTTCCGGATTAACACGTGGATCCGGATTTGATTCAACATTAAAAGGTGGAATTTGAATCTCTTCAGGGTTTGTAATGTTCTGGGCAGCTCTCTTAGCTGGTCGACCTCTTTTAGGAGCTATTATTCTCCTTACAAGCAGACAAACTCAGGTCAGTTCAAGAACATTAAAGATATAACCCGTTCTATCACATAACTTCAATCATATTCAGTTACACTGAAAATTTATATTGAAATGTGATTATAAAGAATACAGTATAACTACATGAATTTAGTCCAGACATGTTCTCGATACACAAAGATCACACAGATGTTTGTAGTTATACTCAGTCCTGTTAATTCAAAAACATGTTAAAATATTTCACAGCTCACAGTACTGTGATATAAATATATTATTACCCATGTTTTTGACATATTAACATACAGGACATTGATAAGTTCTCACATTGATATGTTCCCATACAGATATATGTTCTCGTGTTCTATGATATGTTCTCAGTTCATGCACTAAATTTGTTCTCACACAAACAATAGATATGTTCTCGTACAGTATGGCTCCCGTACTATACTTTTAGCGATAGATATGTTCTTATTTAGATATGTTCGCATACGTATTGCTCCCGTACTGTATTTTAGCGATAGATATGTTCTTATTTAGATATGTCCGCATACAGTATTGCTCCCGTACTGTATTTTAGCGATAGATATGTTCTTATTTAGATATGTTCGCATACAGTATTGCTCCCGTACTGTATTTTAGCGATAGATATGTTCTCACACAGAATTGTTCTCACACAGAATTGTTCGCACAGATATATTCTCACAGATATGTTCTCACAGATATGTTCTCATAGATATGTTCTCACAGATACGTTCTCACAGATACGTTCTCACCGATACGTTCTCACTAATATGTTTTCACATATATGTTCTCACAGATATGTTCTCACAGATATGTTCTCACAGATATGTTTATAGTTCACACATTACCCAAATAGTACATTACACAGATCAATACACAAAAACACCCATTTTATTACATTACTATCATCATTTTGTACAGACTACTGAGACAACACACAACATTACAACCAGAAAAGAAAAGAAAACTTCCCCAACATCTGATCCTCCACTGTCCGCATACAGGTGATATGAAGATCCCCGAATGATCTCCTGAACATACTTATCGCATAAAATACGATAAGAAGGAAAATATCGTGGCCACAACTGCCATGATCACTACCAGGACTATCATCCTGGTCTTAGTACTCACCACTCCAAACCATGCTAAGAACTCTATCACACTCTCTCTCTCTCTCACCCATATCCATCCCTCGGTCACCAATGCCACTTGCCGCCAAAATGCAGCATGCATAGTCTGTCCCCAGGTCATCCTCAACCTATCATCAATCGCAGTTCTCCATGCTCGAGTATCAGTATCCAAAGCCTTCACTTGATCTATTAGGGTCAAGTGAGAAATAAGGATCTCCAATATAGTCATACAAGTATCCTCAACCGTGGCCTGACATTGCTGCAGGCTCTGCTGTGTCCCCTGCAAGTTCTGAGTAACTTGCTGCAACTGTGCCCTCAGCTCTGCCTGATGGGAGGATTCTCCCACCTCGTGTGTAACATGAGGCTCGTCCTTGGGAGCCAGCTGCCTCCGTGGAGGTAATCCTGTGGTCTTGCGGGCTTGACCCCGCATTCTCCTGAGTCCATCCCAAGTCGGGACTCTCTGTGGTGAAGGGCTGTGTCGTTCCTCTGCTGCTACATTCTCAGCACGAGGCTGAGAGCGTCCAGGTGATGCTACCTGTGCTGGTGGTGGTGGTAATGGTGATGGTGGTGGTGATGCTGGTGGCGCCTGTGGCATTGCGGGCGGCGCCTGTGAGGCTGCAGTCGATGCCTCAGAAGGATCCGAGTTGGATCCCGAACTAGAGCTCGGAGTACCATCCACAATAACATGAGGAAATCTCTGATAAATATACTATTCACCTCGGTCGGCCATAGCTGTACAATCAAAATTTCTAATCAGTATCATGAAGTAAATATTAAATAACAATATTTAATATGAACATGATATGATGCTTCTTCCTATCTCAAAACAACTATTCGTCCTTATAGTTGTTAATGTTCTACTTGAATTAAATTAAACTAGAACGCACACATGTTGCGAATTTCAGTTATGCTGGCCACTCATAACTGGAATTCATACCACCTGATTATCCTGGCTTAATTCAAAACAAGTTTTGTTAATTAGTTATGTTCGGTGCTCTCTGTGTTACTATACGAGCCTATGGTTATAGTCTAGGTTTCTAAGTCAACCTAATTTTCTATAACCTATGGCTCTGATACCACCCTGTCACACCCCCACCTCTCGTCACCTGATCATGATGTCACTGAAATGGTTGCGGAAGCATAGTGGTGATGTCTCCGAGATGAGGGTGACTTACTTGATACAATATCACAAGCACACAGATTAACTTAAAAGAAGTACATTACAAGGATGTCGTCATTACAACCAGTATCATAGTTTACAAATAAGTTAATTACACAACTGACTTATTTAATTACTAGTGCTTAAAGTGCTGCCTCACCGGGTGGTCACTGTCTTCCTGCAAAAAGATTTAAATTTGAAACGTCAGCACAAAGCTGGTGAGTTCATACAGTTCAAGTTCCACAATATGATATGTAATTATAAGTTCTCAAAATGTTTAGTTCCAGATAACCATGGGACCCGTATCTAGTGTAACATCAGTGCCGGAACCGGCACCGGAACAGTGATTGCTACAGTAAAACGAACAGAAATCAGGTACGAACTATATGTGTTTTCATTGTTTATCATATTCATATCATGTTTCATAGTTATTTCATGTCATCAACGAACAAATTCAGAATCAGTTCTGAAAACAAAGTTCAGAACAAGGGTTCGTAAGTCAGATAATTATCTGGCGATGCAGAACCATCATGTGGTTATTAGTTAGGCTTTTATTATGTATAAACGTACGTGAGGACTTACAGAACAAAACAACACGGATGCCGTTGCGTGAATGCTAAACCGACGGATCTTTCGTATAGGTGACGATCTGTACGAATAAATCTGAAAGTTTAACACTCTAAGTGATATCCAATAATTTGAAAACCATATCGAAAAGTATAGTTATCGTCGTATTTGATTGGGTGACGATTCGAACAAATACGCGCGATGACTGCGCGATTCGATTTAACCGTAAATTAATTATTTCTGAAAATAAACAAATAAATAAAAGATATTAGTTAATTTATTAGGAATCACAACCTAAAATAATTTTAGGGATTCTATTTTAAAACCGAGTCGTTTCGTTACGAAAACAGCGAGAAACCGACGTTTTACGCGAAATCACGCGAAACCGAACGAACCCGAACAAACCCGGGTATTTTCCCATCATTTAATGTGGCTTTTAATGCCAAAAAAACCACCACCAACCAGCTCCCAACCCCACCCCCGTTCATTTCTTTCTCTCACTAACCTCTCACTAGAATTACCACTTCTCTCTAAGATTTCTTCCACGAATCACCACGAAATTGGCTCATTTTGGTGTCTAAACAATCACCATAGCTTGTAGATCATAGAAGTACAACAGATCGAGGCTTGGATCCATCTGATTCGAGGTAAAATCGAGTGAAAACTTTCACTTTTAGGGTTTTGAAAACCCTCTTGTTCGAACCCCATTAGAACCGGTTTTAAGTCACTCCAACACCTAGGATTAACCCACTAACACGTATAGGATGTGTAGAAACAAAATCCCTCATCTTACCTAGTCGAACTGTGAGAAATCGTGGCTACCCTTGTGTCAAATTCACGCCCGCCGAATGACCCATGGCAGCAGGCTGTCGAATGAGGCTCAAACTCTATTCGGCCGAATGGCCTTAGCCATACCTAACTTCATTCGCCGAATGTCAGCTCCTTCAGTCGACCAGCATCCATTCGGCCGAACCAGGTTCATTCGGTCAGGTCCCATTCGGCTTAGGCTAATTGGTTGGAGTCTCTCATTCGGCATTTTGTCATTCGGCCAAAGGCCGAACAGCTCCTTCGCCGGTTAGACGCAGATCGCACATTCGACCCAAGCTCTTTCGGTCGGCCAACCTACTATTCGCTCAACACGTCTCATTCGACCATGCTAATTCATTCGGTCTTCTCTTCTTTCGGCACATAGTCGGCTGGACTCATTCGATCGGGGCATAGTCTTTCGGCTAACCTTCTTTCGACCTAAGCCATTCGATCGGTGAAACCACATTCGATCCAATCTATTCGTGGCAACACCCTTTCGGCCGAGTTCCTTCGCCAACACACTCCTTCGGCCAAGAGCTTCTCGGTTGAGCCATCCTCATCAGCATGCAACATCATAGTTGCGTGCATGGTTGTTGTGTGTGCATGGGGTGGCTACGTAATACACGCGTGTGAGTCAAGTATGTGTGCATGCATGGACTTGATCATGTGAGTGCATGGGAAGTAGGGTTGGACCATATGAGTTCATACATGGGAACATTAGGGTTACATGGCATGCACTCAATCAAAGGATACCTAAAGAACACACATAGAGTCAACAAGGGATCAAGAATTAGAGTTTTGAATGACAAAAGCTTTCTTGGAACACAGTATAATCTAAACAAGAGTTTAAAGTCATTTGAGTTCAAAACACTTGGAGATTCATAGAAAATCAAGGATCAAGGTCTAAGGTTATGATGTTGATTAAACCATTAACACATAATACCTAGACATTTCATAAGAATGTATAACTACCGTACGTAGTTCAATTGAACTATCTAGGATGGATTATACACCTAAACGATCAAGGACTCAAGAACGATTAAGATCTAGTGAAGGGCCAAGGTTAATCAATTAAGATTAACCTAAGCCCGTCATGATAACTATATTTTCTTAACTTAATAATGTTTTTGAATAAAGAAATTGATTTATAAATCTCACTAAATTAAATAAAAGGTTCTTAAAACTTACAGGTGTAATTAAATTGAAACAAATTAAAAACATTTTAATTAAAGACTTCTAACTAGTGAAGTGGGATCAAGGTTAATTTTGGGTAATGTTGTAGACTAGATAGAAGGAGTTAGAGAAACATACTAGTAATTTAGGACACTTAGTTGCACACCGAGACCAAAGCCTTAGATGCAACGTCTATTATAAACACTTATCGTATTCAAATCTCTTAAAACAACTCAGGTGTTAAAGATACATAAGCAACAGTCAAAGAGCGCGCATTATCTTTCGTGATTCATTACACAACAACACAGGTGAGTTCATTGCCCCTTTTCTAAACATTTTTGTTTTAAAACGCGGGGCTGAGAAGCATGCGTAAACTGTTTTAATTGAATTGTTTACTTAAATGCTTTTAAATTGTATATGTTTACCATGTATAACTGTTTATTTTAGACTTTGTCTAGGTAAACTGTTTATTGAATTTTAAAACAAGTTATCTATTCATCATGAGTAAATAACTTTGTGAATCAAAGAACTAATTTCAAAGAACTATTTTCAAAGAACTAAAGATCTAAAACAAAGTACTATTTTCAACAATCTATTTCAAAGAACTAACGATCTATTTCAAAGAACTAACTATCTATTTCAAAGAACTATTTCAAGAGGGTGTTGTCAAAGAACTAACGATCTAACGAACTACTTACAACGAACTATTTTGAGGAAAATCTGGGAAATATTCAGAGATAGCATGTGAACGGTCAATAACGGTCAAGAACGGTCAATAAAATCCTATTACTCAAAAGATATCCTAGCTAGACTGATCGAGTATAGGTCGCATGCTTGATGATATTTACAGATCTCCTTTACTACTAAGTACCGGATTGCTATACTAGTCTACTCGAGTATGACCAAGGCCCAATCATTAGGACTTAGATTTTGTATTAAATGTTTATTTATTTATTTAATTAAGCATTTATTTCACTGTTTGTACAATTATTGTGGTTGATCATATTTTGTGATGAACTTAAGAAATCAATAGAGATTTCAAATCGTTGTATTTACAGGAACAAAGAACTGAAAGACAAATGGGTTTATGGTAGGGGTAAAATGCTTAATTATCATTAACAACAATGTCCTATGTGGATTAGTATGTGGTGGGACGGCGTCTGGGCGGGTTGTAGGCTCGATTCAGGGGTATGCCCTTTATATAAGCATACCGATCTAGATGATACATGTGATGTTAATGAGATTAAGGTTGTTACCCGAGGGTTTAACAAATGTTTTGAGAGTACATTAGAACTATAGTGGAATGGAAGTGTAAGGTAGGTAAAAATGCTTAATTATCATTAACAACAGTGTCATATGCGCATTAGTATGTGGTGGGACGGCGTCTGGGCGGGTTGTAGGCTCGACTCAGGGGTATGCCCTATATATAAGCATACCGATGTGGATATTACATGTGGTGTTAATGAGGTTAGGGTCTTTACCGAAGAAGGTTTTCAAATCATTTTCAATTACTAAACTATATGAACTCGCCAACCATGTGTTGACTTGGTCTTTTTGCATGACTTCTCATGTGACGAACAGGTCAATTAAGAAGCTTATGCTTTTGGACTAGGACTTCAGATAGAAGACTTAGCATTTTTGGACCTGCATACTTTTGGAACATCATTATACAATTATTTTATATATCTTGTGTAGTTACAAGATAGAAACTTTTTGATGTTTATAGTAGATTTACATTGTTAAATTATAAACGTTACTGATTTAATTTAACTTTGTAATTCTATTCTATTTAGCATTTTCTCATTTATATCATGTGCAATGTAAACAATCTGATCATTACGATTATCACTCACGATATCGCGCCCCGGGAACCTTCCGCCCGACGGGGAATCCGATCCAACCCCGCCGGCTCGGGGTGTGACATCTAGTTCCTTTCTGACGATATTGTTCTACAAGATACTACCCATCGGTAACATCTTAATGCCTCATTACCTTAATGTCTATCACAACATTAAGAAGTTCTGGAAACAGGAAACAAACATTCACACAAGGGGAGTTGCAGCTCCTAGCAAATGGGTGGACAGCCGATAGTACTATCAATGTTTCCCCGTTCAGCCCCACATGGGTTCACTAGATACAGTTCAAAAATGAGGACTTTCAAGTTCTGTGATAGTGTTCTTGTTCTCCAGGCAAAATCCCATGAAATCCACAAGTTCTCAACAATCACATGAAATCACACAGATAACAGTGATACATATCATATAGTTCCAAAAAGTTCAACAGTGTTCCCCGATGTTTATAAAAGATTAAAAAGAAAAGGGGTTGTACGAAACTCACCTGATAATACAGATGTAGCAGAATACCTCACAACTGGTGATAAAGGGGTGATTCTGCATTTATTTACGTTTAATGAGTTATTTATGGTTTTAACTTACTGATTAGATCTTCCTGAACGTCCAATGTCAAAGACATTGTCTTGAAAGTCATCAAACCGATATTAAGTATGTGATTAGTTATTTTATTATCATATCATACAATGTATGATAATGTAGGAATCTACATTGCATTAGATTCCCAATATAAGTTGATGACGTTCTTGATTAATCAGAATAATCTCGGGTTAACCAAATAGTTAATGTTGTTGATTAGGATACTGTAACAGTTTCTAGATAATTTAATGGCTTAGGAATGATCAATCCTTGCTATTGATTACTCGAATATCATGAAATATCACAATGTAGCATCAGAATAGGTGTAATAACCATGCTTAACATACTAATCTGACTGTTATCATAAACATCAGATAATCGTTCCAATGAGTACGTTAATGATTGTGATTAGTTTGAAACACTTGGATTTAACCTTGCATTTCAAGGATTAATCCAACTAATCACCTACATTGTTATAATCAAATGGGTTAAACCATTATAATCATGGGTATGGTTTCATGCAAACCGGGCATTTCAACGGATCAAAACAAGGATTTAACCGTTAAAACTTCGTGTTCTTTGTTTATAATCAATCCTAGCCATCATCTAGGAAATAATAAACAATCCTAACTATGTCATTATGTTCAAAATCAAGATATAATCAATCATTATCAAACCAGAAGGTTTAAACGGATAATTACCTAATCTGACGGATATCTGCGGTTAAAACAATGATTAGAGCTTGTAGAGATGATCCCTGGTATGATTGGTGACTTCTGGTGGCTTCAAGATGGTGTTTTGATGGTGGTTGGTGTGTGTTTTTCGCCTGGAGATCGTCTGAGTTCGAAGATGTAATAAAAATAAATTTTTGCATGAAATCTGCTGAAGAAGATCAACTTTCTCCACCGCCACACCCATCGCGTACCGCGACCTGAAGCCAAAATGGCTTCGCATACCGTGAAGATTTCCGGAGGAATCTTAAATATTTTGCATGCATCGCGTACCGCGATGAGTCCAGTCGTCCAACACTTATAAATTTTTCTTCGTTTTTCGATTCCGGGCAATCCAGGACTCCGTTTTGTGCACGGTTTTCGCCCACGTTCATTATTTCTCGCATAATATCGATCTGTAACAATTACAATCATTAAATCAACGTGGATCTCTAGAACGATCAAATGTGCTCACATTATTGATGACGTAATTCTCGTATGCAATTTTCACAAGATGGCTATGTTAACCAGAAGAGCTAGGAGGATTCTTCAAAGGACTAGGAGAACTGAGATTTCAGAAAAGTCAAAGAAAAAACTTGGTTTTTCTAAACAAAAGGTAAAATGTTACAATTGTGGAAATTTAGGACATTTTGCCAGAGAGTGTGAAATGCCAATGAGAAACAATTCAAGATTTGAATTTGGTTTTAAATCGAAAAAATTTGATCCTCGAAAAGGAGCTCCAACTACTTCTTCATATGCACCATCTATAAGTGCAAAGTCAACTCCTCCAGCTAAAGATAAAGCTTTTATTGTTGAGGAAGAATGTGGTACTAATTGGTCATCATATGCTGAGGAGGTTCACGTAAATGATGAATCACATGTTGCTTCCATGGATCAAATGAGTTCAAAAAAGGTTGAATTATCATCAGGACGGAATCTTAGTCTGAAACCAAATTGTTTAAAATGTTGTGCTTATTCATTCAAACTTGATATGGTTGCTAAGCATAAATCATTGTTTGATGATGTCAACTGTATAGAAGACAATGTTAAACAATATCTAGCTAGTGAAACAAAATATAAAAATAAACTTGAAGAATATAGTGCTGATATTAAAACTTTAACGTTGCAGTTGGCAGATAAACAGGACATTATCTATCATATAATTGATGAGTGGAGAAATAGAACAAAAGAAATGTAAATCAATTGAGTGTTTGGCTAATGCTCAAGTGATTTTTAATAACATTGTGGCTAATCATGTTAGTAATCCAGGTACCCAAGGAATTGGTTATAAGAGTGTTCCTCCTCCTATTAATCATCTTTATGGGTCTCTTCCTAAAGAGCCAAATATTATTCCATATGTTGCTAAATCTTCTAAGAATTTATACATGATTGAAAATGATTTAACTAACTTGTCTAGTTCTGTCAGTTTTAAATGTGCAGGAACAGGGATAGAGGATTCAGGAATCAAACAAGAAATTTGTGATGATGATGAAGATGTTAATAGAGATGTGTCTGGTTTAAATTTTGATGTTAAAAGGAAATGATGTATCTCATGTGTTTGTTAATAACAATGTTTCTGAATTTTTCATAATTGAAGATGTTGACATTAGTAATGAAACTGTTGAAAAGGAATCTGATATTCCTAGAGACAGATGTCTTTTTGCTGAACCAGACAATATTATCTATTATACTCATAAAGGAAAAGATGTAATCTTTTCAGATGATTCTCATCCTTTGATTTTGATTAATCCAGTTTTGATTTATACTATTTTTTAGAAACCTAATTCAAAGATTTTTCAAAAACCAGAACGAGTATGTGAAAAGGATTAGGTAACAAAGGGAAAACATAATTTTGTTAAGAAACAAACTAATCAAAACGATCTTGACAAATTATTATGTCAATCAAATGTTGTTTTCTTCAATAATAAGAGTAAACTATCTTCATCACAAACTTCTTCTTCAAAAGCATTGCCTTCTGTAAACTGGGATGTTCATAGTGATAGATCTTTTGAGTCTAAGATGTCTGGTAGCAATGGATCTATAGCTTCACCTTCACAAGGGTCTAGTTCAAGGTCTAAGATTCAGAAAGTTAGGCTTCCAAAGGATGATAGTTACTCAAATGTTGTTCAATCTCATAAGAATAGCAAGAGAATGCCTACTAAGCCAATTAATTTGATTGATTTCATCACAACAGCATTCACTGCACATAGTTCAGCATCAAAACATCATTAAAAACTAGTGAAGTCTGTTCATTCTTTTCCTCTCGTGGAAAAGAAAGCTGTTAAACAACCTTTCAAAACAAATTTTTAAAATTCAAATTTGATAAATTGTGTTAAATCAAAATTGCTTTCTAAGAAAATTGTTAACCCAACTAAACAAATTGTCTATCATCAAAATGAAATTATTCCTTACAAACCTATTCCTAATAGAGTATGGATTGTTAAGGCAAAATTTTCTATTTGTGAAATTCAAGATGTTTCATCCGTTCATGTTAAAAGTCATAAGACTAAGACATGGATTACAGTTTCTAATTGATTTATTTTTATGTGTGCAAGACTCATTATCAAGTAGTTCAATAAATACATGGTACGTTGATAGTGGTTGTTCTCGACATATGACTGGAAATTTGGATCTTTTAACAAACATCAAGCATACTAATGATGGATTTGTAAAATTTGCTTGAAATACTGGTGTATATATCACAAAAGAGGGAGTGTTATCAAATGACATAATAAGTTTTGAACATGTCAGTTTTGTGGAACAGCTTAAACACAATTTGTTGAGTGTTTCACAAGTATGTGATAAACATTATCCTATTATTTTTTATAACAAAGCATGTTACATATTGAAGCCTAGAGTGATGATACCTGATGATTGGATTGTAGTGACTGCTCCAAGACACAATAATACATATCAGCTGGATATGTCTTCTGCTACTTCATCTTCTCAACTTACATGTTTCTTTTCCAAGGCTACTGAAAAAGATTCAATTTCATGGCGTCGATGAATGGGACATGTTCATTTACGCAAAAAGAATTTTCTGATTAGAAATGGATTAGTTGAAGGCGTTCCACCTTAGTCTTTTGTGATGACTGATCACTGTATTTCTTGTCAAAAGGGAAAACAGTGTAAGCAATCACATAAGCCTAAAGTTGATAATTCTATTAACACTCCTCTAACTATGTTACATATGGATCTTTTTGGTCTAGTGTCAATTAAAAGTGTTGGTGGACGATCTTTTTCTTTAGTAGTCATTGATATTTTTCAATATTTTCTTGGGTTTTCTTTTTGGCTGCTAAATCAGAAACTCCAGAGATTTTGAAGAATCTCATTGTCAAGATTGAGAATGAATTTTCTGCACATGTCAAGTTTTTGAGAAATGATAATTTCAATGAATTTAAAAACCATAATTTGGAGTTGTTCTGCATTCAGAAGGGTATTTCTCATCAATTTAGTGCTCCTTATACACCTCAACAAAATGGTGTTGCTGAACGGAAAATTCGTACTTTGATAGAAACAACAAGAACTATGCTTGCAGATTCTCATCTTCTAATCACTTTTTGGGCTGAAGTGGTTAATACAACATGTTATACATTAAACCGTGTTCTTACTATCAAGAAGCATGGCAAGACCTCATATCAATTACTTAAAGGTCGTAAACCTAATATTACCCATTTGGAACCTTTTGGAGCTACTTGCTCTTATTTGAAGATGACTTCTCCAAAATTTGAGCCTAAGGCTGTGGAAGGAATATTTTTGGGATATTCGGCTACCTCCTTGAACAAACGAGTTTTTAATTTGACTACAAGGATGATTGAAGAAGCATATGAAGTCACTGTATGTAGATTCACTGACACCTTGCCTGGAAAAGGTATAGAATGGCTATTTAATAACACACAAAAAAGAAAAGCAAACCTTTGTTGCAAACTATAAACGAAGATTTCTAGAATATTTATCTATATATAAAAAAGCGATGGTTAAAAAATAGAAGAAAGAGAAATAAAATAAGCATGTCATATAATGTAAAACACTAACGATGAATGAAAACACAAAACAAATCATGTTTACCTATAACTATGTTGTGCCACATATAATCATTTGATATTCAAAAACAATCAAACAACCTAATTATTTTTCTAATCTGTTATCGCCTAACCTATAACCTCTTTGCTTTCAGAACAATTCAAAAAAAGTAATTTGTAGAAAAATTTAAGCTAAAAAAACACATTTTTAAGTTTAATTTTATTTCCCAACTGATAAATTTGAAAGCAAACGTTTAAAACTTTCTTATAGGAAAATTATATAAGCTTAGAGTGAAGACAATTATAGAAACTTACAAGCACACAAAAATAATAGTCACTTGTAATGTGACAACAACAACAACACCCACTCTTAGTATTACTATTAGTGGAGTATGAAGAAGGTGGGATGTACATGAATCTTGGTATGTTATATTCTGATTTGTAACATCTTGAATTGCTACAGGTATGTGCATTATTTCATCAACAAATAAATAAGTAAATTTATAATTTTTATAAAACTTTGATCATTTGTATTGTCATGCCATCAACCTGATAACTATAACTGCTAATAGAAGGTGTTTATTTTGGTACATATAGACTAAAAAACACAAACCCATACCACAAATCTAATAAACTTAAGTATCTATTGTTGCGGAAACATATAGCCAAAAAAACACCATCTTTGAATCTAATTTTATATGTGTTAGAAAGAATGAATCCAATAATGAACCCCCTAAATTCACTTTAAGGACAAATTATATTAACCTACAACTGAATAATCTCACATTTAGTATATTATTTTTGTAAATAAAATCATTTTACCTTGTTATATATGATTTTTGTAAATAAAATATTTTTAGTTTGTTATAGTCCAAAGTACGTAATTAATTTGTCCTGAAAACTTGGCAAACAATCTGTAAGTTTTGTTGTTAAGTTTGTTAATCTTTCACATATTGTTATATGAGATGAAGTCAAGTGTAAGATGAAGTAAAATGAGGTTGTTGACTAATATTTGTCCATAGAAAAGCATAGTTAGCCTACATACACATCTAAACATTATCCTAAAGAACATCTAGAGTGTGAAAAAAAAATCTACCCATCATAGGAGATCGCAAACAATATCTGTTGAAAGTTTGGATACCCTATTCTACAAGCTCTTATCATATTTCTTTTCTAACAAATTACAGGAGATCGCAAAAAATTTATGTTGAAAGTTTAGAAAGCCTACTCTACAATATCAGAACCCTCCTCTGTCATACATATTTCTCACAAATTCCTCTACCCTTTCATCATAACCAACAAACGCAAACAACCCTAATTTTAGCACCATCAGAACTATAATTTCAGCATCACCAAATTAGAATCAGGAAATAGAGATTAGTCGCAAAACGTAGCAATACAAAAAAGCGCAAGACATGCAAGAAAGTAGAAAGAAAAAGACGGGAGAAAAGAGAGGTGTCAAAACTTAAAAAAACAGATGATAAGCTACGCAAAGGAAAACCTACCTTCAAAATCAAGATTAGAAGAGCCACTATTGAAACGACATCTTGAAGGAAGGTAAACAGAAAGCAGAGGAAAGAAGATGCACAATAGGTACAACATACAGGAAGAAAGAAAGGGGAGAAAGAAAGGGGAAAAAGAAATAAAGGCAAGCAATAAAAAATAAAAGGAAAAAAAGAGTAAAAAAGTATAGAAGGAAAAAGATAACAAAGGTGTAAAAACACGTAGGTGAGGCAGATTAAAAAATTAAAGAAAACACAGCCGACAACAAACTCGACTCCGCATTGTTCACAAAATTGCGGGTCTTCCTTTTCATCTCCGATTACTCGATAATTTCCACAAGAACAAATTTCACTTTTGATAGGCCCAAAAATTCTTTCACAAAATAATCTATCTTTTTCTGGTTTATTGGTTTTGTAATGAAAGGTATAAATAAATAGTCTCATCTTTGTAAAGTTAGGAAAATATGACTTTAGTTTTTATATGCATATCTTGGATTAGTTATAATCCTTTTAAACATATCTTATTTAATAAATGATAGTTACCGTTGTTAAAGAATATAAATTAATCTATAGTTTTAATAAAAGAGAGACAATAATATGAAATAGTAAAAACATGTGATGATCACAAGTGAATACTTTACTTCTTATGTTCTAATGTTCACAAATATATAATGATAACTATAATTGTTTTACTGCAAAAGACATTACTAACCAACGGTATTTTGGTGATGAGATAAGGCTCAGGAGCCATATAAGGTCCTGGATTCGAATCCTAGAAGAGGTTTTCTTAAAATATTGAGTTTCCTTACGTTAGCCTTTTAAAAAAACTATACTTTTTTGTTTGTTGCTAAATACGTGTTTAGACGTGAGATGATTTCGGATAGACCGTTAACGTATTTAATTCTAGCTTATGTTTCTTTAGAAGGAGAGCAAGATTAATATATTTATTAGAGTAAATTACTGATGTGGTTCTTATGGTTTGCTAACATTTCACTCTTGGTCACTAAGTTTCATAAATTACACGTATGGTCCCAAACTTTAGACGTTTATAACACATATAGTTCTTATGTCACCAAAATTGTGACAACTAGTACCAGATCGTCCGGCAATCCGTACGGTATGTGTACTTACACCATTACTATGTGTAAATAACGGTGTGTAGATAACTATGTGTGTATGACTATGTGTGAATAACTATTTGATAAACAGTTGGGTGAAAACATGTCTATAGAACAATATATCAGTTGTATGTATTTGAATGAAATTCAAATACAGAAATACAACAAATCATGATAAATAACAAGGGTGAAAACAAATGACAAATACACATCGGTTGTGATCTGAGATCCACATATAACTGAAATCAGATAACCGACAATATCAATGAGAAAACAATGTGAAGCTACTCATAACAATGTGAAAACAGTAAAGATTAGTTGAGTCCGTCTGTGAGAATGTACAATTCAAACAACAGTTCAGTATCGTTTACGAACGATTAACTGACAGTGTGTTTGCGTGGGTGACGATTCACACAAACATACATGTGAGTTTAACGTTCTGAGTGACAACTGAAAAGTAGAAAACCAAATCAGAAAGTGAAACATACGATCGTATTTGTGCAGTTAGCACTCTCTACGAAAACGCGCGTAAGTTAAGTTTTCAGACGAAACAACGAAAATAAACGATTACGAACTTTAAAATAATAAAAATAAAATAAAAATAATATCTATTAGGAATTACAACCTAAAAAAAATTTTATAAAACCATTTTACTAAAACTATACGTGATTAACGTTACGTAACAAAATAATGAGATTTAACGGTCTGATCACTCACGAAACAGTAAAAATAAGTAAAATACAACATTTTACGTTTTACAATTTTGAAACTCATCAAAATAATCCAAGAAACCTAATTTAAATGTTCAATTATCTAATTAAGCAACCATAACGGTGCGTACGTAAAAATACGCGAAACCGACATTGAGCGAGACCGAACACGCGGGTAAACACCCGGGGTATAAAACCCCATATTTCTTCTTCTTCTCCTTCACTTTCAGCTGACTTACATCTCTCTACTCTCTCTCTAAAACTTCATCAACACTCAATCATAGCAAACGATCACCAAATTTCGCGTTTTTGGTGTCCAAACAATCCTCTCAACGAGTAGAACAAGGAAGTACAAAGGATCTAGCCTAAAACGAGCTCAAATGGAATAAATCTTAGTGAGAAGATCCGACAAAAAGGTGGGTTTTTTCATTTTTCCGGTTTTGCGTTTTTGTTAGAAATCCTACACAAAAACATCCATAACTTCTTCATTTCTTAGCCAAATCGCGCAAATAATATATCGAAACGATCGTCTCGAAGAGAGGAAGCTTGTAGTACAAGGGATCGGGGCTAGTTCGAAGTATTTTGGCCGGAATCTTAGAGAGAAGGTACGGTACTGTAGAGTAATTTACTATTCATCTCGATTTTCAGCCATGAAACTACATTAGTTCGTCATCAAAATGAGTCCCTCATGTTGGGATTACACTAGAATAAGGATTTGGGTCATTGGAAATTAAGATCGGTGGATGAATGAGATCGTAGTGTCGATGGGAAGCCATAGCATCAACCCAAGGAACTCATTAGAGTCTATGGTTGTTAACCGGTTGGTGTCCACCGATACTACTCATCTTGTTGCTATTAATACTAACGTGAATATATTTAAAAACTTATGTAAACTATAAAACTAAGGACTTAAATATTAAGGAGGTAATCTAGAGCAATAAAATTGTAATGACAAGTAAGATTAGAGATTTAATAAAAGTGTCAAACTTACTTTTGGACTTAATTAATAAAACACATTTGTTAAATATGTGTTTAACAAAAAAAATCACTAAGTTTTCATAACACTTTACTTATGTTAATATGTTAAAGTGATAATAATCATCTTAAGTTAACATAATGGTTTGACATGCAAAACCTAAGTTGAACTGACATATGTTAAGATTTCAAAATCTAAGAAACATTCTAAGATTTTAAGTTAAGTTGCAACATGTAAATCAAGAACAATCTAGTATATTAACACCTAATCTAGCGTTGGTTAAATGTTAGTACATTACACTAAAAGGAAACAAAGGCTAATCAAACAACAAACAACTACAAGTGTTAACCAACTTTAAGGTTAACACACACACATTAATAACTTATAAGTTATACATCATTGGAAACGAACACAGGATCGTGAATATAACTTCTAGAACAACAACAAGTGCGTGCATTCTTTGATTACTTAGTCAACCACTACTACTACCAGGTGAGTTCATATGCCCCTTTTTATTAATCTTTTGGTTTTAACTGCGGGGCTAAGAACATGCTAAAACTTTTATTAAATGTTTTAGTACACTGTATAGTAATAAGGTTTTTACTTTGTTATTACAACTGTATGCCTTATTATGTAAAAGTTGATGATTGCGAGTTTATAACTGTTATTTCTGTTAGACAATATCTACAATTACTAAGTGATAAAACTGTTCTGTGATTACAATTGTAATACTCATGAGGAATACATGCTATTCCTATTGAATTACTTTATTGATTCTAAGGAAAATTATAACTGTTATGTCTTTGGGAATAATTGCAGTTAAATCTAAGCGAATTGATCTGCTATACCTATGAGAACATGTGTGCTATGCCTATTGGATTGCTATGAGTTGATGGTTATGGGTTGACAACTATGAGAACTCTTTTGATTTTTAGTCAGCCTATTCCAACTCTATCATTTCTGACACGGGTGATGAGAGTATGATAGTGTCTGCTAATTATCTTACCACTTCTATTATGTGGACTGGCAGATTGAGAGATTGACCTCACTCATCTCATAAGCTGGTGGCAGATAGTTGTGAGGTCTTGTGAAAACTAATGAATCCGGATTTAATTGAGGACATTGTGGTTTGCCTTTGTGGTGGCTGCAATGAGGTCAATTCAATTACGATCACCTATTGGGATATAACTACGTGTCAGACTTGCTCTCACTTCCTAATCAGATGTGAGTAATAGTAAGTGTCACACCCCGAGCCGACGGGGTTGGATCGGAGTCCCCGTCAGGCTGAAGGTTCTCGGGGCGCGATATCGTGAGTGATAATCGAAATGATCAGATTGTTACATTGCACATGATACATAAATGAGAAACTTGCTAAAATAAAATAGAATTACAAAGTTAAATTACATCAGTTAAGTTTATAATTTAACAAGGTAAATCTACTATCACATCATAATCTTCTATCTTGTATCTACACAAGATATACAAAATAATTGTGTAATGATGTCCAAAAGTATGCAGGTCCAAAAATGCTAAGTCCTCTAATTGAAATCCTAGCTCAAAAGCAATAATTGCTTAGTTGACATGTTCGTCACCTGAGAAGTCATGCAAAAATAATAAAGTCAACACATGGTTGGTGAGTTCATTAAGTTTTATAAAAATAAATTTGAATAACCTGAATGACAACCTTAACCTCACCATTAACCACCTATACCATCCAGTTCGGTATGCTTATATATAGGGCATATGTAGGGTGGAACTTACCGCCCGCCCAGCCACCGTCCCACCACATACTAAACCACATGATATATTGTTCCTGGTGATAATTAAGCATTTCATTCCACTACTTGGATTCCATGACATATGATTTATAGTATTTGATTACCCTGAAAAATGTTTACCTTGATTCCTCGAAGTGACAACCTTAACCTCATCAACAACCACCTATGCTATCCAATCAAGTATGCTTATATATAGGGCATATGTAGGGGACAAGCCCCAGCCACCGTCCCACCACATACCGGACTGCTTAACATATTGTTATTAATGATAATTAAGCGTTTTGCTCCATTCACCTCTGATTTAGATTCTGATTTCCACAATTTGATTTACCTTTGATTCTCTTGAGTTCATCATAGTTACATGATTTCCCAAAAGCAATTATAGAAATATAATGTTAAATGTTTAATTAAATAAATAAATAAACATTTAAATACAACTAAGACATGATGATTAGGCCTTATTTGACTCAATCAATTAGACTTAGTTGTTGGTGGTTGTCCAAGTTGTACCCTCTCACATGTGACCCATATCAAGCATAACTCACAAGGAGTATACCTAAGCGTGCGGGATTTTAATGATGCCCATATCAGCTTGACCCAACGGTCTACTGTACATGCCGGGACTTTACGGATATCCTTTGATTCTTGATCTCTTTGATTCTCTTGAATTTGATTTTGATTTCATTTGATAGTTCACGTTATTGCCCATATAGCTTGACTACAAGAGTCTACTATTTATGTCGGGACTTTATGTGTGTTACACGTGGTCTTGATTTCTATACAACTGACATCCACCTTAACTCCAGTATTAATAATTTCATTAGAACTTAATGATTTCATTATTTCAATGATTCACACACATTTACGATTTATGATTCCTTGAGTCTCTTGATTTGATCATTAGAATTCCCATGATTTCACAATGATAATTGATTCTTAATTAGGATCCTTTGTCTTCAGATCACACACTGAATTAGGTTTCTTTGAACATGATCTTTAGTTTCTTTGATTTCACTTTGAATTTAGGTTCTTGAATTTGAGCTTGATGGACTAAGGGTTTGTTTAGAGTTTAAAGTTAAAGTATTACTCATAAGAGTAATTTCATTAACTTGATAATTTGATCTGCATAGTAATTACCTAGACAGGAGTCTAGGAGTATCAACAAGCATAAAGATATAACGTATAATGAATAAAAGCATTTAAGTAAACAATTTAAATAAAACAGTTTACGCATGCTTCTCAGCCCTGCGTTTTAAAACAAAAATGTTTAGAAAAGGGGCAATGAACTCACCTGTGTTGCTATGTAACTGATTTATCACAAAATAGCGCTCTTGTTGTAGCTTAAGTTTCTTCGGTTCATGAGTTGTTTTATAAGAATTTGAATACGATAAGTATAAGTATTAGTCGTCGCGTCTAAGGTTTGGTCTCGGTGTGTGTAACTAAGTGTCCTAAGTCCAAGTGTGATTCTAAGACTTACTCTTCTAGTCTAACTTAGATACCCATTTATAACCCTTATCCCATATTCATTGGCCATAAGTCTTGATTTATATGTTTAATTAATTTCATTTTAAGTTACAACATTAGTTTAGAAAATCATTTAATTAAATTTAACAAGGTTTATGGATCCTCTTCTTTTATTAAAACATCATTAGCTTAGCTAAATTTATCAAGGAGCATGTGATGGGCTTAATTAAGCCCATTGGGCCCACTTAGGCCCATTGGTGTTCTTGATTATCAATTGATCATAAATCAATTCCCTTGAACAATTTGATATAGATAACCATTTTATTTAGGTTAACTATCCATAATAATGTTTTTCCTAGGTTAGTGTTAATAATTTAAATCAACACTTAACCTTAAAAATTTCGGTTATTTGTCAATGATATCTTAGTTTGTATTAAATCAAGTTTGCATAAAATTGATTATTCCTTATCATCCCAATGCACACACATTATCTCATGCATGTATACGTACCTAAATCCCCATGCGCACTAGTAACTAAGGATTTTTATATCAATTTGGTTCGGTAATCCCCTATAAGCAGCGAACCTTTTGAGGAACTTGTCTTGGGTTCAACTAACACCTTGTCACCAACGAACCCTTAAGGTTCGGCCAGGTACAAGATTTGCATGAAAAAGGTTCGGGAGTTGAGGGTTCGGCAGTGGATATGCTCTTAGGTTCGTTACAGCCATGGGTTCGTGGGTTATCAAAAGGGTTCGACCATCTCCTATCTAGCCAATAGTTCGTAGCATCCCACCTAGGTTCGTGAGTAGTATGGTTCGTTGCTATAGTTCGGCTAAGGGTTAAAGGTTCGTGAGTCCTAGGGTTCGCCACCCTAGGTTCGGCCGTATTTTGGTCGCAGGTTCGGTGCTGCATACTCACAGGTTTGTTGCAGGTTCTAGCCAATGTCGACAGGTTCGGTGCAGATGATGGTAACAGGTTCGTGGCAGATGGTGTAGGGTTCGGCACTATCCCTTGGAAGGTTCGGCCGATAGGAACGAACCTGTAACATCAACAGCCCTTAATCCTCACGAACCTGCACTTCCAACTCCTTTCTCGATCCGAATCTGTTACAACATAAGTTCTACATCTTCCTAGTTGTTTACTAGTGCTTATCTCAATGTTTTTAAGTGTTTAAAACTGATTATCATGGAATTAACTACAAGGACTCGTGAAACCCTCTAAAACCGAAAATAAAGTCAAGGTTTACCTCGAATTCGTTGGGTGAAAGGCTAGATCCCTTGTACTTCCGTAATCTATGTGATGAGAGGATCGTTTTGGCACCAAGAATGCTCGAATCCGTTGGGAGATGGATGAGATCTTATAGAGAGAAGGTGGAGAACAAATTTTCTAGAGAGAGGAAGAGAAAAACGAAAATGAAGAGGGAGCTAGGGTTTGATGGTGGTTGGTGGTGAATTAATTGAGTCATTAATGGCTTAGAAAATACTCGATTATTCGGTTTCGCGTAAAATACCATTTTTCGTGGTTTTCGTCACGAAACGATACGGTTTATAAAATAGGATTTATAAAATTATTCTAAGTTGTGATTCCTAATAAATTAACTAATTATCTAATCTTTTTATTTAAAATTTATTAAATTTTTATTGTTTAAAATCAGATGGTACGGTTATCGCGCGTATTCGTTCGAATCGTCACCCGTTCGAATACGACGACAACTATACTTTCCAATATTGTTTTCTAATTATCGGATATCATTCGGAACGTTAAACTTCCAGATTGATTCGTACAGATCGTCACCTATACGAATAACCCGTCGTTTTAGCATTCACTTAACAACATCCATGTTGTTTTGTTCTATAAAGCCTCGCATACGTTTATACATAATAAAATCCTAACACATAATCATATGATGGTTCTGTGTTGTCAGATAATTATCTGACTGATGAACCATGTTTTCTGAGTTTTGTTTCTCTGAAATGATCATGAATTCACTGTTTGATTCATAAAATGATAACAGTGGATGATATGAATATGAAATGCATTGAAATGTATGTAGTTCGTACCTGTTTACTGTTCATGCTACTGTTGCGATCACTGTTCCCGTGACGTTTCCGGCACTGATGTTACAGTAAGTCAAAGAGTATACCACCCCTAATAACTGTGGTAATACCACCATTAATAACTGTGGTAATCCACCATTTATAACTGTGGAGAATTGTACTACTTAGAAACCTATTGTGTTATGTTAATATCATGATAATGTAGTGGGTTGTCATATTGGAGATTTTGATTGTGATTAGCCTATGGGTGATGAAATGGATATCTATAGCTACAATACATGTGGTATTGAGTTCTGTCAAGTGTGTGGTGGGATCTCGGCTGGGGCTTGTCCCCTACGTATGCCCTATATATAAGCATGCTTGACTGGACAATATCTTATCTACAGGTGTATCTATAGAGAGGTCATGGGGATGACTTAATGCCAAGTGAGAATAACTGAGACTTGTGTAATACAAGATGTTTTGTAAATAACTCTGAAAGTTTTTAAATAACTAAACTTATGAACTCACCAACCTAGTGTTGACTTTGTTTAAATTCATGTTTTCTCATGTGACGAACAGGTCTAGTTACCAAGACCTAGCTTGCTTTTTGGATGCATATATTTTGATGACATTTTGAATCTCTTTTGTATATCTTGTGCAGATACAAGATAGAAACTATATGATTCTTTTGAGTAGATTTACCTAGTTAAATTATGAACACGTACTGTGTAATTTTATGTATTGAATGTCATGTTAGAATTTCTCATTATATATCATGTGTCATATAAACAATCTGATCACTATAATTATCACCCGATATCGCGCCCCGGGAACCTTCCGCCCGACGAGAAAATCGATCCAGCCCGTCGGCTCGAGGTGTGACACATAATTGACCAAATTACCTTCACATAAGGACTATATGTGTAGCAAACGTTTAAAATTTGGGACCATATGAGTAATTTATGAAATCTAGAGACCAATTGTGAAATAATAGCAGACCACATTGACCATCTCAATCTATTTATTAATTTGTTAATTGTAAGATTGAGGTAAAGGTGTGCATGCTATAACCATAACCTAAAAAAAAATATTGCCTTGAACCATAATCGATTTTAACCGAAACCATCTTTAACCGACGGTTATGGTTAAGCTAAGCTATTAACCGACCCATTCGATTATGGTTATTGTTAAGCCAATTTATTAACCAACTTTAACCGAATTGAATCGATTATTGTATATACATACATACATATATATATATATATATATATATATATATATTTTAGTATTTCTAGGTGTGTGTTTTTTTTTTAGAAGTTATGATGCAAGTTAATTATATAAGATGAGCTATAGCTTTTATTGAATGAAAATAGTAGGGGTTACATGTGAGACTAAATATATTAGAATATTAGTTAGGTTTTTACTTTTTTTTAGTTTTCAACAATTCATTATTTGAATTTAACCGAAACCGAACCATAACCGGTGGTTAACTGATTAATGGTTAACTAATCTATTGGTTATGATTATTGATATATATATATATATATATAGAATTAACCGAAGTAACGGTTTAGGTTATGAAAATTATCATAACCGCACCGAAACGCATCATGCACACCCCCAGATTGAGGTATAGGCCTGTAAACGAACCGAACAGTTCGTGAACTATTCGGCGGGAAATTCGTTTATGTTCGTTTATTTAATAAATGAATAAACACGAACATATAATTTGTGTTCGTTTAAATAAATGAACGAACATAAAACACCTTAGTGTTTGTTTATTTATGTTCGTGAACTGTTCGGTTATGTTCGTTTATTTGTGTTCGTTAATGTTCGGTTAAATATCTAATGTATGGATGCTATGTATTACATGTAATAGCGTTGTCATTTGTTCGTTCGTTTATGCTTATTCAATTATATTCGTTTATGCTTATTCAATAGTGTTCATTTTCATGTGTTCAATCATGTTCATTTGTGTTTGTTTATTTTGGTTCGTTTGTCTTCAATTTGTTAGCTTAATTTCCAATAGACGAACACAAACATATTCAATTTCTTAATTAATGAACACAAACACAAAATTCATGTTCGTTAACGTGTTTATGTTCGGTTGAATTTAAATAAAAGAACACAGACATACCCGTGTTTATGTTTGTTCGGTTCATTTATTCGGTTCGTGCCTAGTATATAAACATGCTGGAGTACAAAACATGCTGTTAAAAAATGGTATTCATTTTCGTTTGAAACCAAAATGATGAATAAATTAAAAAGGGAAAGGCTGCAATCGTGTTGTTGACCCCATTCGACTCGAGAAACCAAAGCGGAAACGCTCTCGATTTCTCCCAAAGCTCTCATTTCTGATTCTCCCTACCAATTTCTAGAGAGAGAGAGAGAGAGAGAGAGAGAGTACATACTCATGCATTTCTAGAGAGAGAAGTTGCTATCCTTTCATCAATTGTGATCCGAAAGAAAGATAGAATTGTGCTCTGTTAGGTTTTATGAACTTATGAGGGTTGGTTACGTGAAGAAATGGAGTTTGTTGGGAGAAAATTGAGGAAAGAATTCGAAGGATTTGGGGTTTTCTCCGGAGTAGTGAAATCGTACGATTCGTCATCGGGATTCTTCGAGATCGGCTACGACGATGGTGATTCTGAAGAAATTGATTTGTCGGAGTTGACTGCTCTTGTGGACGTAGATGGAGTTCCTACTGATCAGTCTCAATCACTGTTGGATAAGAAGCCATCTAGGGTTGGGAGAAGACCTAAGAAGAGGCGTAGGGTTCATGTTTTATTAAATTCAGGTATTGAAAACAATTTTCCTTCTTCTGCTGGTAATGTAGTTGCAGCTGATGATGGTAATTTAGACTCTGTTAAAGCGGGATCAAGGGAAGAAAGTATTGTTGTTGATTATTTGACTAATAAATTGGACTTTAATGGTAACAATAAGAACAATGTTAGTGATTGTGGTAATAATCTAAACTGTAATGATGATAGTTTGGATTTAAACTGTGGGATACATGATCTGGATAATAGCGGGAAGGTAATTGATGGCGTGATTGATTTGAATTTGGAGTTGATTGAAGAAAATGATTTGGAACCGAAAGGGAAAAAAATAATGGGTTGTCCTGTTAAGGAAGAGCAGTGTTTTGACTTGAATAGGGACTTATATGGTGATGAAAATAAGAATCAAGATGTTGACCTAGGTGGATATCTGAAGAGAGAGAATTCTGATGTAGATACTCGCTTGAATGCTTCTCATTTAGAGACATCTGGTGACATTGCTGCTAATAGTCCAGGAGTGTTGGGCATTCAGAATTGTTCCAACAACCTGACAGATAATATTTCTGTTGCTGGTGTGTCATCAGTTCTTGATCATCATGAAACTTTGGGGAAAACACACACAGGTGGAAGAAGAGGTAGAAAGAGAAGAACACTTGCAGATTCTCCAAAAATTGCTGCAGAAAGTGTGTTAAGAAGGAGTGCTAGGAGACGAGCTATGGTGTCTGTTGATGGTCATGATGGTAATGCTATAACAGCTGATGATGATTATGATGATGATGGGTGTGCATTGCTGTCTGGTTCATCTCCTGTTGTAAGTGCTGTTTCAGAAGAGCAACCCACAACTTCTGGATGTAAAAAATCTGAAGAACCTAGTGTTGTTCCTCCAAAACTGGAGTTACCACCATCAACAGGGAATCTGAAACTAGATGGCCTCCCAGTACTTGATCTTTTCTCTGTTTATGCTTTTTTAAGGTCATTTAGTACAATATTATTTTTAAGCCCATTTGAACTGGGAGATTTTGTGGCGTCAATTAGAAGCAAATCTCCTAGTTTATTGATTGATTCTATTCATGTTTCTCTTTTACGAACATTGAGGAAGCTTTTAGAGTTCCAATCAAGTGAGAGTTCAACATCAGCTACTAATTGCCTAAGGTTTGCATCTTTTGTTTTATACAGCTTGTCTTGGAAGTTGCATTTTCAACACATTTAACTATGAATGCATTGGGTTGTTATATCAGAAACTAGTCAAATAAAAAAAATTGCTGAAAGGGAATAGGTCAAATGGGCTTATAGTCCCACAAAGTTTATTTTTTAATGCCTACAACCTCCTAATTTTTTTCATATTAATATTTGTTTATCTTATAGTGATTTTGTTTTTTTGTAACAGCAACTAAAATGTTACTTGCTTATAAAAGGCTACAGAAATTGACAAAAATGGTCTATTATCCTACCTGACAAAGATCATTTTGCCCCTTCTAAAAAAATGATTAGTTATAACCTGAACTCTTTTAACCCACTTGCCACATATAACCTTTTTTTGTTGTGTTATTTAATTTTTCTATTTATTAATTTATGCAGTATATAAATATGTAGGGATCTTAACTGGGATCTGCTGGACATGGTTACATGGCCTATTTTTATGGCTGAGTACCTACTTATGAAACCTAGTTTTGATCTTGCTCATTTGAACTTGTTTAAGACTGACTACCATAAACAGTCAGAAACTGTGAAGGTTAAAATGTTGCAGTATATTTGTGATGATGTGATAGAAGTTGAAGCTATAAGTTCAGAAATAAATAGGAGGATACTGGTGGGAGATCCTATTAATTTTATGGATCCTGATTTAAATACAAAAATAATGGCTTCTAAGAGACGGAAGGCAACAATGGCTATTTCTAGTGGTTCATGCATGAGTGAGGAGGTTATTGATGAAACTGATGATTGGAACAGTGATGAATGTTGCCTTTGTAAAATGGATGGTAACTTAATATGTTGTGATGGTTGCCCTGCAGCATATCACTCAAAGTGTGTAGGCATTGCCACTAGTCTCTTGCCAGATGGCAATTGGTATTGCCCAGAGTGTGTAGTTGACAATAAAAATCATGATATTAATGTGGCAAAATCAATTAGAGGAGCAGATTTATTGGGAGTTGATGCACATGGACGGTTTTATTATAGCAGCTGCAGTTACGTCTTGGTGTAAGTTCTTTGTTTCAGTTACAATATTTATGTAATTTATTTTCTTGTTATGATTGTTATTGAAATTTTGGTAAATAAACCTTTTTTAGGTTTTCATTTCATTAAGGTCGAAAAAATAATCTGGGTGAGAAATTTGGGTGATTGGTCTAAGGAGGTAATGTTTTTAGCATGGGTTGGGTTGGTTAACCTGAAATACTTCTTTTTTAGAATAAATTTTATTAGGAAGTTATATAAGTTGAAATCATAGTCACAAAATTCGCTAAGAAGGCCACGAATCGCGACCTGGATCGTTTCGTCCCCATTCGAAATCGTCAATGATCCGGGTCGCTTTTGGTCGCTGGTTGAGATCGCCGGGAAATGTGAATAATACCTGCTCTTCGAATCGATCCTAATTTTATATGAAATCAAACCAATTAAAACCCTAATTCGCGATTGAGACATCTGACTCGCGATTGGAACCGCAATTCATGCTTCCTGGAAATCCTTAAAACCCTAAATCACGATTCCTGTAAGAAATTTAATCCTTAGCCACTCTCAAATAAGAAATTCAAGAGTGCTAATCAACCTAATTTGAGTAATTGAACAATTTCTGAAATCTGAAGAACTGTGGGAATATGGGAGTTTGAACGACCGCTTGTGAGGTTTTGATTTAAATTGGAATTTTGAACAATTTTATCTTTTACTGTGGGAAAATGGTCCAAGCATGATTTTACTTGATGTTCAAACTTTCAACTCACATTGCTTTAATTAAATTCTGAAACACAGTCTAACATAATAATTTGCAATTTGTTTTAGGTAATATTTATTTTTGAATTTCTTGTTTGATTCTCTTAAAAATGTATTTGAATTGGATTATATATTTGAGATATACAATTATGTTATTTTGGAACACTCATTTAAAATATATGTACAGAGAACCGAAATTATTGGTACATCGAACCGGATCGTACCCGAATGAACCCACCCCCGTGAACCAAATTCATGGCCACTAGCTAATCTTGAACCCGTTCTTCGTTCCCGATCCAAAGCAAACCGCGATCCATGTGACTATGGTTGAAATCACATCTTGGATGTCTATTGAGCTGTTTTCTCAAAGCTAATGTTTTGATCTTTCCTGTTTGAACTGTTACGGATAAATGTTTAGTTGAATTGACCAATTTATAGGTAAATGGGTCACAATTTCCACCTCATGTTTCTCGGGATAAAAGTTTACTTCAATTGACCAATTCATTGGTAAATAGGCCACAATTGCCATCTCATGTTTCTCTTATTAATTACATGGATTTATTTGCAGGTCTGATCTTTGTGATGCAGAAACATCATATCATTACTATCACATGAATGACTTGGCTGTTCTCATTGATGCACTGAATTTACTTAATGGTCCTTATAGAGATATATCAAATGCCATCACCAAGCACTTGCTTTTGTACAATAAACATGGAGAGAAAAGTAAATTAGATTCAGAAAAATCAGGAGAAGTAGAGAGACCCTTGGTGGGATCTTCTGAGGGTGTCATGGGAATTGAGAATACATCAAAAACTGGACTACAATTTTTAAACAATGGCTCTGGTATGTCTAGTAGAACGGCCACAAGGAAAGGAATGCCGCTACAGTTAGAAAATGGTTATATGAATTTTTATAGCTTTGCTAGAGTGGCATCATTAGTGGCTGGAGAATGGGCCCGAAAACTACCAGACAACAAAATTTCTTCTCAAACACCTACAAAATCACTAGAAGAATTGATTTCAATACAAATGAAAGCCATAACAAAGATACCTGTTGAGTTTTGTTGGTCAAATATCCATAAATTAAGTATGGATGCCCAGAAAGAAAAATGTGGGTGGTGTCTTGCCTGCAAATTTCCTACCGATGATGGGATTTGTTTATTCTACATGAATAACTCTAGTCTTTTGGAAAATTATACATGCCAAGTGTTGGGTTTTGATTCAAGGGTAAGCAGGAATGATCGCCTTATCGATGTCATGTGCCATATTCTATACATCGAAGATCGGTTGCATGGTCTTTTATTGGGTCCTTGGCTCAATCCTCATTTCCCAAAGCTTTATCGTAAAAGTTTTCACGAGGCATTTGATATTGCTCCAGTTAAATACCTCCTGCTCATGGTAAGATTTGGAAGTTAGCTGTTTGGTTTGATATTATCTAAGTTATAAAAGGTCAGTGGTGAATCTTTTATTCGTTAGGTCTATGCATGGGGCCTCAACAATTAGAAATTTGCATCTAGGTGTATTTATTAAGTTAGGTACATAAAATGTTTTCGTACTAAAGTAACTCTGTAAATGGATATTAGGAGATGTGTTCATATTATGCTTGATCTGAATATAGGGTTTAAGTATCACATAGTGAACTGGTTTACCTCTTGAAAGTAGACTGCATCGAGGAGCGTTAGCATAGTTCTCATATGCATGAGTTATTCTGTCTTTACTTAAAATTAGTTGACAGTAGTAGGGTGGTAAGCCATGCTTTTAGTTTCATGTAGCATGTTTCCTCTCATTTTTATAGCAAACTAATTGGCGTACGATATTATCAAGAGAAATTGTCAAGTGGTGTAACCAAATAGTATTTTCAAAATAATATAGAGGTGACACTTCATAAGGCTTTAAGACATAAATCGTTTTGTTCTCATTTCTCAACATGGGGGTGGATCTTGGTTTTAAATTGCATGATGTGCTCCGAAGGGTTTGCTTCAAAAATCTGTTCCACGATGCGCCATGCGTGATGTGAGTGCGCTCTTTTTAAAAAGTTCTAACTTTCCAAAACATACATAAATAACTAATTATATGCACATTCTTAAGTAATAATGAGCTAAAAGGAACTTGTTTTGAGTGACAATACAGCTAAAAATTAAAACAAAGACCAACCCGGCCATTTTTGATTCATCAAAGATCAGAACTAGTTATACTTAGAAAGCCCAACCCAACAAAAAAAAAAAAAAACCATTTACAGTCTTGCGGGGCATAACAGCGCATCTAACGACCAGTGCAATATGCGAACATTTCATTCAATATGACCGCATCGCAATAGGGGTTGTTGCACTTTGATCACTGCAACAACACAATATGCGTGCAATTTTAAACCCAGGGGAGGATCTATACGATTCGCTGAGTATCTTGGAGGTACATATCTGGCTTCCTTGTGCTATAATTGTTTGATTCAGAAGAACAGATTTGATGCTGATGTCCACTTACTTGCTGTGCTAGAAAAGTAGAAAAAAAAAGAAAGAAGTTGGTTGTCCATACTTGACTATTTCCCATATCTTCTTTTTATAGAAAAACTATGTATTTTGAACCAAGTTCTAAAATATAAGGGATACCGAAGCAAAATATATAATCTATTCTCTTTAGATTGATAAAGGTAACACTGCATCTACAGTGGAACGAGCATTTTTGACATACATTAATGACTGCTTTAAGTAAGATACAATTTATGCTAATTTTATAGATAAAGTTCAGGGTTTATGCTACTTCAGAAAATGTTTGTGGTCTTGGCATACATTTATGATTTTTGCTTCTTTTGCTCAGTTAGAGGCCAATATTTGGTTACGTGCATTTTCGGATGAGTGGATTAAACATGTGGATTCGGTGATCACGGTGGGATCTGCTTTACATGTGACATCTAAGCTTCGTATGACCTCAACAAGAAATGTGGTTGGAAAGAAAAGATCCAAGAGTTTGGATCCGGAACCCCATACACCTAAAAATGCTTCTAGTGGTATGGGCCTATATTGGTGGAGAGGCGGTAGGCTCACTAGACAACTTTTCAATTGGAAGGTCTTACCTTGCTCCCTGGCTTGCAAAGCTGCTCGTCAAGGTCTGTATCAGGAACCAACATATTTCTTAATTTCCATTTTGAAGTCATAATTGCAAATTTGAATTAATCACTAATAATTTGACCTTAATGTTGATTAGGTGGAGGCAAGAAGATTGATGGTATATTATATCCTGAAAATTCTGATTATCCAAAGAGAAGCAAAGCTATTGTGTGGCGAGCTTCTGTCGAGTCGGCAGCTACTGTGGAACAGCTTGCTCTTCAGGTACCTTTATTGCGTTTTCAGTTTTTTATATATTACAATTTACTTTTAGCTTCTCTTTGTAACAATGTTGATCCAAACTCCTTAATTCCATTGAAGAACATTAGTTACTAACTTACTTTTACAATAAGTTTATGTTGTTTTCACTTACATTAGTTATCTATAAAACAGAGAAAATATGTTTGGTGGGTCAACCAAACCCGACCTGTGCCGACATGCATTGGAAAATCGTCGGTTTAAACTCATTATCCAAACTTCCTGAGCTGTCTGTTTTATTGTTGGCTAATACAAAATGTTAGACAATTGGCTAAAAGAACAAAACCAAAGAACACTTTAAGCAATCATCATTAATTGTTACATTGCAAAAAGCTCAAAAGGAAAAGAAAACGGCTAGCACATTATAGCTCAATTCTACCAGCTATTTATAAGAAAAAAGTAACTTCTAAACATAAAAGGAAACCATAAATGATATGCGTAAATCAAGCATTGCTTCATTTATGCTTAGACCCTGACGTTGACTAATTTAATTAACTCTAATAGCCTTGATTATGATTAGTAAACTTATTGACAACAAGATTATAGGAATTAGACTTGTCAATTTTAACCCACAAACATGATTAGAGCCATCATTGACCCCCTAATCATATTTTGTGCACTTCAATCCTCACAACAACGTTGGTTCTTCATCTTCATAACATGTCATTTTTCCTCCACTTTGGACATTCATTCACAAAGTGACCAAGCTCACCGCACTTGAAACATCTAACGTGGCTTTTATCCTGTTGGAACCGTTCACCATCTTGATCTTTCCTGGACCCCACGACCTCTTCCTCGGCCATGTCCAAAGTCATCCCAGTTTGAACTTCCATAATCACAATGCTCACAATCATGCTTTTTCTCCTTTTCCCTTTTAGAAAACATCAACCTCCCATGAATATCTTCTTCTTTGTTAGGTCCCTTGTCATGTTCCTCATATGCCTTCTACCTTCCAATGGCTTCATCAAACGACATCATGTCCAACTCAAAACATTGCTCCATCGAGGCTACTATTTGGAGGAATGATTTAAGCATAGAATCAAGTAACCATCTCACCAAAACCTTCCTTTCAAGGTCTGATCTGATACTCCTTGCAAAATCATCTACCATATTACCATGTCATTCTCTTTCATGTGTAAGTTTTTGTGTTCTTTCCTCAATGTTTGAAGACTAGCTATTCGAACTCGATCCGCCCCCGAAAAACATGTTTTGAGCCCTTCCCAAACTTGTTTTGAATATGTATAAGTTGCCATTTGTAACACACGTTCTTTCAGGATGGCTTGAAACAAGAAAGCAAGAGCCATCTTTGATTTTTTTGAATTAACAGTAGCACGAACAGTTGGTTCAATAACATCCCATATGCCATAAGCGTCCAAATTACCAGTGTCAAACATCAAAACATCAATCAAAAAATTAAAGGATCCAATGGTAACGAAGCTTTAACATTGTTCAGTGACACACAGAATAACCATCCCCCAAAGTAATATGAATTCCCGAAAAAACAGAAATTGAAAGACCTAAAGCAACAACCAAACGGCGAGAAATAAAATTATGAGTGGTGCCACTATCCAACATTAAACTGATTGGGATTCCCTACAACGACCCCTCAAATTTCAATGTTTTAACACCTCCCGAATTACTGATTAAAACGTCAGACTCCAAGGCTAAACATGTGCCCAATGACGTGTCCCCTCCTGGAGCTTCCTCAGTCACCTCCAATTGTTCCATTCGAAGATGGTCCCCTTCACCCAATTCATATTCATCATCACCCAATAGAAGAATTCGCAATTTTCCTTCAAGGCATTTATGTGCTGGGCCATATTGGTGACCACAGCGAAAACAGTGACCCTTTTTCCTTCGATCCTCCCATTCTTATCGTGAAAGAGAACACACAACCCTGTCTTTGTGATAAACCTGTCCCCCATTAGGCGCAGAGGAACTTAGGGTTTCCCAAGTCATCGACGCACGTGGATACTCCTGGCGAAATGAAGAGGCCCGCTCATTTCCTTTTGGGCTTGAAAACTTTTTGGGTTCAGACTGGCCCACTAAGGGTGATCCATCTGAGAAACCCCCCATACCCCCTCCCGGCGGATTCAGATATCGAAAACGGGAAGTAGCCAGATTACCAGCGGAAGAATTGGGACGAAGCATCCCTTCCACATCCTTTGCTAAGTACATAGCATCTAGACGAGAAAGAGGACGGTGTAAACGAACCCACTGTTTCACGTCGTCTTTCAATCCTGTAATAAAATACTCCAAAGCTTGAGATTCTGGTAAGTGAGGAACCAATGATAATAGATACTCAAAATCATCAATATAGTCATGGATTGACTCTTACTGTTTAATGGTGGCCAATTGTTCATAGGGATTTTGGATCTCCAATCCACTAAAACGTTGAAGCAACACGGATTGAAAATCCACCCAAGACAGAGAATCACGCACCTGAGTAATGATTGTAAACCAATGTTGCGCCACACCAATCATGCTTAAGCGAATTCTCAGATCATCTGGCGTGTTGTTTATATCAAAATGGAGGTTGGCCTTCTGAATCCAACCCTGTGGATCGAATCCACTAAATTCATGTAGCTTAACCTTCTTCACAGCCCATGGAAGTCCTGTCAGACGATCATCACCATCCCATGTATGATCATTGTTAAAGAGATGCCCTCTCGACGCTTCGATCCAGAAGAGCCCTCCATTTTCAGCTTCTCCTGTTTTTTAAGCCATGCTAACATCACTTGCCGGAATTCCACATTTTAAACTATGTCCGCTTCTAAAGCATGTAAAGTGGATTTCATCTCCAATGATGGAATTCAAACACATTTCAATTGAACAGTAAAATAAATAGAACAGTAATCAAGAAGAAGGATTGTAATATTAATTGGAAGAAAGAATTACAAAGAATGAAATCATCAAATCCAGGGAAAACCCTCTCTCTCTACAACAAGTAGGAGCCCATAGATCTAACAAACAAATCCCTCCTTTCTAAACCTTATTATAAATCACTTGAACCTTTAATGTGGACTTACACATTTTTTTCAGGGTTTAAAATAGGTGGCCAAGAATGGATTTAAGGGTTAACTATCTACGGCTAGGTTATCAAAGGATACAATCCCTATATGGCTATATATATGTAGGAGGGACCAAATGGGTACTTTTATTTTCTAGTGAGAACTCTTTTTTACACATGTTCATTGTTCACACGTTTGTAAACTTAAGTAGAAAATGAGAACTCTTTAAAGCAAGTGTTAACATGTGTATACAAGAGTTCTCATGATATTTAGAGTTTTCAAAAGAATCCGTTTATATATATATATCGATGTATGTGTGTATAAAAGAGTTCTCACACTTATGTAAAAAAGAGTTCTCACACTTATGTAAAAAAGAGTTCTCACAAAAAACAAAATTACAACTTTAATTTCTATGAGAACTATAAAAATTCTTTTATTACACTTGTGTAATGTGGTTCTCAATTTTACATAAACAAACAAAACAAACACATACCTGATAAAGTCCTACTATTCGGTAGGATCTATGGGGTTTGGGTGAAGACAAATCTTACTCTATTTTCAATTGGATAAAGAGATAAAGAGACTGCTTCTGAGTCTCTTTTTTACACATGTGTAACAAAAGATTTCACATGGCTTTTAAAACAAATAGGATTTTTAATTTGATCCCTCTGATATATAGAGGAAGATAATTTTAGTTGAGAACTAAAAGAACCATATGTGGTGACAAATCTTTTTTTATATTTATTAAAAAATTGAAGTTGAGGGAAGTTCTTTTTATACACTTGAAATGTTTTTTTTTTTCCTTAACAACTGATTGGTTCTCATTTGAATGCAACTCTTGTGTGTGTGTGTATGAGTTGGTTATTATACAAAGACTATGAATTTGCCATGCACACCGCATCTTTTTGGGTTTGTGGAATAAATTCATCCACACGATAATTGTGCCACACATAATAAATATGCAACTTATGCGATGTTTCTATATATGCTATATGTTAATAATTACATCCAAATGATATATACGCAACTTATAATAATAACGGCACAAGGTTTATTATTATTACACAACTTATATTTATAAATTATAATTACTGCAGAGATTATTACTCTAAGTTATGAGACATCACATAGACATTTAAAAAGGTTGATTTTTAAAAAAGAAGTATAGCAAGACTATATTCAAAAATACAGAGAATCAAATGCTCGATTTTATGATATATTTTAAAAAAATAACGTATAAAAAATTTTCTTTGTTTAAAAAATTGGGTGAACTTGAAAAAAATCAACAATGAGAGATCCATTTTTGCATCAGAATTGTTTCTTTCGTATGTGATGATTCCATCATTTGCTCCATATCATTGGCTTCTACTCCGTTATCCTCTTTGTAAAAAAATTGGATTTGGTATTCTAAACTTTACACATGCACAAACTTTATATATATACATATATATATGTAGGGTTGTTATTTGGAAACGTCTAAAAATATCTTATATGTCCATGCGTGAGTTTTAGGGAGGCGTAAGATTTTGCGGAGATATAAAGGTAATTGCATAGTTGAAATTCATTAAAACAACAATCTTCGATGGACTGTTATAATGGGAAATCTACCATTGTAATTTAGTTGGATCCATTATTGTAACATGCTTTGGCACAACATATCAATAGGGCATCAAACCCTTTAAAAAGCACCACTTTATGAAAAAGAAATATATAGGATCCTATTATACCAATTTAAAGAGAATGAAAATCTTGATTTAGGGTGTGCTTTTGTTTAAAGAAATAATGAAATATATAAAAGTTATTTGACCAAGAGTAAGGTTGCCATGTGACTCGGAGGTCGCAGGTTTGAGCCATGGAAACAAACTTTTGCAAAAATGTTGAATAAGGTGTTATGGTGTAAACTAGTGGCAACGAAAGGTAGGAAGGATACGTCTAACATATTGCATAAAGTTATATTACAAGTTCTATAAAGAAATAAGAGTAGATAACAAGTTACTACTAGAACTACCACTAATTACAAAACAGCCCACTAATTAGTAATTACATCGCTATTAAAATGCATGAACATGCAAACTAAGGATGACCATTTTGTACAGAGTACCAAAACCATACTTGTACAAACCGATAGTGACCGCATGCCATTGATACTGATGTTAGCATTTGTGTTTTTGGTATTGCTATCCTTTGATTTTGGCATTTTTTGGTATTTTCAATTGTATTGGTCCGACTATTGGTACTAAACTGAAAAAATTGGTACAATATTTGGTTTATACTTTTGCTCATTTTTTGTATCGATAGTTTTCGGTATATGCGTGAGCCTTGTGACGTAAGGATGTGTACATTCACGCACCCTAAACCTAGTGTATGCAAGAGCCTCGTTCTAGGGATATCACACACACAAATAAGAGTAATAAAGAACATGACCATTTAACATGGTTCAGTCTAAAGTATTCTTTGCCCAAGGTTGGCAACTAGGATTATTATGAGGTGATACAAAGTATTATAAGTACAAGAGATCAATATATAGAGAGATAAAACTAGGGTTAGGGCCGACTGCCCTTCTCCTTGATTCCTTCAATCTATCTTGGCCCAAATAAGGCCTATAAACCCCAACAATCTTCCATTTGGAGGCCTTAGAGTACTTTTTTATGCGCTTTTGATCCTAATCGTACTTCTGTAATCAGTTCATATAACTCGTATGCTCCTAGTTACCACTGTCTTTTTATGAATTTACTTGAAGGCACGTTGAAGCCCCCATCGAGCTCCAATACATCATTTATGACTGAAACTGCCCCTGACTTACTCTCTCTCCCTACTGGGTTCCACTATAACACACTGCTGGATCCTAAGATGCCTTAAGAACAAACACTCTTCTTGGTAAGTAAGAAATCATCTGGAGAGTCTTTAACAACTCGAATACTGTGCTCCCACTGCCATGAAATCCTTTGACTAATTTTCTTCAACCCTTACATGCTTGTTCATCCTAAATCCACATTTTGGCTCTCGTTTCCTCTTGCAATGTGAGCCTTCTTTTTGCCCACAGGATTTTGTGAATTGAACGCTATATATTTGGGAGGGACGCTCCCTCTGATGGCATCTCAACCAAATATAGTGAACCATTTTTCTTTTCATAAGCCACCACAAGGTTTCCTTTGACTACCTTCCATTGTTCATTCCTAAACTTGAATTCATGCACATGTTTATCCAATTTCCCAACATAAATTAACCTTCTTTTCAAGCTTGAAATTACCCTGACATTCTTCAAAGCCCATGAACCGATTGAAGTTTTCAAATCAACGTCATCTATGCCCGTAAATATATTGTAAACCTACATTCAAAACATTTAACAAGTTGGTTTCATTCAACAAGTTGACTTCCAAGATTTCGGTTAGCCATATAATGACTGTCACTACTAGGCCAATTATTTTTTCTCCTTCTGTTGTGAGCCTCCCACTTGGCTTGAGTAAACATAAATTGATTACTCTTTTATTCACTTGCATGCTCTTTTGCATGAAGTATTTCTTCAAAGCAAGGTTGCAAAAGTCGCTAGACGCTCCCAGGTTGGAATAGCTCCTTGGAGCGAGTAATCGGGCAGTACTCGGCCCTAGGCGGGAGTACTCGGGTAATACTCAGGAACTACTTGGCCTCGGAACAACTCCTTGGAGTGAGCACTCGGCGAGTACTTGGCCTTGGAGACCGACTTTTGCAACAATGCTTCAAAGTATCAATTGTGTCACGAAGTACCATTGTGTCCAGGTCTGTGAATTGTTCTATTGTTGCAACAATGGCTTTGCATTTTTCAGGTACCAAGTTAAGGAGTTTGACGAGTGCTGCATCATCATGTCTTTCCAAGACTGTTTGGTTTTAAAACCATTTCCAAAACTGTTTGCTTTTGCAACCAATCCACTCATCCCTCTAGAAAAGTCATCAATGGATTCTCAGTCCTTCATTTTCAGGCTTCGAACTTATTCCTTAAAGTTCTAGGCTAGCCTTTTGGACCCTATCTGCACCAATAAAACATACCTTTAGTGCATTCCAAATCTGCTTTGCATGAGTGTATTGAGCAACCTGCAAAACAAGTACCTCGGGCATTGCTTGATACAAGAAATTGCCATGTTGTCATTCTTTGGATCGACATTCACTCCTGGCTCAATCGCCTCCCAAGTTCCTTGAACATTAAAAAACGCTGGCGTTGTAAAATTAAGCACCAGGTGCCGATTAATCGGCGATTGATCACTGAGCGCTGGGCAGCTGATGCGAATTCTGTTAATTAGACCCAAAAATTGGTAGTTAATCAACCTTGGTCAAAGGTTGCCTATTCAGACCAAATAGGTTCAAATAAAAAAAAATCAAACCAAATTGAAGGGACCTGAACAACTTCGATCTCCACCAACGAGAACGGAACATTTAAAGCTGCGTGCAAATTAGAGAAAAAATTCAAAAAATCACACTTTTGGATTACAAATTGAAAAGACATACTTTAAAGCTGCATACAAAGCATTTAAATAGCCTAAAAAAACAGACTTCTTATAGGCTAGCTAAAATTTTGGGTTACAGTTTGACCAATTTATTTATCATTCAACCTTAAGATCTTATCAAGCAAGAAATACTTTTGAATAAAATTAAAACTTTCCTTATTGACCTTTATACCTTTGACTAATCTTTGACGTGCACCTTATCAAGATTAACCCACATCAAGAATATTTTTAGTCAATCTTACCTTCTTAAAGTCATCAACTCTTAGATTCTTTAATGCTTTGGTGTTGTGGGTAGCATGAACTAAAGAACTAGAATCTATAACCCGAATCAACACTGCTCTTAACTCTAAGAGTCAAAACATCATTATTTGTGTCGTTGACTGCAACATTTTCTTCTGATTTGAACATTGATTCCTTAGAGTGTCCCATCTCTTTACAATTCCAACATATTACATCCTTCTGAGTCTTAGACAGACTCCTCCTCCCTAGATGACCTCGTGTTTATTCTTTCTTCGCTTGCCCTCTGCACTCAATAAAGAACTTGAAGATTCCCTTGAAATTTTGTGTTGTTTATCTTCTCCCAGAATAAGATCCTAAATCTTCTCAAACATAAACTTATTAGTTTCTGCTAAGCTACTAACTGCAATCATGGTTCTAGACCAAGGTAAGGATGATAACAGAAGGGCTTGAACTTCTTCATCAAACATAATGTTCACACACACTAAACGAGACAAGATTAAATTAAAGATTATCATGTTATGTTACTGAATCACATCTAAGTATCCACAAGTTCTGGGATTAGATAAACCTTATTTGTTGCTGAAGGATTTTTCGTACATGTTGGATAGTGCCTCAATTTACATTTTCCACTTACCAAACTCTTTAATGTATCGTGACCTTTATGTCTTCTACCATGACAGTACCTAAAAACAAAAACTGTTAGATAAACAAATTAGTTCTTGTGACTGTGGCAGTGGGCAGTGGCCACAATAGGCGGCTTTGATGACGGTAGGACTGCCTCAGAAAGTTTTTTTAAACCATGCTCTCATGTGGTGGCTATGATACAACTTGTGCATGGGTGGTAGATAAGATATTCTTATTATATGGTGATACTAAAAATTACAAGTATAAGAGATCAATATACTGAGATAAAACTAGGGTTGACAAATAAAGAACAAGTGTCACTAGGATTAGGTATGACAGCCCATCCCAATCTATCCATCCTGGCCGAATAAGGCCTACGAATCCCAACACTGCATGCACTAGGTTTGCCCATGAATGTTATTTGAGATTAAATATATTTAAATGAAAAGGTCAACAATGGCAGGTGAGTTTCCTTCTTTGTCCCTTCGGACCATACTTAACTAGTTAACTTCCAATTAATTACGTGTTACGTTAATCATCTAATTGATTTGACCAATGACGCAGATTGCTACACTTATTTTAACTTGGGTCTTATTTGATCATCCTCCCACACACACACAAACACACACACACACACACGTGCGCGTGTTTGTTATTTAAGTTGCTGAGTTTATTAGTGACGACTTTTCAAATTTTGTATTCTTGGGAACTTCCTAGGTATGTGTTTTTTGTAATCAATTCCTCCTCATATAACTTTTTCTTATTTGACATTTAAGCATTAATTATAACTTAAAATCAAATTAACTTTTTTAAAATTCCACTACAGATTAGGGAACTTGATGCAAACATTAAATGGGAAGAGATTGAGAACAGCAGTCATCTGGCGAAGCTGGACAAGGAATCTTTAAAGTCGATGAGGTCATTTAAGAAGGCTATAATCCGTCGCAAGTCTTCAGAAAGTGGTGGTGGTGTAAAATATCTTTTAGATTTTGGAAAAAGAAGATTCATACCTGATTCAGTTGTAAAACATGGGTCTAAGATTGATGAGTCATCATCAAGTGAAAGGAAGAAGTATTGGGTGGAGGAGCCTTTTATTCCCTTGTTTCTTTTGAAACCTTTTGAAGATAAAAGAATTGCTTTGAAGTCCAATAAGACTGCTAGTAGTCTTCCAATTAGCACTAGAGTTGTGAGGAATCTCTCAAAGAAAGATGTATTTAACTACCTTTTCACTAAATCAGAAAAACCTGAGAATCATGTGTGTGGCCACTGCAGTAAGGATGTTCTTATCAGGTACTTTGTTCTTAGTACTACAAACCCATTTACTGGGCCAAGCTATTTACTTATGAACAGGTCGAACTATTTACTTATGTTTTGTGAATGGGTCAATTGGGGTTTTGTTTTTTTCCCCAAATGGGTCCATATAAAATGTCTAAAAGGTAAACCGGTTAAAAGTTTCCAATAGTTTTATTTTAAAGATTTAGATTATCATTATAGTAATAATCTTTTATTTTTAATCACAAGTAACTCCATTAATCACTTGCTATCACATTCGAAAATTTGGAAAAAAAATAATTAAGGCCAACCCAACTCTTGGTCCATTCAACAGGTTACTCAACCTGCCTGTACCTCCTATCCTGCCATCTCTAGGCTTAATTAAAGAAGGCAAAACTTCATATGATATGGATATATGCACTTTGTTTAATTCTCTCCCATTCCACAGTAAGTTTCTGAAGTGATATTTGCATGCCCATCATGCCATTAAGTAGAATCCTTTCACCGTTTATGTTTATGTAGTGTAAAGAAATACATAATCATGCTACTTTATTTAGACAATTTTAAATCATGTGATATGATCTTAACGAATGAGCTTGTAAAAGAATTGGACCCTTTTATAATTATAAATAAGCAATATCAGCTTGTAAATAGGAAGTGTTGTAGTCATAACACATATGATGGCGAGCCTTGGAGCAATTGGTAGCGTTTTTGCTTTGTGACCTTGAGGTCGCAGGTTCAAGTTGTGGGAAATAAACTCTTGCACAAATGTGTAGGGTAAGGCTGCATACATCAGATTGTGAAGCGATTTGGCCCCTCCATGGCCCTGCGCAAAGCGGGAGCTAAGTCAAGCATCGAGTACACCCTTTATTGTCATAACACATTATTTTAATTGCAGGTTTTTTTTCGTTGTATGCATTATAAGTTAAGTTATCTGATTTTAGCGTGCGAGTCTACATTCAAGAAGACATTTGTAATGTAACAGAACTTAAAGACTTAAGGGGGTTTTTAGATGTGCTTTTAAATAGGTTATAGAGTTTTGAGTATTTGGGGAAAAGTGGATACGATATTCTGATTATTTTGGGTCAAAAGTTAAGAAATTACCACAAGGAAAATTGATTCTTGAGATAACTCTAAATTTACCATCCTATTCTTTAGCTCTAATCAGCTTAATATGTAGCTATGTGGTTCTGATTTTTCAAGACAGTTATCACTTGTAAAAAACACGTCTGAACACCCCTTTCCAATGGTGTTAAAAAAATATTTACTTGTGCAGTTAGCTTGAATCTTTTACCTTTAATGCATATTTTGACATGTAATTTGAGAGTTACGGATCCATCAATTAACATTTCCCTTATCTTGATCAACCATCTTTGGACAGAAAATATACCACAACTACCATTATTAGCATTTTATGTATAACTTGACTGCAGATCTTCACTTTACTTTTTTACTTCTTTTGTGGATTTTTATATAATAACTGTGAAATTTCATCTTAAATGATCATTTCATGTGCTTTTGGATGCTTGATAAAAGTTACGAGAATGGCGTAACACTTGCCTCTAGAAAGTGACAAGTTCATTGTGTTCATTAGTCATGATTTAACATAATGCAAATGTAGACTTTTGGAAGGGACCAGTCTCTTTTATTGATTTAGGAGCCCTTCAAATTTAAAGTTTTTCTGCATGCACCCCTTCAAGTTCTTGACTTCTTTTTTATTTCTTTTAGTGTTTGATTACTCCATTGTTTACAAATTATGGACAGTTCAGCAATCTTATAATATTACCTTTTTTTTAAAAAAAATGAAAAACAAGGTGCATATGAACTTGTAGTCATGCATGGTTGAAGTTAATATCTTTATCTGCACTGTAGCTTGCTTAGATATAATATAATTTTTTTTTAACATTGAGCGACTTGGTTTTGGTACTTGTTTCAATGCAACTTGAAAAAGCATTCTATGCGTGCTGCAATCGCCTATTGTATTTTTTTTCGTACAAACATACATACATACCTAGTAAGGTCCCACTAACGTATTATTATTTTTAACTTTTTATTTTATTTATTTTGTTGTTGGGCTTTCTATATTCTTATTTTATTTTATTTTTTTGTTGTTAATGCAGGGATGCTATTAGCTGCCAATATTGCGAAGGTAAATATATTCTATGCTACTCTTTCCTTCCTATGTGAAGAATCTACAATTTAAAACTATTTACCCTTGCATTTTCTGTGTTTTTCATTAGAACCATATGATACACACCATCCTACCATGGACCCATATAGCCTACTAATGTATATCAAATTATTGGCTTCCCATGACCTGAATGGAAGAATATAATTGACTCACACATGTACAGTTCTGCACATACACATAAATAACTAGGATTTACCTTTGGTTGAAGATTTACATGCGATCATGCCTTAAAGTAAGAATCTGGTTTTTATAATCACGTGAGAATTTTACATTCCCAGCATAGTAGTTAGCTGTAGGTGGTCACATTATCTATTTGTTTTGACTTAATTAAATTGTGTTTTCTACAAGCATCACTAATTCACAGCTCACCTCTACTTGTTCTATGATGGTGCTGGCATCGTCTTAACACTCTAAATCCTTGAGAACCTTTTTAGCTGTACTGCTGTAGCCACATTGTATTAACATTATCATTACTTTTTGGTTTAAAAAAGAAAGAAGCCGGTGCAAGCTTGAAACAAGTATCAGGGTGTTTTTGTGGTGTTTTAGAAAGTGCACAAAATTCTCTCAAACTTCATTGAAATTTTATGTTCCTTCATGTGCTTGATACATTGCAGACTTTATTTTATTTTATAAGATGACATATCCATTCTTGTGATTGTTTTGTGATGCAGGTTTTTTCCATAAAAGGCATATCAGGAAGATAAGTGGAGGCATGTATACATGCCACAAATGCCATATTGGTGCCACCATGAAGGCTGCAGGCCCCAAGAAGGCGAAATTGCATTCTCGGAAGACCAAAAAGGTTGCTAAAGTAACAAAAAAAGGTGGTAAAGGAAAGCAAATGATGCAACCGCAGGCCAACAGTAAAAAATTTGTTGTACCTTTAAGACGATCTGCCCGCACTGCTAAAATTGTTTCACTGCAAAGTAAAAAGAAGCAGGTGAAGAAGAAAAAGAAACAATTAAAATCTGGTGGTGGTAAAAAGAAGCAATTGAAATTTATTAATGAAATGGAAAAACTAAAAGGTAAACGTGGAAGACCAAGAAAAATCAACACGCAAAGTTATCAAAAGAAGAGATCACTCGCTGTGAACTCAACTTATTGGCTAAATGGTCTCCTTTTGTCCAGAAAGCCTGATGATGAACGGGTTACAGATTTCAGGTCCAAGAATCATATTCAACGGTTGGATGCCATCCCTGATGAAAATCCCAAATGTTCTCTTTGTCATGAACCTGAATTCAAATCATCGTTGAATTACATTTGTTGCGACACCTGCAGAGGTATAAAGCTTTTGGTTCATTTCTTTTTTTTAGTTGTTTTTTTTTTTTTAAAAATGTCCGTTTCATTGGTTAGAGATAAAACATAGCGCAAATCAAGTGGGTTGTAATGTCCACCTCTAAGTTAGGGCGCGATGTAAATATATTATATACTTCATCTAAAATTCTGATAATTTACCTTATTTCATTCAGATTGGTATCATGGGGATGCTTTTGGGCTTACAGATGCACACACAAAGGTTGTTATAGGCTTTAAGTGCCATAAGTGTCGTGAGAGGTCCCCACCCCTCTGCCCACAGTTAAATTCCGTAAGTGAGAAACCAAATCAAAAAAACAATGTGGAAATTCAATGTGTTGATGTGTCGAGTGAAACTGTACTTTTGGAGCAGAAGCCTGTCGACCCTCCTGAAGATCAACTAAAAGACTTGCTGAATAATGAGGTTTCTCCAAATGCAGGACCCGTGTCATGTTTTGAACAAGACCTGCAATTAATACAAAAAGAGTCGGGTGTTGCGGTTGCAGAAAATGGTTGTTTAGAGGCAAATGCAAGTCTTGTTGATTGAAACAATTTGCAGAGAAATTGTGTTGAGTTAGTCAATTAACGGGTTTTTAGTTAGATTGATTAGCATTTAACATCAGACCGATATGCTGCTAATGAAATGATGCCAACTGCGATGGGTTGATTAAATCCTTCATATTCTTACACTGAGGTTTTAGAAAACACCAAATGATTAAACTGGTTTTCAGACGGGTCCTGTAGTTGTTAAACTGTAACTCCATTATAGTTTACAGTTCTTAGCTGGTTGTGTGAGTGTGTATGTGTGTGTTTTTTTTTGTTCTTTTTCTTTTTTTTTTTCTTTTCTCCTTTCTCAACTGTTGACACATTCCCCATTCTTTGTATTTCCGATCACGGGTTGCGAAATGGGCCGACTTTAGACAGTTTTGGTTCAAAATTTTTACATATTTTGTTAGCAAGTGTCATGATTAATGTTTTCAGAATCTGACCGGATGCCTGGTTACCACTTCAGTGTTACTAACAAAATAAGAGAACTTAATCCAAAAGATTGGTCTAATGGGCGAGAGAATTATTTGACATATAAAACACATTATTTATACAATTGGTGTGGGAAAAGTCGTATACATTATGTTAGTTTCTTCGATCTGTAACATTTAAAATAAAATCTAGGTGGTTTATGCATTATAAATGTATTTTATATGCTAAACCAAACAATTCTCTCACTAAGATTGGTTATGATCACAAGCCATCCTCGTCTATATGATGGTGATCGCTAAGTATACAACGCAAGAAAAATAAAATACATATTTGAAGTTTACGGTCAACTCTTTTCTTTTGATATCTTCATCTTTGATCTCGTTAGTTGATTTAATAATATTATAGGAATCAAGGGAGATATTTTTTTAGTAGCTTAGAACTATGACACTAAAGACGTGATTTCAACCGTTGAGGTTGGAGAAGTATTGTTAATTATATAAAAGTGAAAAAAAAAAAATTAATCTGAGCATTTCATGGTCAACCATGAAGGCCCAAAAGATTTTTTCTTTAATTTTTTTTAAGTAATGCAAGCTTTATAATGTCTTATTTCAGAGTTCACTCCAAGTTCTTTTTCAAATTTTTTATATATTCTAAAATGTGTTTCGAGTCAAATTAAAAATGCTTGAGCCAAATTCGATACATAACATTTTATAAGGTTTTGAATTTTATAAACCTTTTGTAGAGTTTAATAAACCATTTTGAAGAAATGGCTTTTTGTTTTATATATATAATTATATATTTTTTGTTTTGATTCTTCAAATAAATTTTAAGCAACATTTTGATTGTTTTTCATGCTTAACTTTATTTACATATAAAGATTCCCAATTTGTAAGATTTTTGTCAACTTTTTTTATGTTTATAAAGCTGCTATTTTTATTAACAGGTAACCTTGTAAAATAGCAATCAAATTTGTCAAGAATTCTAATAAAATTATCCAAAGTTTGTCTTTTAGAGTCAGACAACTTTATTACCAAACCTTGGTTTGAGTATCATCATTCATTTGTGACTTGTTAACTTCAAGTTAGTCTTCGTGCCAATCTTTAATTAACATTAACCAATTATAGCACATGTCGATTTTTTATAATTAATTTATTTTTCAAATATGTAGATGCATCTTAATTTCTTCTCATAGTTGATGGCTTCATCTCTCAGTTTTGATAACTTATCATGATTTGATAACCAGAAGGCATAATCTTATGGTGTGTGTGCATACTTAATGACTTGATCATAAATAAACATGCATAATCATTGACATACGATAATTTTTTAATTATTAATCGTTTAATTTCGCATATTACTTATATTTACTATTATAAAATCAAAGTTTTCGGAAAATTTAACATCTGTTACCCAATGTATATAATTGAAAATATGTAAAAAAATAATTGTTACATCGAATTTTCATAGGTTTTTTCCAACTTAAGTGTATATTCAGTTTATTACTTCTTTATGTAAATTCATCCTACATGTATTGATTAAAATATCGTGTTACTAAAACACCATTTCATGCATAACTGGCATCAGTTTGTGTCACTATAAAGCTGACTTAACGACACTTGCTCGGTCAAATTCAATCTCAGGCTGACACTTACAGTGACACATTTTTATGCAACTTAACATAATAGGATTCACTGATAGATATCTCGACTTTTAGTGAACCTTTTTTCTGTAAATAAACACATTTAGGGTTGATGCATGATGAAAGTTCCAATGTGTTAGGGATTGGTAATGATGTAAATATATTAGGGTTTGTGAAATTAATAATTTCTTATCTATCTGTATATAACAACAATCATACTTAATAAATCCTACTCATCATATCATGAATATTTGTATTGGTATAAAAAGAAAAGTCAATTCCTATTTGTCCACTTTGACCCAAAAAGGACCAAAATGTCCAAATGGCCATCACCGTTGTGGGCGCCGGTGTCTACAATTACACGGGCGCCGTCCATGATTTACGCCAATAGAAACCTCCTACGTGGCCATGGTTGGATCAGATTATGGGCGGGGCGCCCATGGTTGGATCAGATTACAGACGTGGCGCCCATGTTGAAATTTTTTATTCTCGGTATTTTTATGGTTGTAGGCGGGACGTCCATGGTTGGATCCAATTACGGGCTGGGCGCCCATGTTGAAATATATTATTACGGGTGGGACGCCCATGGTTGGATCCAATTACGGGCGGTGCACCCATGGTTTATGCCAAAGAAACCATTTAGACATTTTGGTTCTTTTATGGGTCAAAAGACCAAATAGGGAATTTACTCTAAAAAGAATGAGATACATGTATACCTTATCCAAAAACTTATACTTAAACCTTATTTGTATGGTCTAAAAGGAATGAGATCAATCATTCAATCCAAATCTTTGTTTTTTAAAATTATCGTTATACATATACAATACTTTTTGTTTTATGTGCATGTGTACACGTATGTTTAGGGGTTAACACGAGTGTAATTTTTTTATCAAAAAACTGATATTGACATAAGATCTAACCCATTACACCGATTTTAACTCCTAAAGAAACTTGAATTTGCACGTGCAAATAAAAAGAAGAAAATATTGTATATATTAACAATGATAATCGGAAAAAAAAATATTTTGGATTGATTATTCTTGTAAGCGTTGTTATTATATGAACAATATTATCTATACTCCTTTATAATAGATATTGGAGTGAGGTTGGAACAAAGTCTTAATTTTAAGAAAAGTCCAACTCCTTGAGCGTCACATACAAGTCCTTACTGCACAACTCCCTTCAGAATCAAGCTTATTACGTATCTTGAAGACTCTTCTGGTTAACCTACTTTCACATATCCCTCAAGCTTCTTTGCCATTTTCGTCTTCTACACACCAAATTAAGAATTCTTGAAAGGGTGAATACGTTTTGTTTCCATTTGATTCCTTATTCGGAAGTTTTCTCAACCAAGGTTCAATTTCTCAAACCTTGAAACCATCAGAAGATTGAAGGCCAAAGAGGCTACCTGCATATTCTTGGTTCCATGTTTCTGCAACCTTCATTCACAAAAGAAGACCAAATGGCTCCAAATTCAAAATTCAAAAATTTTGATTTCAACTTTAAAGAGCCCTGGTTCGTTCAATTGACCCTCCACCGCTCATACCTCTTCTCTTTGTTTGCGTCCACCTGCCTCAGAGAAAATTGGTACGCCATATTAACCTAAATCGTATGTAATTTTGTATTTAATCATCATTGAATGTGTGTATAATCTAATTTGTATGTTTATCTGGTTAGCTTTTGGGTTTGGCTACCTACGGTGCTTCCGTACTTCAACAGCTTCTTTGTTTGGCTCTTTACGGTATGTCAAATAATACTCCTAACTTTGTATTGAAGTGGTGTAATCAGGGGAGTTCAATTAGACTTGGCTTAATCAAATTTGTTTTATCACTTTGTAAGTAATGTTAACAACTTTTTTAACTCTTTTAAAAAGGGGGTTCTATAATGTTATTGAAGTGGTGTAATCAGGTAAGTAATGTTTTGTAGGTATGTATAAGTGTGTAAGTATCAGTTTGTATGTATTTATCAGTTTCTATGTATGAATTAGTATTTATTTATCAGAACACCAAATACTTCGATATCAGTTTTTATGTATGTGTTAGTTTTTACAATGCCAATGGTTGAGTTTTTAAAACCTACTGATGGAATTTTGATGTAATCATGGGTTTAAAACCTACGATATCTGCATATAGAATGGGTCCTGATGGAATTTTGATGTAATCATGGGTTTAAAACCAGTGATTTTTTATAACTATGTAAGTGCCAATGCTTGAGTTTTTAAAACCTACTGATGGAATTTTGATGTAATCATGGGTTTAAAACCTACGATATCTGCATATAGAATGGGTCCTGATGGAATTTTGATTACTCACATTGTGGACAACCTATTAGCATAGTAGTAAGATTAACTCAAAATTTCTTTAAACTCAAAATTTTTGTGTAAAAGTCAAGCCCAGGCATGCATGCTTGCTACCAGTGAGAGTTTTAGATTGTTTTGGTAAGTTGGCTCTTTTGTTTGTACTTTGTAGTAGCAAGGTAACAAACCTCTCTTAAACCCTTTAAAATGAAAAGCTAAGTTGCTTAATAATTGCTTGAATGTTTAACTAGGATTTTAACTACTTTACTCTTAAGAGATTTTAACTAATTTTTAACTACTTTACTGAATCAGGTCATAAACACTGAACCAGACAGGGTCAACTTTGAAAGCTGATAATCAGAACAAAAGTGTTGACTGTGAGGCTCTTTGCTTTTACATTAGGCCCAGAACCTGAACTTGCTTTGTCTCTTAGGTAATTTCACGATTTCTTGAAAGGAGTCAACCCATGACTTCATGGTTTTCAAGATATTTATGGTTCTATATGTGTTGTAACATTGGGTAAAAATTATGGTTAACCACAGCCCTACACACAACCCCTGCAACAGCCCCTTCACACAGCCCCTGCAACAGCCCTACACACAGCCCCAGTATACATGCCTTTGTCATACCCCTACACACAGCCCCTGCAACAGCCCCTTCAACAGCCCCCTTCCACAGCCAAGGCAGCTTGCCTAATCTCTTGGTGCTGTGTCAGCCATCATGTTGATCTCTTGTGCAAAAGTTGCTCATGCACCCAATAATGACCTTTCAAACATCTAAATGATTACAAAATTTTACAATTCTCCATTAAACAAACTATTTAGTCTTTAGTTGTTCTGTATACATACATAGCTGCATTTTTTTATGTTGTGTATCTATGCAAGTATGTATGTATTGAGTGTTTGTATGTTAAGATATGCATATGTATGTTCTGGTATCTATATGTATGTTCAGTGTGTATTCCTAGGTATGTAAGTATGTATGTATTGAGTGTTTGGGTAAAACACTACTAAATAAATATTAATTCTATATGTGTTGTAATATTGGGTAAAAATTATGGTTAACCAAATTTTAACAAAGTGTTATGGTGTTACTTCAAAAATTAGTTCAAAAACAGGTAATTTTAACATAAACTTGGCTACGAAATTAGAGTACAGCAACTTGCCATTTTAGCCTAATTGGTATGTAATTTTGTATGTAATCAAGTTTTAATATGTGTTTAATCTAATTTGTATGTTTAGTTTGTTACCTCATGTGTTTGGCTATCTACGCTACTTCATTTGCTTCTCTGCTTGCCTCTCTACTGTTGGTTCCGTGTTTGCATCTCTACGGTTGCTTCATAATTTGGTATGTTAACCTCATTTATGATACATACACTTCTGTTTACATACATAGTTGAATACATACATACATACATACACTCATTTATGATACATACATACATACATACATACACTTTTGATGTCATTATTAAAGTGAGATGTCTTAAAAGTAGTAGTTGAAGGTGATGATGTAAATGATGAATCTATATTAGATGCCGATGCTAAAGCAAAAGAAGGTACTCTTAAAGATTAGATAATCTTGTTCAAAACATAAATATTGGGCAACCTTAAACAATGGTAAAAAAATTAATATTATTATCCGAAAAAAATAATGGATTATGTATCTTTTGGTGATGAATTTTTTTGTTTGCATCAGATTATGTGTTTTTGTGTGTTTGATTATGATTTGTTGTCAATAATTGTAACATTTTATGTTAAGAAAAGCTAATACGGGTTATTTAGTTACGAAGCTTACATGGTAATTTATTTTTATTTTATCATCACTCTTATTGTTATTGCAGGTGAATTCTTGGCTTTGGTAGGAGAAAGATTTAATTGTGCTGAAGTGGTTGGTTGGTTGCCTAAGGTCTTGCTACACAGATTTCACTAAAAGCGGTAATTAATATTTTTGAGCCCCTATATGCAGTTTGACTTCGGCTGTTGCTCTTAATCTTCTTTTACGTTACTGCTTGTATTCAACTTTTTATGTAATTAGGATTTACTTGATTTGATATAATCATGTTTTAGCTATATATGCTCATATTACATTCATGTGCATAATGTACCTATGTATATCGCCTATTTATTAGTAAGCCTTTTGGTGGATTTATAATAGCCTAGGCTTGTACATCTGCAGAATGTGCCTGTATATGATGTGCAGGTCAAAAAAATCTTCTTGTCATGACTCTTATAGCTGGATAATAGCCGAGGCTTGTTACATTGCCGGTGCATCTGAGAGTAAGCTTTGCCTTATTTTTCTTAAATTTACCATACTCTTATTTTTCAGCCTTATTTTTATTTTATATACGTCTGTAGGTCACTTGATATCACTTGATTCAAGATGGTTCTTCATGATCTTTCAATTTTCCGTTCATTTTAGCTTAAGATTTTACAGGTCTCCATTTGTAGACTTTTGCAAGCTATTGGGATGATGGCTATTGCAGTGGATCTAAGGGTATTTGGCTATGAATTTGAGGTATAAATAAAATTCTTTTTGAAACAAGTGGACCTAGAATGTATATAGATGTTTTTTTAAAATGGGCTATTATCTAATTCCAAATTTGATAGTTGTTTAATTTTGTAGTGTATGATTCTATGTTTGATTTGGTAGTTTCGCCTTCTTTTCAACAAGAGACCATGTACCATTTATGGTCATTAGTTATTGTTTTGGATGTATGGAAGAAAATGATATATTTTAAAGTAAAAATTTTGATATTGACTTAGTATTTCATATCTCAGCATATGTTTAATTTTTATTAATTCTCATGGAACAAATAAGACATTTAATGAAATAAAATAAAAAAAAACTAACAAACTTGTCATACAATATATCTCCATAAGATTCATAAGCAACTTAAAACTAAAAAAAATCATTAAATTATCTTTCCCGCCGCATTGCGCGGGTTTACGACTAGTATATATATATACACACGTATATGTGTGTATGTATGTATGTATAGATGCATATATAAGCTTGGTGAGGTAAAGAAAGAGGAAGAGGATGATGAGGAAGAATTATACAGATGGTTTCGGTTTACAGAGAAAACAGGTTTTAACAAAGAGACAAATAAAGAGTTTCCAGTTTTGGGATTCTGGGAAGAGTGAGTGGCGACATCACGACAGTCTTCGTTTTTCATCTTCATTTACTTGTCAAATCAATTGCATCAGCAACACACCACTCAAAAGCTGCACCATTTATTTATTTATTTATTTATTTATTTATTTATTTATTTATTAATCACTCAGTCAATAAACAGAAGTCTTCTAGCTTGTTTTGCTATAAATAGATGCAAGTTTTAATTATATTTATCAGATAATAGATTCAATAGGGTTTCTTCATATGGAGGCTAGAGTTTATCTATTTCACAAGTTTTCGTGTATCTGTGCGGCGTATGTTTTAGCTCGCGTGGTATACAAGAACATCGCTGTTTAAAATAAAAGATAACAGATTCATTACTATTGACTGCAAATAATAACAAAACATGTATAAATGAAATAATCTAAATTGTCATTTTGAATTAAGTAATTAATTGTTGGATTAATGATTTGATTATATTTTTAACTCAATCATTGCCGTTTAAAAATACTATTAAGTTACTCTATATATAAATGTGGCTCCAAACAAACCAAGTTTATGTATGCATATTTTTTAAGTGTTCTGTATATAGTCTAAAAGCAAGGCTGAATTATTTCTTTAACAACAAAGGTTTCAATGCTCAGGATCACTTTGATAAATAAACTATCCTTCCATCCTAAATTAAAATAACATGGTGACTTGCCTCATCTTGCACAAAAGGAAACCTTTAGCTGTAAAATCTCTTGACTCAACTTAATTAAAATATGTCTACTTCATACGATAATTCAATTCATGACCGTTGATTAAAGAAATCATAGGACTACCATCAGAATAATTAGATTTCGATGCAACGCACTCTTAACAATCTTGTTAGTTAATAATTAGCCCGTGCCCATCCAAATTATAATGCCTCAATTCTTTATAAAAAGATAGATCTATTTGCTTATATTTGTTGCATACTACAAAACAAAGAACATTTCAAGAAGGTCATGTTGCACTCTATTACTTGCTATACGAGATTATGTGTTCAACTCCCACCAATCACCTCAACAAACTTTTTTTTTTTTTTTTTATAGATTTTTTATCATTTTTTTTATTTTTTTTTTTAAACTTTGGCACACCTGTTCATTTTTGTTGATCACTTTCAATTCTAGTCTATTAACCCTTTATTTATCAGTAAAACTAATTTAATTAAAAGTCTATTTAAAATTTAGTCTATTACAATTAAACAAGTTTATTAAAAATAAATAAACCAACCCAACTTTATGTAACCAAAATCTTACATAATTTTATTGTTTTAAAAATTCCTAACGTAGTTTCGATTTAAAACCTATACATATGATAATAAACATCTGACATGCTTTATCTTTTTAAAAAATATGTTTGTGTATTTGTGACTTGGTTGATTAACTAATTTTTTGGACACTTGGTATCATATGAGTTTTTTTACAGCATTGTTGTATAAAATTTCAACACCCAAAGGTGTTATAACTTTTTCCACTTGAAGGTGCTTTAAAATTTATCCACCCGGAGGTCCTTATAACTCTATAAAACTTTTTCTTCCGAAGGTTGTTCATTCAAAAGCATTCTCATTTCATTAGCATTATAGTGCGAAAACTTTCTTTTGAAAACCTTGCCCTTGTCTACGACCTATGCATTGGCATTCTCTACCTACATAAAAGGAGCAAATAAAGTATGCATAATTGGTATACCATTGTAACCCTTCGATAATTTTTGTAATTCTAGAAAATTTGATGAGAATTTGAGATTTTAGGTTCTTATTGAAATTCTAGTAACACTTTAATTTTGTAGAAACATAACCAATTTTTAATTTTGTTCCAATTAAGTCACTTAAACTCTTTTTTTTTTTTTTCTAATTAGATAATTTAAGTTTATTTTATGTTTCAATCATATATATGTGACCTATATAACTTGTAATCATAATTTTTTTAATTATTATTTTATATTTTTAGTGTATGATGACATAAAAATAACAAGGATTTTTTTTTAAAAAAAATTAATTTTATTTTTAGAAATTGCTAAAAAATAAAAAAAAAATTGATGGCAAGAATGTAAAATTCTTTAAAATCTTGGTGTTAGAAATAAACTTATGAAAACATACCAATGGCTAGAATGTAAAATTCTTTAAAATCTGATGGTTGGGCGTTAATATTCATGTGATTTCAGTAACCTTTCAATTCTTTTACACGCAGCTTCCATTCACATCTAGAATTCACGTAATCAATACACGTAATTCTCACAAACCAGAATTTGTCAGAACTGTCATACGTTTTTCGGTAGAAGATAAGCAAAACAGTCGGTACCGTCGTGCGTTTCTGGTAGAAGATGAACAAAACAGTAGTTACCGTCATTTTTTTCCGTCCGTGCGTTTCTGGCTGTGTTTCCGGTCACTACTTTTCCGATGGTGAAGAAGATGCGTGTTTCTGGTGGTTGTGTTTCGGTTGCTACTTTTCCGGTGGTGTCGGTGAAGAAGATGATGAGTTCCGGCGGTGGCTATGGTTGGCTTGATGAAGAAGATGAAGAATAACCGATGAAACTTTGTTTTTTAATTAGGTTTTAATTGGTTGAGGTTTGAGGATGTCGGCCGAATATCGTAGCATATGAGCATCTCTTAGTTTTTTACACCTAGCTAAATTAAGAAGAAATAATTATAAAATTTGACCTGCTATTTAGGTTTTTTTTATCTAGGATTAAAACAGATTAAAACATAAATAAAACTTAAGTTATCTAATTGGAACAAAAAAAAGTTTAAATGACTTAATTGGAACAAAATCTAAAGTTGGTTATGTTTGTATAACATTTTCCCACATATATATATATATATTAATAAAATTCCAAGTTTAACAGTTCATAAGTATGTTTAATAAGAAATAAATAAATAAATAACAAAATATAAATTAGGTTAAAAACATTGTTCAATTGTATAAATAATTTAATTATAAAAAATATTATGATTGAGAATTCTTTTAAAAGTTAATTTCATAAAAATATTAGTTAGTTAAAATTTTATAAAAATGGTTACAACTCTTTTAGTAAAACTATGGGGACTATACCTGTTAAATCTCAAACTGAAATTTGAAGGAAAAACTAGGGGGACTATTTCTGCCATTTACCCAAAGTCCTCATCTTCTTTCCCAAATGAATACCCATAACGATCCACAGTTCGAATAAGGGGATAAATCAGTAAAATTTTAACCATTATCAACAACCAAACATCAAGGAATCGATATCAAGCTCTAAAATGTCGTTTAAAATTCAAAATAACACGAATTCTAAGCCTATACGTTCGTAACCGATCAAACATTTGAACTCTATATAAACACACATAAAAACCAAATTAAACTTGTCCAAACGTGCATCTGAGCTCGACTAAGCTTTCTGTGTATTCGAAATCGACTCATAAACTCTCTAGATCAAAAAATCAAGGGCATAAAGTCTCGGCCGATCGCTTTCTTAACCGTTGCTCGAAAACCATCAAATCAAACACAAAGGTTAGTGTTCTATACACCAATCTACTCGATTTTGCATCCCTAATGAAAGCCTTATGGTTCTAGATCTAATTGAATGCAAAATCGAACAATTTTTGGATCAAAAAGGGACCAGGGTTCGTGCTTTATAATCTGATAGTGGGGAAACCGGATGGGATCATGTTAATATTAATACAAACATGAATCTTAATGCAGCTGAGGCCTAGATCAACTAGCTAACGCTTGGGAGTTCTAATCGAAGGGTCATGGGTTTGAGACCGGGTTCTGTCGGTTTTTGAGCCAATTTTTTTATAACTTTTAATTTAACAAGATTTTTAATTTCACAGAAATTTTTTATAAATAAAAACTTATCGTTTTAGTAAATAAAACATAAATATTTTCTATATATAAAATAATAATATTAATATTATTTGGTTTAAATATGTATATATATCATAAATAAAATACAAAGAATCACTTTTAAGATTTTATTGTAAATATTTTATGATAGCATTAATTAAGGTTTATTTTTATAGATTATTTTATAAAAATGAAATATTCAATGTATTTATTTGAAAATTTTATAATAAGAATATTTAAAACAATAAATAACATTAATTAAAGTTTGTTTAAAAACAAGGAAATTTTATTATTAAATATCACATTTAAATATTTTATGGAGTTATTTTAACATATTAATTATAAACTTTAAAATATTATATTAGTTATTAAAAAATAGTTATTAACTTTAATTTGTATAACCTTTACAAAATGATAATATTTATTCAAAGAAAATATTTTTATCAAAGTTGATTAATAAATGACAATATAACTATTATAAACAATTAACAAATTACTAATTAATTTCAATTTGTTTAAGATTAATTTATTTTGTTGAACATAGAAACGATAAAAATTTTTTATAATAAAGACAATTATATTTAATACTATTATTAGTATGTCAATTTATTAATTATTAGTTAAGAAAGTGATTTATACATATACATTAAACATTTAATTATTATCTAATGCTAATCTGAACTTTAAAGTATTTAAAGGATGTTGTTACTACAAACTCCTTTTGAAACAAATATAATTACAAACATTCGCATATGAGATCTAATTACAATATTGTAGGCGTATTAGGAATTTCATATAAGTCATAGTTACATTATGTCATGTGTGTTTTAACTATCTAGGTTGATTGGATTGCATAGAATACTAATTGGTCTACACAAACATTATTTATTTACAAAGGCTAGCTCATCAATCAATGTGAGTCTTCATAGCCCCTCTTTTATGTTTTTATTTTTGGGGTAAAACATGTTACATTTATTAAACTATATCTTCAACTATTATCCATGTGAACTTAGCTTAATGGCATTAGATGTAGTGAGCCTTAGCTATGAACTTGCATTGATCACAACTTAAACTTTTTAGTAAATAATGATTGCTCTATTGGCCCGACCAGACCCACCGATGTTTGATTTACCCTTCGGGGGAAGCCCACGGTGATTGTTTGCTACTTCAATATTGTTAGGAATGCTAAACTTGGTCAAACATTACTTGTTAACATTATCTAATCTGCTTTGACATTCTTTGTTCATTATTCTAGTTCCTTATGCTTTGTAATCACATGTGACAACTATGTATCTATATTATATCAACTATTTTTGGTGTGTGTGCTTTAAAACTTTGTAGTTGACCTTTTATTTTAAACATGTTTCAGGTGGAGCTGCTAATTAAGTTTGTTTTATTATCACATTAGAGCTTGTACCTAGTTGATTAGTTAGGTTTATTGATATGTAACTTTTGTAATGACATTGAATGTAAGTATTTACAATTTAATATCTTGTGCTTTTGAACAATTTACACTTCGTGAATGTCCCGATGATTCCGCTATTGGTCGGGTCTTACAACCATGACCAAGTCCATGCTAGTATATGAGGTATAGACAATTTTGTTTTGTTCTATATCAATGCTTAATACTCTTTCATAGCATACAACATATAACTTTACAATTGAAACATACTAGATTTTAAAGCTTTAAATATGCAAGTATACATATGCACCCAAAACATTGCAACATTTAAGAGGGAGCTTCATAGAACTCACATGTCTTATGCTCTAGCTTCTCTTCTTGTAAAACCTTTGTTTCCCATGTCACAATAATATACTAAGAAGAAGAATATTCTAGCGATATTGTAAATCTTGTTGCGTGCAATATAAACCCTAAATTGAGGTTTCTAGATAGTCAACAAAAAGGCATCATGTAAGTTATCTCTAATGCAGATGCTTGACCTTTAACCTTATTTGGGTGTTTTGTGTGTCTAGTGGATATATGAGAGGCCCCGAGCCCGGGTACCTCCCAGAGTTGGTTAACATCATCATCACATAATTCTTAAACCAAAATATTTAATAATAACAGCGGAAACTTAACATAGTTTGTCAAACAAAAATACATTTAAGTGCATGTATCAAAATCATGTAGGATTGCCAAAACCATTGGATCTTCTAACTTTGTGCCACGAGCTCCTTTACGTCCTATTACCAGTTCTTTATCCTGAAATACATACTAAAAAGCCAGCTTACGCTGGTGAGTTCTAGTTTAATTAAAACAATGTAGTTATTCAATGTGTAAACCATCATTTTCTTAAAACGTCATAACTTTCACATTATACATTAACATAACATATAATCATCATACAACCACCGTCACTAGCGTAAATGGTGGGCTTATGTCGACACAAGGCTCCATGTTTGTTGACATGACTCGCCAAAGCGTTCTACAGATCCATACTTACCCCATAGCGACTATCGGAGCATCATTCATACTTACCTCGTAGCGAGTATGGAGCATCATTATACTTACTCCGTAGCGAGTACGGGAACATCATACTTACCCCATAACAAGTATGGGAGCACCGTTCATACTTACCCCGTAACGAGTGTGGGAGCATCATCATACTTACCCCATAACGAGTATGAGAGCAACATTCATACTTACCCCATAATGAGTATGAGAGCATTGTTCATGACATTCGCACATCATCATAGTTTCATCATGGTATCATAATATCATAACATCATCATAGCATCCAACCATGTCATGCTATCATCATAACATCATAGCATCATAGTATTTAGCATCGTAAGCATGTTATCTTAACATTGTATCATCACAATCTCATAGCATCATAACATCATAGCATTTTAGCGTCGTATGCATATCATCTTTTCATCATATCACCCTAATCTCATAGCATCATAACATCATCATATCATGGCCTTACATCATCATAGCATCATGTTAACTATCATCTTACATCATAGCATCATATGACCTCATAGCATCATACCACTTTAGCATTATATTCATGTCATTTTAGCATCGTATCATAGTAACGTCATATCATCTTAATCATAATTGACAGGTGTGTATGCCAGCCAAAACATTTGTGTAACACATTAGCACATAAGTATTTAATTTAGGGCATCTTAGCTTCCTAAACCATTCGTCTCGGCTAGGACTCAAGAACCTACATCGTCACATCATCTCATTACTTTTTGTACTTAGACTTAGAATTTATTCTATGTCCCCGTATCTCATTTAACTAGTCCCCGTACATGAACATGCATAAATTTCCGAAATTGGCAAGGTATTCGAAACCCATGAAGTTCACGAAACCTCAAAGTACACGAAACTCATGGAGTTTATGAAATGCCAAAGTATATGAAAACCATGAGTTCACGAAATACCAAAGTATGCGGAACTCCTAAAGTTCACGAAGTCTCATAGTATACGAAGTTTATGGAGTTCACGAACTCAGGGTCACGAACTTGAGTACACGAAGACCCACTTTGAGTACTCACACTTTGTGAATTGTGTTTTGTCCATAAAACCTTGTAGGAAACTCATCTGAAACATTCAGGACTAGATCTAGATGTGAAATGGCCTTGCCAATGCCTAGAAACTAAAATGGAATTACCTTTATGCATAAATGTAGAATTTTTATGCATAAGTTCTCTTTTTCCTAAAAATCATAACTTTTCGAAACTAACCACTTACTCGTTGTTTGCTGATGGTTCCTATAACTTCTCATGCGTTTCTTGCTTCTTTTGAGTGAGTTGAAGGGATTCCCTAAGTTCCAAGGCTTGACCACTTCGTGTACTTTGGGAGAGAATGACTCCAGACAACAGCGAGCACTCTTCCCAAGGCACTAGTATTTATAGGCCAAGTTCATGAAATATGTTCACGAAATAGAGTTGACGAAGCTGACTTCGTGTACATTGGCTTCGTGAACTTGGGGAACTTTCCATTTTCTTGATCTTTATCCTTGTTTTTATTTCCGGGTCTTCTTTCTTTGTTCATTTATATGTGTTCCCTTCCTTCCTGGTTCCCTCTCCTAGTTATGTAAGTCAGTTACCCATTTATGAGTAAAATAGCTTTTATTGAAGTTTTGGGGTGTTACAATATAAACACATTTCTTTTGCTTGTTACAACATGAGCATAGCTCTCACATATTCTTATTACTTATGGAGATAACTTTATAGTAACAAACTAAACCTTACATCATGGCACCTAAACAACAATTTGTTACCTAAGCAGATCTCCCTTCGAGCCCTCGACTAGAGCTCCATGTAACATCACTACGTTTCAGGTATTGGTTAATGTATTGATTTACTTATGATAGAACACATTGTATTATTGAGAACACTTTACTATTCATTTTGATTTAAACTCTGAATTTCATTATTGAGAACACATAATTGAAATGCATGAACTGTCGGGAAGTTGTAGTTATTATATAACTAGAACATAACCGGAGTGGTTATTGCAGTTTCCAACTGTGCGTATATTTTGATTTACTTTAAATTGGGTAAAGGTGTAAGAATATATTACTAAATATAGGCAAAGCACATGGTCATGCTTTATCGAAGTGGTGGTGGGCTCGCGGCTAAATAGGTTGCTACCGACTTCTACGTATGGCCTATACATAAACTTACTTTGGTCTATCATCGATGTGTCGGTGATATGATTTAGTGAGGAGGGTTCTTGGGAAGTTGGAATTGATAAATATATTAAAATAAAAATGATAATGAAAACATTTAAGCGTTGGTGATGACACAAATACAATTGAAAACGCGAATATTATTTCAGAAAAGGTTAACCTAATAGTGTGTTCGCGTGGGTGACGATTCACACGAATACATTTATTAGGAATAATAATTCTCAAACGATATTCCATAAATTTATAAATCAAGTTTGGAGACGATTGTCACACCCCCACCTCTCGTCACCTGAGAATGATGTCATCAAAAGGGTAGCGGAAGCATAGTGGTGATGTCTCAGAGCATGAGGGGTGACTTACTTGATCCGGTATCATCATAGCACACAGATTACGAAAAGTAAAACTTACATTACAAGGTTCGTGGTTACAAATATTATTACAGTTTATACATATTACAATTTATTTAATTACAGTTGTTGCTAGTGCTGTGAGTGCATCCTCACCGTTGTCCTTGATTGCCTGCAAAAGTTTTAGTTTCGAAAACATCAGCACAAAGCTGGTGAGTTCATACAATTTAGTTAAATCATATGATATGACAGTTAAGTTCAAATACATGTTCACAGTTCCGGATAACCATGGGACCCGTATCTAGTTCCTTTCGGACGATATGTTCAGTTCTCGATATTACCCGTCGGTACATATCTTATTGCCTCATTATCTTAATGTCTATCACACCATTAAGAAGTTCAGGAAACAGATAACAAACATTCACACCAGGGGAGATGCAATCCTCCCAGTGAATGGGGTGTCAACCGATAGTACTATCAATGTTTTCTGCTCGGCCACACATGGGTTCACTAGATACAGTTCAAGAATGAGGACTTTGATATCATGATAGAGATACTAACGGCAACAATCCCATGAAATCCACAAATTCAGTTAATCACATGAAATCACGCAGATAACAGTGACACATATCATATGATCAAGAAAAGTTTAGCAGTTATACCCCGATGTTTATACAACATTAAAAGAACAGGGGTGATACGAAACTCACCTGAGTTCAGATGAGTGCTAAGATCTCGCGTAACTGGTGCTAATAATGTAAATCTGCATTAGGTTATATTTGATTAATGATTTATGTTCTAACCTGCTGATTAAATCTGTTTGAACGTTCAATGTCATAGACATTGTAATGAAAAGTCATCAAACCGATATTCGGTGTTTAATTAGTTATTGAATCTAATATCATACAATGTATGATAATGTAGGTACCTAGACTGATTTAGATACCTAATATGAAGTTGATGACATGCTTGATTAATCAAGATAATCTCTGATTAACCAGTTAGGTAATATTGTTGATTATGCTCCTGAAACAGTTTTCAGATGAAATCACAGCTTAGGAATGATTAATTCTGGTTACTGGTTATCCAGATATCATAAAACATAACAATGTGACATTGGAATATGTTAAACAATCATGTTTAAAATACTAATCTGACTGTTATCATAAACACCAGACAGTTATTCCAATGGGTAGGTTAATGATTGTGATTAGTTTGAAATGCCTGGGATTAACCTTGCATTTCAAAGATTAACCAAAATAATCACCTACATTGTCATAATTAAATGGTTTAAACCATTATAATCATTGTTATGATTTGGTGGAAACCGGGCATTATAACGGATCAAAACAAGGATTTAACCGTTAGAACTTCGTGTTCTTCGTTTATAATCAATCCTAGCCATCATCTAGGCAATAATCAACAATCCTAACTATCTCATTACGTTCAAAATCAAGATCTAATCAATCAAAATCAAACTAGAAGGTTAAAACGAATCATTACCTAAACAGACGGATATCTGCGGATGAAACTACGATCAGTACTTGTATACACGTTTTCTGGCTTCAAAGATACGATCTGGTGGCTTCAAGATGGTGTTTTGATGGTGTATGTGTGTGTATTTTCGTCTGGGAACGGAGCAGAAGCGAAGAAGAAGAATAAACTTCTTTCTTGCATGAAATCTGATTAAAAGGATCAGATCATTCCACCGCCTCATCCGTCGCGTACCGCGACGGAGAGTCTATTTTGGCTTCGCGTACCGCGAAGTTTTTCGGGAATCTGAGATATTTACAATCATTGCGTACCGCGGAGGACTCTCAAGCACACCTCCGCGTACCGCGATAAGCCCTTTCGACCAATACTTAGAGATTTTTCTTCGTTTTTCGATTCCGGACAATCCGTAACTCCGTTTCGCGATCCGTTTTCTCCTATGTTCTCGATTTCTCGCATACTTTAAACCTGCCATAATTACAATCATCAATTTCGCGCGGATTTCTAGAACAACCAAACGTGTGAACGTCATTGATGACGTAGTCTTTACCTGCAATTGTCACAGTCTCCTCCTGTTACAGAAATTTCGTCCCGAAATTTAATGAAGACTTATCTGTCGACAATTGTCTATGAGAACAAGTGAGGATATTTTGCTTTCATCTGATCTTCACGTTCCCAGGTATATTCAGGTCCTCGTTGAGAGTTCCAGCGAACTTTAACGATTGGTATGCGACTGCGTTTGAGTACCTTAACTTCTCGATCCATTACTTCTACCGGTTCTTCGGTAAACTGAAGTTTATCATTGATCTGAAGTTCTTCGAGAGGTACCATCAAAGATTCATCGTTTAAACATTTTTTTCAGATTTGATACGTGAAAAACGTCATGAATGTTACTGAGTTCAAGAGGTAATTCGAGTCTGTAGGCTACAGATCCAATTCGTTCAAGAATTTTAAATGGCCCTACAAACCTCGGTGAAAGTTTACCTCGTTTACCAAATCTGAAAATGCCCTTCCAGGGTGATACTTTCAACATTACACGATCACCAACTTGGAATTCTAGTGGTCTACGACGGTTATCAGCATAATTCTTTTGACGATCGCGAGCAGCTTTAATTCGTTCTTGAATCAGTGCGATCTTGTCAGTGGTTTCTTGGATGAATTCTGGGCTAATGATTTGATTTTCTCCTATTTCCGACCAGCAAATAGGAGATCTGCACTTGCGCCCATACAGTGCCTCGAATGGAGCGCATTGTATGCTGGTATGGTAGCTGTTATTGTACGAGAATTCCACAAGTGGAAGATGAATATCCCAGCTACCTCCAAAATCAATCACACAGCTTCTGAGCATGTCTTCTAACGTTTGATTTGTTCGCTCCGTTTGCCCATCCGTTTGTGGATGATAGGATGTGCTCATATTGATTTGCGTGCCCAAAGCATTCTGAAGAGTTTGCCAAAATCGTGACATAAATCGACTATCTCTGTCAGAAATGATAGAGATCGGTACTCCATGTCGAGATACAATCTCATTAACATAGAGTTTAGCCAGTCGATCCATAGAGTAATCTTCTCGGATGGGTAAGAAATGCGCAGATTTAGTAAGGCGATCAACAATAACCCATATCGAGTCATGGTTACGTGACGTTCTGGGTAGTTTTGTAATGAAATCCATAGAGATCTGATCCCATTTCCACATGGGAATCTCAGGTTGTTGGAGTAACCCAGAAGGTCGTTGATGTTCAGCCTTAACTTTGAGACATGTTAGACATCGATCCACGTATTCAGCTATTTGTTTCTTCATTCCAGGCCACCAGTAAAAGTCTTTAAGATCTTTATACATTTTATCGGCACCTGGATGAATAGAATACCTGGATTTGTGCGCCTCATCCAAGATAATAGTTCGAGAGTTACCGAATAAAGGAATCCACATTCGGTCTTTGAAATACAACAGTCCATCAACCTTAGTATCAAGTTTCTTATCTAATCCTCTTAGTCCCTCAGCAAAATAATTCGTTGTTTGTAAAGCTTGTTGCTGAGCATTTCTAATCTGAGGAATTAGACTAGTTTGGATAGTCAAACCTAACGCTCTCACACGTAGGGGTTTGACCCGTTCCTTGCGACTCAAGGCATCGGCCACAACATTTGCCTTGCCTGGGTGATAACGGATTTCACAATCATAATCGTTCAAGAGTTCAACCCATCGCCTTTGTCGCATGTTCAACATTTTCTGATCTAGAATATGTTGGAGACTTTTGTGATCCGTGTACACAATACACTTGGTTCCGTACAGATAATGTCTCCAAATCTTGAGTGCAAACACAACTGCACCAAGTTCTAGATCATGAGTGGTATAGTTCTTCTCGTGTACTTTCAACTGCCGAGAAGCGTAAGCGATCACCTTATCGTTCTGCATTAAAACACACCCAAGTCCCTGACGGGAAGCATCACAATAAACCGTGAAGTTATCTGTACCTTCCGGTAGTGCTAAAATAGGTGCATTGCAGAGTTTATGTTTCAACAGTTGGAAAGCCTCCTCCTGTTGGGAACCCCATATAAACGGTTGGTTCTTCTGAGTCAAAGTGGTAAGTGGCAGAGCGATTTTTGAAAAGTTCTTGATAAATCGACGATAATAACCTGCCAACCCCAAGAATTGACGTATTTCAGTCGGGGTTCGGGGTGTCTCCCATTGTTCTACCGCTTTGATCTTACTGGGATCCACTTGAATACCATTCTCATTCACAACATGCCCCAGAAACTGAACTTCTCGTAACCAAAATTCACACTTGGAAAATTTGGCATATAGCTGTTCACGTGCTAGAAGTTCTAAGATGAGTTTCAGATGTTGGGCATGTTCCTGCTGGTTCCGGGAATAAATGAGAATATCATCAATAAATACAATCACAAACTTATCCAGATAAGGTCTACATACTCGGTTCATCAGATCCATAAAAACTGCAGGTGCATTGGTTAAACCAAACGGCATTACTAAAAACTCGTAATGTCCGTACCGGGTTCGGAAAGCAGTTTTTGGAACATCATTGTCATGGATTCGCAACTGATGATATCCGGACCTCAAATCAATTTTTGAGAAATATGTAGCACCTTGCAACTGATCAAACAGATCATCAATACGAGGTAATGGATAACGGTTCTTGATTGTCAGTTTATTGAGTTCCCTGTAGTCGATACACATCCTGAATGATCCATCTTTCTTTTTCACAAAAAGAATTGGTGCTCCCCAGGGTGAAAAACTGGGTCGAATGAAACCTTTATCAAGAAGTTCCTGTAATTGACCTGAAAGTTCTTGCATTTCAGATGGCGCAAGCCGATACGGGGCTTTAGCAACAGGTGCAGCGCCAGGAATCAAGTCAATACGAAATTCAACCTGTCTTGTTGGGGTAATCCTGATATATCTTCAGGAAAAACTTCAGGAAAATCTTTGACTACTGGGATATCAGTGATACGTGTAGGTGAAGAATTGTGCTCGGTCACGTGTGCCAGGAAAGCATAACAGCCTTTCCTTAAAAATTTCTGAGCCCGCATACAAGATATGAGACCAAGTTTTCTACCGGCTCGTTCTCCTTGAACTACCAGTGTATTACCGTTAGGTAATGGAATACGGATCACCTTAGTTTGACATACAACTTCCGCTTGGTTATCAGAAAGCCAATTCATGCCTACCACGACATCAAAGCTACCAAGCTCAATAGGAAGTAAGTCGATACAGAAAAGGTGATCATTCAGATTCAAGGAACATCCTTGAATAACACTGCTAGTTTTGATCATCTTGCCATTTGCAAGTTCAATGACATAAGGAGTTTCTAGTTCTACCGTAGGCAATGAAAGTAATGATGCAAATTCAGGAGAAATAAAACTCTTATCTGCTCCTGTGTCAAATAAAACTGATGCATAAAGATTATTGAGAAGGAACGTACCAGTGACAATGTTTGCATCATGTCTTGCCTCGGCTGCACCAATCTGAAAAGCTCTACCCCTAGCTTGATTCCCTGGATTGGTGTTATTGGTTGGACAATTGCGCATGAGGTGATCAGGGCTTCCACAAGTGTAACATGACCGGTTCGTTTGAGCAGTGGGTCGTGGAGCTTGGTTTGGTTGACGAGCAGGAAAGTTGCAGTATTTAGCATAGTGTCCTACCCGATTACATTTTGCACAAACAGGACATGGTCCTGTGTGATGGTAGGGACACCTATCACATTTGGGCGCCGGCCCAGTGTAAACTTTCCTCTCTGGTACCGCCGCTCCATAGTTTTTCACGGTTGGTTTGTTCTGACTGGTTTCAGCTGGAGCTTTGGTCTTGGACTTGCCAAACCATTTACGTTTGGTACCTTTAGAAACGTTCGAGGTACCAGCTTCACTACGGCCCACGGCCGTCTGAGATTTTGAGATCAATGTACCACTTCTTACCGCCTCATCGGTAAGCTTGGTGGTCAACAGAATGGTTCTTTTGAGGGTTGTGGGTTCAGCAGCAGTTACATTTCCCCGAATCTGGGGAACCAACCCTTTGATATACTTCTCAATCAATGCTGCCTCAGTTGGAAACATATTGGGAAGTAGACAAGTAAGTTCATGAAAACGATCGGTGTAGGCTAAAGAATCAGCACCGACCATTGAGTGACTCCAGAATTCCTCCTGAAGTTTTTGGATTTCAGTGATTGGGCAGTACTCTGACATAATCAGAGTTTTGAATTCATTCCAGCCCATAGAATCAACTGTAACAGAACCCAAAGTTTTAGCCTGGGTATTCCACCAGGTAAGAGCTGATTCTTTCAAAGAACAGGCAGCATAAGACACCTTATGCTCCTCCAGACACTGGCTGATTTTCAGTTTTGTTTCCATCTCCTCGATCCACCTAAGGAGTCCAGCCGCTCCTTCCCTACCTGTGAAAGTAGGTGGGTTACAGGAAGCAAAGTATTTATACGTACATCCCTGTCGTGGTGGATCAGGAGCAGTAGTAGTTGTGCCTGTGGTATGAACAGTTTCAACGTGTCCACCTGTGGCATTATGTTCCACATGACCAGACCCAGAAGTGACATGTGGCTGTGGTGGTATTACAATGCCAGCAGCCGATAACTGTTCCTTTACGATTCGGGCTATAGCTGCTTCATTCAATACCGACCCACTAGGAGCTGCCATTGGTGTCGGGTTTGGGTCCTGGTTCACCAGAGGAACGGTATTTGTTTCAGAAACAGGTGGTGGAACTGGATTCGGTTCAGGGGAAGTAATATTCTCGGTAGCTTTCTTAGCTGGACGACCTCTTTTCGGAGCCATAGTTCTGCTCACATGCAGACAAATCAGGTCAGTTCAAGAATATTAAAGATATAACCCTTTTTAATCACATAACTCAACCATGTTCAGACATGCTGATAATTTCATGTTGAAATGTGATCATTCAAGTATTCAAGTATAACTACATTGAAAAGATCCAGATACGTTCTCAATTCACACTAGTCATTCAGATATTCGTAGTTATACTTAGTCCTGTTATTTCAAAACATGTGTAGAGTATAACCCAACTCATTGCCTCGCAATACATGTTTTTAGAGATATGTTCATACAGGACTAGGATATGTTCTCACACAAGTCCTCTGATATGTTCTCAGTTCATGTACTAGATATGTTTTCACACAACAACAGATATGTTCACATGTTCTCGTACAGTATGGCTCTCGTACTGTACTTTAATTACAGATATGTTCTCATTAGTTATGTTCTCGTTCACATTACAGATACGTTCTCGTTTAGATATGTTCTCGTACAGTATGGCTCTCGTACTGTACTTTTAGTAACTGATATGTTCTCGTATAGTATGGCTCTCGTACTATACTTTAGTTACTGATATGTTCTCGTTCACATTACAGATACGTTCTCGTTTAGATATGTTCTCGTTCACATTACAGATACGTTCTCGTTTAGATATGTTCTCGTTCACATTACAGATACGTTCTCGTTTAGATATGTTCTCGTACAGTATGGCTCTCGTACTGTACTTTTAGTTACTGATATGTTCTCGTTCACATTACAGATACGTTCTCGTTTAGATATGTTCTCGTACAGTATGGCTCTCGTACTGTACTTTTAGTTACTGATATGTTCTCGTTAGATATGTTCTCGTTCACATTACAGATATGTTCTCGTTCAGATATGTTCTCGTACAGTATGGCTCTCGTACTGTACTTTAGTTAATATATCGCATACAGTATGGCTCTCGTACTGTATTTTCGCGCAATATATGTTTTTAGTTAAATATATTCGCATACAGTATGGCTCTCGTACTGTATATCAGCGCAATATATTTTCAGTTAGATATATTTGCATACAGTATTGCTCTCGTACTGTATTTTCACACAATATATATATTTTAGTTCGACATATTCGCATACAGTATGGCTCTCGTACTGTATATCAGCGCAATATGTTTTCAGTAGATACGTTCTCATACTGATATGTTCATAGATACGTTCTCATACTGATATGTTCATAGATACGTTCTCATACTGATATGTTCATAGATATAATGTTCACATAACATACAACAGATATACAGAAACAAACGTTTGATTAAAACAACACTGTTATTATAGAACCATAAAGTTTATGATACAAAGAGTGCCCTTATAATACATCCATACAAACAACCTATCCGTCTATGAGATGTACAATGAAAATCCCAAAAATGTGGGTCAACTGATCTGACTTACCGTAAGAAATACGGTAAACAGGCTAGCACTATAGCTATAGTAGCAAGTACTATAGCTAACCAGATAAGTCTAGCCTCGGTGCTCAGCGTACCGAGCATCCAGATCAGTCCCTGCAGCCTTTCCCCAAAGGCTGCCACCCGCTGCTTACATGCAGCAATCATCTCCCTCCACCAGGTCCTCTGAAGGCGATCCTCAATGGTCGCCCTCCAGGCTAGGGTGTCCGCACCCTGAGTAGTCACATGCTCCATAAGAGCCAGGTGAGACGTGAGAATCTCCATCACCGTGTTACGGGTGTCCTCCATCGTGACATGGTGCTGCTGCAAATCCTGTCGGAGGCCCAGCAGGTCCTGAGATACCTGCTGTACCTGAGCCCGAAGCTCAGCCTGGTGGGAGGATTCTCCCACCTCGTATACTGGTGCTGGCTCGTCCCGTGGAGCCATAGGGCGTCGTGGAGGTAACCCCGTGTTTTGCGGGCCTGGCCCCGCATACGCCTGAGTCCGTCCCATGCCGGGGCTCTGTGTGGTGAGGAGCTCTGCCTCCTCATGGCCGAAGCGTCGGCCAGCGGTGAGTGGGGTGGACTGTGCACCGGTGGGGATCCCGGTGGTGGTGGTATAAACGGAGATCCAGGCGGTAGTGGTGGTACAAAAGGAGATCCGGGTGGTGTAGCTGGTAGCTGTGGTCCCACCTGAGATGATACAGAAGACGCATGAGATGGTACTGCACCCGAGCTCGATCCCGAGCTGTCACTGGGTGTGTCGTCAATGATGATGTAAGGGAATCTCTGGTAAATATAGTTTTCTCCCGGGTTCGCCATTGCTGAATAAACAAAGTTCTAGATCAGTATCATGAATAAACATTGAATAATAATATTCAATACAAACATGATATGATATCTCTTCCTATCTCAAAGCAACTATTAGTCTTTAGAATTGTTATAGTTCAGCTTGGATTGACTTAAACTAGAATGCACAAGTATTGCAAATTTCAGTTATGCTGGCCACTCATAACTGAAACCTGGATCACTCGATTATCCTAACTTAAATCAACACAAGTTTTGTTCGTTCGTTGTATTCAGTGCTCTCTGTGTCATTATACGAACCTATGGTTATAGTCTAGGTTTCTAAGTCAACCTAATTCTCTATAACCTGTGGCTCTGATACCACCCTGTCACACCCCCACCTCTCGTCACCTGAGAATGATGTCATCAAAAGGGTAGCGGAAGCATAGTGGTGATGTCTCAGAGCATGAGGGGTGACTTACTTGATCCGGTATCATCATAGCACACAGATTACGAAAAGTAAAACTTACATTACAAGGTTCGTGGTTACAAATATTATTACAGTTTATACATATTACAATTTATTTAATTACAGTTGTTGCTAGTGCTGTGAGTGCATCCTCACCGTTGTCCTTGATTGCCTGCAAAAGTTTTAGTTTCGAAAACATCAGCACAAAGCTGGTGAGTTCATACAGTTTAGTTAAATCATATGATATGACAGTTAAGTTCAAATACATGTTCACAGTTCCGGATAACCATGGGACCCGTATCTAGTTCCTTTCGGACGATATGTTCAGTTCTCGATATTACCCGTCGGTACATATCTTATTGCCTCATTATCTTAATGTCTATCACACCATTAAGAAGTTCAGGAAACAGATAACAAACATTCACACCAGGGGAGATGCAATCCTCCCAGTGAATGGGGTGTCAACCGATAGTACTATCAATGTTTTCTGCTCGGCCACACATGGGTTCACTAGATACAGTTCAAGAATGAGGACTTTGATATCATGATAGAGATACTAACGGCAACAATCCCATGAAATCCACAAATTCAGTTAATCACATGAAATCACGCAGATAACAGTGACACATATCATATGATCAAGAAAAGTTTAGCAGTTATACCCCGATGTTTATACAACATTAAAAGAACAGGGGTGGTATACGAAACTCACCTGAGTTCAGATGAGTGCTAAGATCTCGCGTAACTGGTGCTAATAATGTAAATCTGCATTAGGTTATATTTGATTAATGATTTATGTTCTAACCTGCTGATTAAATCTGTTTGAACGTTCAATGTCATAGACATTGTAATGAAAAGTCATCAACCGATATTCGGTGTTTAATTAGTTATTGAATCTAATATCATACAATGTATGATAATGTAGGTACCTAGACTGATTTAGATACCTAATATGAAGTTGATGACATGCTTGATTAATCAAGATAATCTCTGATTAACCAGTTAGGTAATATTGTTGATTATGCTCCTGAAACAGTTTTCAGATGAAATCACAGCTTAGGAATGATTAATTCTGGTTACTGGTTATCCAGATATCATAAAACATAACAATGTGACATTGGAATATGTTAAACAATCATGTTTAAAATACTAATCTGACTGTTATCATAAACACCAGACAGTTATTCCAATGGGTAGGTTAATGATTGTGATTAGTTTGAAATGCCTGGGATTAACCTTGCATTTCAAAGATTAACCAAAATAATCACCTACATTGTCATAATTAAATGGTTTAAACCATTATAATCATTGTTATGATTTGGTGGAAACCGGGCATTATAACGGATCAAAACAAGGATTTAACCGTTAGAACTTCGTGTTCTTCGTTTATAATCAATCCTAGCCATCATCTAGGCAATAATCAACAATCCTAACTATCTCATTACGTTCAAAATCAAGATCTAATCAATCAAAATCAAACTAGAAGGTTAAAACGAATCATTACCTAAACAGACGGATATCTGCGGATGAAACTACGATCAGTACTTGTATACACGTTTTCTGGCTTCAAACGATTGGATGGCTGGATGGTGTTTCAAGATGGTGTTTTGATGGTGTATGTGTGTGTTTTTCGTCTGGGAACGGAGCAGAAGCGAAGAAGAAGAATAAACTTCTTTCTTGCATGAAATCTGATTAAAAGGATCAGATCATTCCACCGCCTCATCCGTCGCGTACCGCGACGGAGAGTCTATTTTGGCTTCGCGTACCGCGAAGTTTTTCGGGAATCTGAGATATTTACAATCATTGCGTACCGCGGAGGACTCTCAAGCACACCTCCGCGTACCGCGATAAGCCCTTTCGACCAATACTTAGAGATTTTCTTCGTTTTTCGATTCCGGACAATCCGTAACTCCGTTTCGCGATCCGTTTTCTCCTATGTTCTCGATTTCTCGCATACTTTAAACCTGCAATAATTACAATCATCAATTTCGCGCGGATTTCTAGAACAACCAAACGTGTGAACGTCATTGATGACGTAATCTTTACCTGCAATTGTCACA